>CM042154.1:60941237-60973737 GCA_023376005.1 Doryteuthis pealeii
ACCTGCAATCTAGAGATAGCTGTCACTTAGAACTGTCTTAACCTAACTCCTTTATCCACTAGGCCATGTGTCCACTTTGACACATGGCCTAGTGGATAAAGGCAACCGGTCTAGGAGAAGGAAAACTCTGAATTCAAACTTATTTCTATTCATTAGTAATGTATCTGCGATGGGACACACTTGTTTTTGCATATACCATTTGTCAATATTATCAAATTTTAATCATTTGCACAAGTGGATAACGTTCCCACCCAGTCGTATTTAGTTTTGTATTTTCCCGGCGTTCGTTCGCAGCATTTGCATATTATGTGATTAACTGTTTCATCTCTGTCACTACATAACCTACTCGCTATACAGTAGTCTTGGGTCTACGAAACTAGTTTGTAAAATTTTACACCGCGATGGGACGCCCTACCCCCGGGACATGTATGGATCCAACTATTCGTCCTCCAGCTATGGGTAAATAGTAAGGTAGACTGGGCTTTTAACCTTGGTATGGCAACCAGTCCAGGAGAAAGAAAACTCTGAATTTAAACCTGTTAAACTCCACTTAAAAACTGATCTTGTGTCTCACCCTGATCGTGCGTAGGGTTTGGCAAATACATAAACAAGAAAAAAATTCTTTAGAACAATTATATAAAAAATATGTATTGAAGTCAATTCCCTAACCTCTTAGCATAAAATAACTCTAGTCAGTTTGAGGTGCCGTTAAGATCAATAAATCAATCAATCAATCAATATATAATATATATATATATATATATATATATATATATATATAATTTAATATACCAAGCGTGTTGGTAGATCCTTGCGGAGAGAAAAAACCCAGCAGATGGTTTGATTGTAAAAATATAATACCAAACATCAACCAGGAAGAAAAATTTTTTGAAAAAAAGAAAGGACCAAGATATTCGTACGAACAAAAAATAATCTATTGGTACAGTATTTGGCCAAAAGAAAAAACAATTTATATGTATATATATATATGTATATAAGATATATATATATTCATATAACCGCTAGGAGAAAGCTAATAAGTAAAAAGTGCTCGATACCTAAGTAGAGCCAATAATAAAGATAATCTAATGAGTCAGACTATTAGTTTCGCATAAAGCTCTTCAGGGCTAAAATCTGACTCATTTTAGCCCTGAAGAGCTTTATGCGAAACTAATAGTAGGTTCGTCTGACTCATTAGATTATCTTTTATATATATATATATATATATATATATATATATATATATATATATATACCAACCCCTTCGCACGAGTAGGATGTGACAAGAGGTCAATTTCTTAAGCGGAGTTTAACAGGTTTGAATTCAGAATTTTCCCTCTCCTACACTGGTTACCTAGCCAAGGTCTGTCCTACTATTCACCCATGGCTAGAGGAAGAGTAGTTGGATACATGCCTTTCCTAAGGGTATTAGCGCTATGTGAAATATAAACAGTCTCGGCCAGGATTTGAACTCGGGTCGACGAGTCCATTTTCTACCACTCTAACCATTACAACACGCACCTCCATAAAAATGCGTATATGATCGAACAATGAATGCAATTCCCTAAACTCTTGGCATAAAATAACCCTAGTCGCTTTGACATGCCGTTAAAGTCAAACAATCCATTTCTCTTGAATATCAAGGAAAATAAAAACTTTAAAAATACTTTCAAGCCAATACGTTCGTACTAAAACTTTTGTTGATATCTTCAGCGAAGCCGTTTCCTTTCTTTTACTCGATATTTGCACATGCGCAATGTAAATTTTTGTATGACTGACATAATTCATTGACTTAAACCCGTATACACTTCCTGTACTGAGATTACTATGAAATATTCATAGGAAATTGTTAATGTATAATACAGAGAGCAGGTGGAGATGTCTTTTTTTGTGTATATGTATAGACACTGTATATCAGTTTCTCATTACTGCTTAACTATAAATAACAGTGAAAGAACAATGAGCATAGAATTATAAAGCGGGTTCTAAAATTGAGTTCATATGTTTTAGAAATGAAGGAGACATCTCCACACTCGATGGTAAACTCATAAACTCGGTGGAACAATTCACGTACCTAGGTAGTAATATCTCATCAGCAGAAAGCGACGCTAATTCACGCATAGGAAAGGCATGGGCTGCATTAAATAGATTGTCAGTGATATGGAAATCCGATCTCACTGACAAGTTAAAGCGAAAATTCTACCAACTGTAGTTGTATAAGTGTTAATGTACGGCTGCACTACTTGAACCCTAACGAAGCGCCTGGGGAATTAGCTAGATGAGAGCTGCACAAGAATGCTGCGTGCAATTTTAAGCAAGACGTGGAAACAACACCCCATGAGAAAACAGCTGTACGGCCGCCTGCCCCATATCACAGAAACCATTCGTGTGAGGCAAACAGGACATGCTGGGCACTGCTGGAGAAGCAAGGACGAACTCATAAACATGGGCACCAGACTAGGCCGTCCAACAAAGATGTACATAGACCAACTCTGCGCTGATACTGGATGCCGCTCATAGGACCTCCAAGGGGCAATGAATAATAGGGACGTTAGCGCGACATGATGATGACGATGATAAAATATGAGACAAAAAATCTAGCTTCATATGATTTACTTGATGTACTCATGAAAATCCCTTATTCAGGGTTCAATACCAGCCCCCGCCAAATCAGCACATGAGTAGCAGAGATTGGGTAATCTGATCTGTGCAGTAAAGTGTGGAGCTGATGGTAGGTGTGGCGCTCCACCTCAGCAAAAAATCAATGTCCCTGGTCTAGCGCGCGCTAAAACGGGATATACTCCCTCGCTGTCCGGCTGATACCGACAATAGGCCACTTAACCAAATTTCCATTTTTTATATAGTCATAATAAAGTCATCGAATAGTCTTTTATCGGTATCAGCCGGACAGTGGCGGAGTCTATCCCATTTTCGCTAGCGCTAGATCAGGGAGATTGTTTTGCTGAAATAAAGCGCCACACCTACCGTCGTTTTCAAACTTTACCGCATAGATCGGATCACCTCCAAGCTGTGCTACTTATGCGTTGAGTTGGCAAAGGTCGGTATCGAATCCATATTCAGTTGCAATATATATTTTTGTTATATAGTAAGGTCACGTGAGTATTAGGTGAGTCCGTCGTCTAAGTAGTTCAAGTGAGTTCTGCATAGAGTAATATGTGTGTTCTTAAATAGTGGCTAGAACCATCGCCACTGTTAAGGTAAGGGGGAGATGGGTCATTCCATTATATCACCCCCTCCCTCAGCTAAATTCTTCCGTTGGAATTTAACTTATAATATTTCTTTTTTTTTGGATTTGGACGTAGTCGTTTTACCGCTTTCTTTTCTCTTCAACTTTTTCTCCTCACCCCACGGTTGACGATGGGGGATGCTCGTGGAATTGGTGGAGAATAAGAAGTTGATGGTGCAGGCGGCCCATCACAGGTACTTTGTGGTTAATGGGAGGTGTGATCTCGAATGTGTCGTATAACACTTCCATAGGAAGCTCTACATCGTTATGCTCGATATTTTCAATATATCGTGGCCTGATTTGATTTACATATCTCTTGTGGTCAAATCGCTTTCCCTTGATTATGTAGATCACTGTTCCAATTCTCTTGGTAACAATACCGTCCCCCCAGTAACTCTTTCCAGTTCGATAGTTCATAAAAAAAAACTTTATCACCCGGTTTATACATTTGTGTTAAAATTCATTTTTCTTTTTGGAATTTTTTTTGGCCTTGGTAGTAACCTGTCGAATACGGATCTTATCTTTCGTGCAAACATTAGTTCTGCTGGTGATAGCTTTGCACTGGTGTTTGGATTTGGTGTGATCCTGTATACAACAAGACATTTCTGTATACTACGTTCGTCCGTATCTAGTCCTTTGTTCTTTCTTAATGCTCTTTTGAATGTATCCACGAACCTTTCTGCCTACCCGTTGGACCTTGGATTGTAGGCAGGTGTCGTGATGTGTTCTATAAGTAATCTTTAAATTCTTTACCTGTGAACATTGAAGCATTGTAGCATTGTCGCTGACCAGTATTCTTCGTCCAATGCTTTAATGGTGTTCGTAGATGTAGGGTGTCTGAACTTGTAAATTTCCGTCCATTTAGAAAAACTATCAATGATGATCAAGTAATAGTATCCGTTCAGTGGTCCTGCATATTCTATATGCACCCGCTCCCATAGGATGTCGGTCTTTGGCCTGGGTTGAGTTTTAATCGGAGGAGCTTTAGCTGCTAGTTGGCAACCCCTGCATTCTTTAATCATTTTCCCAATATCCTGGTCCATGCGTGGCCAATACGTATAACTCCTCATCAAGGATTTCATACGAGACATACCCGGATGGCCTGTATGAGACTCTTTTAAAAAATTTTTTTGTAAAGAGTGTGGCATTACCACCCTATCAGCGTACATAAGCGTTTGATCGCAGATGGAAAATGGAGATACTTTTGTTCCCTTTTCGTTTCTTTCATTCAATCTGACTTGCTTTTTTCTTTGCCGAATAAAATCGTCCGTTTCAGCGGCTTTTTAAATGTCTTCCAGGGTGACTGGTAACTCTCGAATAGTATTAATCAGTAACCCTGAAATCTCTTTTTCCTCCTTCAATGATACTATCACTGTTTCTTCTAAGGGTTCGGCGTTCTTTGGAATTAGTCTCGAGAGACCATCTGCGTGACCCATTTTTTTTTCGATACGATATATTCCATTTTGAAATTGTAGTTTAGAAGTATAATACCCAATCGTTGTAACCAGTTCGCTGTATGTGTCTTTATACCTTTTTTGAGCTAAAAATCGTTAGAGGTTTGTGGTCCGTTTGTAGTGTGGATACTCTACCATGTATGAATCTATGAAATTTCCTAATAGCATAAATAATTCAAAGGCTTTCCTTTTCAATTTGACTGTAATTTTTTCTGCTGGTAGTAATGTTATGGATGCATGAGCTATTGGTTTTGTCGACCCGTCTTCAAGTCTATGCAGCAGAACTGCCCCGAGTCCATACTGGCTTGCGTCCGCTGCTATGATCAGTTCTTTATTTGGGTCGAAATGTGCTAGTGTGAGGTCTGATAGACATTCTTTTATTCCTTGAAATGCCTTTTCGCACTCTTTAGACCAACACCATTTTTTACCCTTTTTTAGTAGCTCATTTAATGGGGCTCTTAGCTCATACATTCTCGGTATGTATATACTATAATAACTTGCTAGACCTAGAAATGCCTGTAGCTTCATTAAATTGTGCGGTGGGGCATATTTTTATGGCCTTAGCTCTTTCTGGGTCAGGTTTTCTACCCTTTTAATCAATTATCTGTCCCAGATATTTCATTCTATCCATAAAAAAATTCACTTTTCAGGTTCTAGCTTAGATTTTAGTTCTATTTTAGACCCGTATTCATTAATTCTTTTAAATACTTCCCGAACATGTTTCCTATGTTGTTCCATATTTTCGCTTTTTATCAGTATGTCGTCCAAATACGCCATAACGTATTCTAGACCAGCTAGCATAGCATCCATGATCTGTTGGAAAAGGCTCGGTGCCACTTTTAGTCCAAATGGCAGACGTTTTGGATATACAAACCCCGGTGCGTATGGATGGTTAAGTGTTTGGAACATTCCCCATCGACTTTAACTTGTAGGTATGCTTCTGACAAGTCGATTTTAGAAAATAACTTTCCTCTGTTAAGCTTTGAAATTTCGTTTATTCTAAACAGTTCACATTGAGAGTTGAATGTACCGGCGTAAGAAACGAAATCCTCATTTTCCAGTTTGACGATATTTAAACACTTATATCGCGTATGGAAAAGGTTATCACGTTCGTCGAAGATTTTCGACAATGTTTTAATCGTTTCGTCAAACGAAATTTCCTATGGTTTATTAGGTAGTATCAAATTTGTATATTTCGTATTTTCTTGAGAACTCAATTTCTGAAGTAACAATGTTACTTTTTCTTCGTCGGACCACAGTTGACACGTTTTTGAAAAGATAGACTCATATCTCCGATAGTATGCTGGAAACGTCATACCGTTGTCGGGGTCATAGTGAAATTCTGAGAGAGAGTTTGAAATTCCCTCCGCCGAGAAGATCCTTGATACTCTTTCTTGAACTACTTGATTTGTTAGTAGTTTCTCAAAATTCTCCTGTTGTTTCAATAGTTGGTTTTCCATTTGTTCTAATTGCTCATGAATTAGTTGATTGCGTTCCTCATGCAACTTTTGTTGTTGCTGCATAGGCGTACATAACGACTTCGTAATTTGCACCAACTGATCCATCTTGTTTTAAAGGTATTAAATTTTACAAAAATACCTCCACACAACTGTACTCAACTGTGAGAACAGCCTTATCCTGTTCCTAATAGTGAAACCCAAAAAGAAAGTCTTGACACAACGTAATTTCTGTCAAATAGGAAACACGAGAGAAAACGAAAATCAAGATTTTGCAGAAAGTTCTGCCAATAAAAAAGAATTACCGTTTTCTTGCAGTCTTGGTTCAAATCCGTGTTGCGACCTGCTACACGATTTTTTCTTTTTTTTTTTTTTTTTTGTAAATCCGTTTTCTTGCGTTCCAAGTTCAAATCAGTGTTGTGCCCTGCTACACGATTTTTTTTCTCGGGTTCGTTCAGATCCCTGTCACCACTTGTTATATAGTAAGGTCACGTGAGTATTAGGTGGAGAGTCCGTCGTCTAAGTACTTCAAGTGAGTTCTGCACAGAGTAATATGTGTGTTCTTAAATAGTGGCTAGAACCATCGCCACTGTTGAGGTACAGGGGAGATGGGTCATTCCATTATATCAATGTTTTAAGAACCTGTGTATTAATAATTTTAGCAATTATTTTTAAACAGATAAACACTTGATACTTAGTTGCAATACACACATTTGATTAGATTCCCTATTGTTTATCTCCCCTACCGGCCCTTTATTTATTAGGGTACTGTTACGATTTTTGTGGCCATCCTTAAGCTTCAAGCAAGAACACTCTCCAAAGGAGATCTCTTGTGTTAATCCTTAGTGAAGAAACCTTTGGTTGCTCCTTTGTGTCCCTCAGTGTTGGGTATGATCCTTTGATGGTTCCTTGGTGTCCTTTATTGTTGGGTATGATCCTTTAGTTCGTTCGTCAATGTCGAATAACGTGCAAATGAACGGCTGTCAATATCAGCGATTAAATAGTTAACTAACCACCTATTCATGCTGTTGATTGGCTGGGGTTTAAACCACGTGACCTCACTGAGTCTATAAGTTTAAGTGGTGGATTATAGCACGCCTTATATACAGAAAAATGATCCAACAGGTAGAATTGTCTCCGGGACATGACTTTCGGTTTTGTCTCTTTATCAGAAATAAGACCTTAGCTTCCGAAGAATGGTGCCATTTGTTGATCTTTCCTAGGGAATCCAATAATTTTGATCATCATGGTAAGAATCAACTTCGAGCATAGAACCACTGTAATTATTCTAGTACATTTCTATGTGGTAGTGCAATATCCCCGTATTGTGCTAAAAGACTCCGATGAATTTCAGCCCCTGACACCCCTTCCGACCAGAGAAATCGGGTCACTTCGTTGGTGTGTACTGTTAGTGGAACGGCCATGATTATACTGTAAAGACAGCAAGCAAAATGTCGCGATCAGGCTCGAAGTTCGATCACGAGACCATAACAGCACCAACGCGTGCGCAGAACACAGTTTGACAATAAGAAAGATATAGTATGTCGAAAGTGCGGATAATGTTTGACTATCCCTCGTATATACTCCCATGTGGACGTGAGTATCGTTTTTATCAATAGGTGTATGTGGAGTAGCGCAATGGTCATTGACATGGAAGTTGTAATCAGTATACCAGGTTCGAATTTCGATCGGGACTGATCAAGTTCACTTAGTCATTTATAGTAAGTGTTCAGTTAAACACTCACAACTGTATGATTTGAGATACTTTTATTTTTAATACTGGGAGCTTTTGCTCATGCGTATATACGAGGGTGAGTCAAAACGTAATGCCATTTTGTTTAGGACAAGTATAATTACCAACACATGAACATGTATCATACATCAAAATGAAGGTGGTCTTCTGTGGATCACATCCCTACTTCTTCTCATACTCACCGTTTCTCTCAATAGCAATGTTCCACCTTCGAATAAGAGCATGTATCCTTGCCCAGTAAAATTCTGTTGACTGTTCTTTGAGCCACTTCTTCACTACAGATTTCACTTCCTCGTCACTGGAATAATGTTTGCCACTGACAATCATCTCTACAGTCCCATGAAATAAGGTTTGTGAGGCAAACATTATTCCATTCTTATTTATTGAGAGAAATGGTGACTATGTGGAGAAGTAGGGATGTGATCCACAGAGGATTTTGTGTCGGACTAGGGAACCTTCTTTTCTAACTCGGAAACCTTCTTGTCGTAATCGGGAACCTTCTTGTCGTAAACGGGGGCCATCAGGATACCCCCGTGGATCGAATAAAGGGTTGGGTTTAAAGTTCCGTGATGGCTCCCGATTACGACAAGAAGGTTCCCGGTTACTACAAGAAGGTTTCCGAGTTCGAAAAGAAGGTTCCCGGGTTCGAGAAGGTCCGACACGAAATACTTAAAGACTGCCGGAGGGCATATCGGCCGAAACGTTGTACAGATAACAATAAAGATGAGGACAATAGTCCGAATAATACTAACACATTTTTATTTCAAATTGTGGTTTTCAAATGACTGTAAAAGTTTTTTTAACGGATAGTATCAATTGAAAAAAAAATAGCTCATTAGATTGTGCCAAACCTTGTGTATGTGCTCTAGTTTTTTTCTTTCTTTATTTTTCTGATTAAAACCCCCAAAAGCTTCTCACAAATTATCCTGTCTGATTGTTCTTAAGGTAATTGCATAGTCAGTATTCTCTTTATTTAGGTCAATAAATTTTTAAAAATATTTTTCTTTCTTCCATTTCCAATGTCTACTAAGTAACACTGTGAAGTTAATTTATTGTCTTCTTCTCTTTTAGAATCAAATCAAAGTGCATTATTTTCATTCCGTTACAACAACAACAAAATATTCTCCCCTTCTCCATCAATCTTTTTCTATCTGCCATCTTTTCTTTTCTTCAACAAGAATATGGATACATTTTGAAGCCACAGAAAGTTTTCTCTGAAATCCCATAATATAATGAAAAAGCAAGACAAAGTGCATAATAATCAAAACATTTTGGTGTCCAAGTCATTGATAGAAATTCAGTGGGATATCATGTTCACTATTTCTTATTTTTATTTTATGTTCAGTCTCTACAAATGGAGTATGTACTAATAAATCCAACGATACAAGTTAGCAAAAATCAAAGAAAGTGTGAGCCTTAACTCGTCGTCGACAGGGGTGTTGGGGGTGAAGAAGGTGATGGTTAATCTTGAGGAATTATAAACATACAATAATGTTTGAGTTCATGTAGACGACAATGTCACTTGCCGGCTATAGGTTATGCACCAGTGATTCGGCTTGTGCGGGTGTATTTACAGGTTTGTTAAATACAGCTGCAAAAACTGGATCAAAAAAGTCAGCAAGAGGCATTGGCCTCTGTTCGAACTCAGATAGATTTTGCAAGAAGCGATAAATCACGCGTATATTCAGAATCTGTTATAGTCTCAGCGGGAGATGTAGACTTCTTGCTTTTATTTAGGGTGAAGTCTTTTTATTTTATGGACTCTAATAGGTTTTGTGAAAAATTGTTGTAAAAATGTTTGCATTAAGTTTAAAAAAAGTTTTCTAAGTAATTAGAAATCAATAATACCTAGCATATATTTATTAAAATCAAATTTTAAAGATCAATATGCAAATTAGCCTACCCGTTCATACTGTAAACCGCTATTTTGTTGTATACATAAATACAATTGCATGTTATTAGTATGTAGATAAGGTCAACAGTATTAATAATGTTAGACAATTTTAATAATAATTGAGGTTTAAATAAAAATAAAATCATGGAAAATGTGCCTTGAGTAATGATATAGTTTCGGTTACAAACACACAAACATGCAATCTCCATATATATATATATATATATATATATATATATATATATATATATATATATATATATATATATATGCGCTCCTAATTTTCATGGTAGAGCGCTGTAGGTTAGACATTAATTGAAATTTCACCGCTATAGCGTAAGTTGTTTACAGACTTGAGTTTTCTGGTAAAAACATATATCTTGTAGGTATCAATTAATTGTTCACCCCGGACTGACAGTCGCTGACGGCCGCAAGGGTAAGGAACTTAGCAGACGAAAATTCTGTCGGGTTTCGTTAAAAAAGTCGACACGCAGTGATGAGACGTAAACGTCGAAAACACGTGTCTGTGGATGACTGATATATATATATATATATATATATATATATATATATATATATTATATATATATATATATAATTAAGAAAATTGAAAAACACAGGTTTGAATAAGTTGAGTGATAAGTTTATTGGCCGAATCTGCAGTGTTTCAATCTATTAATTAGACCATCTTCAGAGCATTTGTTAGTATATGGAAGGTGATAAAAATTTTTCAGACTTCAAATTTTGAACAGACTGATAAACAAGGACCATCACTTGCTTTTCTCGTTATTCTGTGATAAATATTTTTATCACCTTCCATATACCAACAAATGCTCTGAAGATGACCTAATAGATCGAAACACTGCAGCGTCGGCCAATAAACTTACCACTCAACTTATTTAAACCTGTGTTTTTTCAATTTTCTTAATATACTACAAACCGTCGGATTCACTTCCTTTCTTCACACACACACACACACACACACACACACACACACACACACACATATATATATATATATATATATATATATATATATATATATATATAATAAAATTACTAGAAGCTACGACTGTTTGCCTACCGTGAAAGAAAAACAAACTAAATTTTGTATTCAATGAAGAAGATTAGAGGCGTTACAATCTCCATTTGCATATCATCTGATACGGTGTTGTTCAGGATGTGGAAAAATATTCATACAAAATCCAATCTATAATAAACCTTGTCTAATTTGATAAAACATTTTGTTTTGAAAGTTGTGCTCGGAGGTTAATAATTGTAAACAAAAGCGTTCGAAACAACAAAAAATATCAGTTGACATTTCAGAGTTAATGTGATGATGTATTTAATCTTTAATTAGACTTAATTATCTTTAATGTCAAGTACAAAAGCATAAAACAGTTATTTGCTTACTCCAGCATATTTTAGTATACTCGTATATATATATATATATATATATATATGGAATTACGGTGTTGGGTTTTTCCTTCCTTTCTAAGATATATATATATATATATATATATATATATATATATATATATATATATATCTTAGAAAGGAAGGAAAAACCCAACACCGTAATTCCAAAATAAATTTATTTCGACCAAAATTGGGCATTTATAAATCCAAAATTTTCGTCTCATCAGATGGTAGATCAAGATAATTTGAATTGCATAACTGAAAAATTTACTTTAGACAACATTTTTTTCTGACCTATTGTATTGTATTGACGATGTAATATAAACCGAAATGTATAAACTTTGATTTTACCATCAAGAATAAATTCATATCTTTTTTGGAATACTTTGTTCTCCTATTCTTTACATATTATCGAATTTATCTGAGTGTGTATGTATGATTGTGTGTATGTGTGTATATTTGTGTGTGTGTGTGTGTTGTGTGTGTGTGTGTGTGTGTTCATTACACAGGTTTCAAGGACAAAGGATAATCAGGAAAACGTCAAACATCTATTAATAAAATTGTTTGGAATTATTTATAATACGTTTGTTTATAAATGTTCGTTTGTACTAATCTCGTTATTTATTAAAGATGTTTAAAACGGGCATGTGTTTAATGCTACTTTTATTTATGTTGGTTTTTATTTCTTATATTTTTAATGCTAATTGCTTCTGGGATTTGTAGGCTATATATATATATATATATATATATATATATATATATATATATATATATATATATATATATATATATATAGGTTAGGCTAGCGAAGATATGAAGTGAACGGCGCTTGGTAACAGTCAGTTTTGGAGACCTTGCCTTTGGGATTATCCTCGTATATATCTCTATTAATAATGGAGATTCGCTCTTTTTTTGTCTGTAACAAAAACTGCGTCACTGCTTACGTCACATTACCCAACTCATAATCAAACGTCATATCATTGAATAAATATACTCAAAATGTGAGCATGCAACGTTAGACAATCCTCATTGTTTCAATAAATAGATGCCCGGCGTTATGTATTTATATATAGATTGTTTTGTTCTAATATATAATATTTAAAGTTATCGGAACTGTTTCCATTTTACAAATTGTCTTTCTTTCTTTCTTTTTTTTACTCCTTTAATAAATTTGACGATTTTACATACTTATGGTACACACTCTATGACATTGAATTTTCAGCTCTCATCCCCTCAGGCAATATCTTTCAAAAATTATTTTTACATCGCCCGGAGGTTATATTTTTATTTTGCTAGTATATATAACAGAACGTCCTAAAATATGATTAGGTAAGCAAATAATAGTGTCATGCTTTTGTACCTGACATTAACTATAAGTAATAGCATTTAAAGATTAAATACATCATTACATCAACTCCGAAATTAGAAAACGTCTATATTACTCAACAGCGAGGAGCATTCAATAAATTGATAACATCTTCTTATTATAATGGACATTGTGAGTTTTTCTGTCTGTAACCGAAACTATATTACTATACAAATCACAATTCCCTTTGTTATTTACATCACATTCTCCATGATTTTATTTTTATTTAAACCTCAATTATTAATAAAATTGTTTTACATCATTAAGACGGTTGATCATATTTACATGCTAATAACATGCAATTGTATTTATATATACAACAAAATAGCGGTTTACAGTGTGAATTGGAAGGCTAATTTGCATATTGATCTTAAAAATTTGATTTTAATAAATACATGCTTAGTATTATTGATTTCTAATTGTTTGTTTTTATATTAATGAATATGAGCAAAAATCTCGGTGATGAATCTTAAAAGAAATTCATTAACAAAAAGAAATAACTGTAATATTATTCTTTACTTCCTATTTTAACTAAATAGTTAAATTAGGAAAATTTACCAATGAAAGATGGGAGTAAGGGAAAATGATGGAAGAGTTAGTTTCAAAGTTGTTCTATTTTTCAATCATACCCCCTCTGTTCCAAATATTTTTATCTGCATTCTTATTCAGTTTCATTAGCCTTTCTAATTTAATATGATATTTTATTATATTAAAACTTAAATACTTGTACCCGGAGGGTGCATATATTTGCTAGTAATTAATAAAGATATTTTGAATTTTGTACGGAATAATTAATCTACTGTGTACAAAATTTAAAAATTGCATTTTAAAGTGGAATCGCCTTGGGCCATCAATGTGCACCTTCCTTTTTAAGAATACGCGACACTGATATATCTTATTATAATGGAGATTGTGTGTTTGTCTGTCAGTAACCGAAACTATATCATTACTCAAGTCACAATTTCCTTTATTATTTTTGTCACATTCTGCATAATTTTATTTTTATGTAAACCTCAATTATTAATAAAATTCTTTTACACGATTAATATTGTTGACCATATCTCCATACAATATGCATGCAATTGTATTCATATATACAACAAAATGATGGTTTACAGTGTGAACGGGAAGGCTAATTTTCATATTAATATTAGAAATTTGATTTTAATGAATATGTGCTAAGTATTATTGATTTCTAATTGTTTGGTTTTATCTTAAGGGATGTGAGCAAAAATATTAGGGATGAATATTAAAGAAATCCATTAACAAGAAGAATTAATGCAATTTTATTCTTTACTTCTTATTTTAACTAAATAGGTAAATTAGGAAGGAACACTCTGAATTCAAACCTGTTAAACTCCGCTTGGGTGGTCACTACTAGAATAGGCTCTGTCCTAATTGGTGATCTATTTCACTAATTTAATTTAATTACCTCGCCTCAGAGTGTAAGCTGGAGGCGTTATTTGGAGATTGTACGTAAATTCTTTCTGCTTACAAAGAACAGGTCAAAGGTAAATGATGTGATGCACTTCCAGAATAGCTACATAAAAACTAGAACTAGCGAAGTCAATTATAATTAACTCATCGATGTTGTACACAGCAATGTGCACCTTCCTTTTTAGGAATACGTGATACTGATATACTTTATAGAAAAATATAAAACATGACTAAACAGATTAAACACACACTAGTGCGCGCACCAATTAGCCTGTGGGATTACCCGTTGTGTAGTGGCTAATGCTCTGGACTAGGACATCTTAGTATTTTTTTAACTACAGTCAAGTTATTACAGTCACATTTCGACATGTAGCCTTGGGAAAGTTATGAACCAGCCCTCATACACCAGTTATGTGTTAAATTGTACCACTACTGTTCTTCTACATTACTGTTCTGTATTTATTCATTGATATATCAACACTGAAAATTTCATTAAATTTGGTTAATTCCCTTTTTTTTTCTTCTTTCGGCTGGGAGACATACGATGGTGGAATTTGGGTCAGTTAAGTTCAATTTAACCGTCCTAGTTATGACGTTAAACTGCCTCTAGTGATAATGTTATAATTCTGGAACTCTGAGGAATGTGGAGTACCCCTTCAACGCCATTATTTCCAGGCACAACCTGACCCGGAGTGGTAGTAGCTGTTTGGGTCCCATCTGCCGGTTAAATAGAAAATGAATAAAAAAAGCTATTAAAAATAATTGAGTTTGAAAAAAAAATTAAATACGATCAAGAATGAATAAAACAAAATTCTTCGACATAAAATAATTCCACAAGTGTTGACATACCATAAAATTCTACCAACCAACCAACCAACCAACCAACCAACCAAAAACGGAGTTTAATTCGTTCCTCTCGTTACTCAATTTCCTCGTATATCAAATCAATTTTCACCATTGAAATAAACTGAAATAGCATTAATCCGAGGTGCAATGTTTAGGTAGTGTAGTAGCGGAAACTGTGACACCAGTTCAAATCTTGAGCGAGACTAGTTGCAGCATTTCACATCATGCTAATACCTTTGGAAAAGGTATGAATCCAACTATTTTCCTTCCAGCTAAGAGTGAATAGTAGGACAGACTGGGCTCTTTAAACTTGGTATGGCAACTGGTATAGGAGAAGACAAAAGTCTTATTTCAAACCATTTAAACTCCGGTTAAAAATTGAGATTGCACCACACCCTGCTCGTGCAGAGGGGTGGATTAATACTGTAGGGGATTATCTTCCCTTTGCCTGGAAAAGTTATCTTCTCGCTGCGTTGGCCGTTGGTTCCCACTAGGGGACCTCTGGTATTTAAGCGCCTTGATTTGAACTTGTCTTCCTCTTTTAGCTGGATCTTCTCAACAAACTGCTATGGGCTAGAGTCTATCAACCCCCTCCTCAGTGGGGTTTTGCCCCCCCTTACATTACTGTAAGTCTTTATACAGCATGGATTATCCTTTAGTTCCATGTCTGTAACATTTATATTTTACGTACATTTGGGTATCTTGTTTATACCTAAATATTGTATATGTATTTACATGTTCTATTTTCCTGTACTTTATGTATCTTATCATTACCATGTGCTGTACACCTATTAAATGTTTTGTCTCACAACGTGTCGGAATTGTATGTTCCTTAATTAACTTTGAATCTTACAATACAAACTGGGATAGTTTTGTTACCTAAGTTCTGTGCTTTCTGGAGTGTGCTTCTGTGTGCTTCTGTGTGACTGTGGTCTGTGCTGGACCAGACATTGCACGATTAACATCAGATATTCTATTGGTCACAGAGACAAGGACTTAACTTGGGCCAAAGTCATCTGTTTTAAAAAGTACAAAGAGAAAATGTCGTTTACGGTTTTGCTAAAATGGTGAGTTGTTAAGTACCAGCAGTGCAAACCTATTCGTGCACAGATATTTAATGAATTGTATTTGGATATTTGGAAAAAAAATAGTTGGATGCTATATTTTTCTTATATTCTAAACCATCTTCCCTCTCTGCAGGGGATAGTCAACGTATTCTAATTGATGGTCTTGAGTTGCCACTGCTTATTGCATTGTTTCTTTAGGATATAACATCTGGGAGGCGTGGGAGGTTGGGGCAGAAAACAGCGGTCTGGCGCCTCCTTGTCAAACAAGGCACGAAAAGGAGTGAAAAGGAGAGGAAAGAAAGCCGCCACAAAAAAGAGAACCAGAAGGAAGGAGATACAACAGCCACTCCAGCAAGCATCACTGTTTGTTTGCAGTCACTGCACCAGAGATTGTCATTCAAAAATTGGTATGTTCAGCCACTTACGTAGAGGCAGATATAAAAGTGGACTCTACGCCATTGTCTTTAGCAGACAGAAGGATACCAACAGAACATCTCTCTGTCTTTCTCGACTCACCTTAACAAAGACTCTTTTTCTCAACAGCTTTTATTTCCATCTTCCTCGTTTTCCGATAGCTATTCCTGACTTTATGGACAACGCCGGATGCCCTAACTATTATTGGGCGAAGTATGCCGAAGGTGATGGCCAGAATGCCTCTAGCAGCGAATAGATGAGAGCACCTTGCATGTAACATTTGGGAATCTATTGAGCAGTAACAGCGGAAGTAGAGACCACTTCCGGTCGTTCGGAAAACACAGCCGTCATCATTCAATTGTCGGTTACTGGATACTTTTTATTCTTTGTATAAAACGAAGAAAAGAATAAAATTTTGAGAGAAAAAAATAAAGAAAAAATAATAAAGAGATGAAATGGATTCCCAACAAATCTGAGTCGAAAAGTTGTTTTTCCTTAGCTCACCTTTTCGATTTTATGGAGAAATTGCCCAAAGCGGTTATGAACAATTACATATCGTACATAGACAGGGACTAGGAGAGAGAGAGAGAGAGAGAGAGGAGAGGAGAGAGAGAGAGATAGAGAGAGAAGAGAGAGAGAGAGAGAGTAGATAGATAGAACATAGATAGAGGAATAAATAGATGATGGATAGATAGATAGAGAGAGAGAGAGAGAGAGAGAGAGAGAGAGAGAGAGATTGGTAGATAGATAGGAACATAGATAGAGAGATAAATAGATAGATAGATAGATAGAGAGAGAGAGAGAGAGAGAGAGAGAGAGAGAAGAGAGATTGGTAGATAGATAGGAACATAGATAGATAGATAATATTAGATAGAAGATAGATAGATAGATAGAGAGAGAGAGAGAGAGAGAGAGAGAGAGAGAGAGAGAGGAGAGAGAGAGAGAGAGAGAGAGAGAAGGAACAGTTTGATAGAGAGATAGATTAATAGTATATAGATACGAAGGGTTAAAATAAATTATAACTCATGTTCCCGCAATATTAGGTAGATAGAGAGATAGAAAAAATTGCAATAGATAAAAAAAAGATTATATATATAGTATATATTATATAATATATATATATATATACGACAAATCATATTAACATAGATATTTGAAAATCATATATATATATATATATATATATATATATATATATATATATATATATATATAATATATAAAGACAGAGAGATAGATATGAAAATAATATACCATATAATATACACCCAAACACAGGACACCTACGAACACCACACAGCAAATACGTACATATATATATATATATAAATATATATATAATATATTATATATAGAGGTGAGAGAGAGAGAGAGAGAGAGGAGAGGAGAGAGAGAGAGAGAGAGAGAGAGAGAAATACGAGTGATATGAGCTTGACTGGGATTTATATATGTAAATAGATTTGAAAGAATATATATATATATATATATATATATATATATATAGAGAGAGAAGAGAGAGAGAGAGAGAGAGAGTTGATGATAATAGATAGAAATAAATTTGAGAACATACGCAAAGATTGTTAAGTAGTTAGATTAATATAACAGGACATAAATAGAAAAATAAATAAAGATAAATGAAAACGTATCAAAATAACTTGAATGTCAGTGATTTGACAAATATAATGACGCTAGATACGAAAAAAATAACAGAACAAATAACAACAATATTAACAACAATAACAACAGCAATAACAACAGGAACTACAACAAAAGCCAAGAAGACTGATATCCCAGGGAGATTTCTTAAAATCTACTAGATGCCGCTATTTTGTTAGTGTTATATGGCCGTATATACTCTTCTACCATACTCCGGTATATAACAGAAAGAGAGAGACAGAAAGACATATTAGATTTGGGGGTTCTTGGTAACTTATCTGGTTACTCTGCCTGGCGCTGACTTCTTTTTAAGGGCTTCTTCTGTTCTCCGACTGGGCTGGACATTGCTTGTTTTTTCATTAGATTAATTAGACTTGGTTTTACTTGATCAAGCTTTATTCAGCTCATATTTGAATCCGCCGCGGAAGACCGACCCCGGAGCTAACAATACGTCTACGTTCTCTGAAAGCTGGGTCAGATCTGCTTAACTAACTAGATCACGTGTCTGTCATGGCGCGTTTTCAAGGGATCAAAAGGTTATAACCGTCACCGGGGACCCTTTGATTCCAAATCAACAAACCCTAAATTAAATATTCCAACTCACAAGTCTGTTCACAATTCATGACTTATTCTTATTTTTATAAGAATATATATTTTTAAATATTCCATATTAATATTCATATTTACGATAAAACAACATCGGGTTTGTCATTCAACTTTTCAAAATGACGCAACAGCATTCATTTACTTCAAAACTGTTTTCAACGGTCATAATATCTTGATTAATTCAGTGGATTTAACCCTGAAGATCCTCATGGTGAAACTCGAGTAGGGTATTTCTATACACACTGTAATACAAAATCCGCTTTACTAATGTATTGAGCACTTTATATTTCTTATAACACTGACTTATCCAATTAATACTTATATCAACCAAATATTGAGATTAACCCAATATTTTTTAACCGGTAAGTCATTCCCTTATATATATATATATAACAGTTACGGAAATATCTTTCACGATTTTTGGTTGCAATATCATTTATTTTTCTGTTAAAAACTATGAAAGTGTTGAGAAATTTTATCAGTGTGACCTGGAAAAGTAAAATATTACTTGATTAGAATTGTATAGAGATGCAGAAAAAAAACAAAAACTTGAGGATTGGAGTGTATTTTATTCACTGAGCAATATCATTTAGGATGAGAAACACTTGCTGCAATTTGAATATATATTTTCGTCTTTGATTTATTGGATTTTTGGAAAAAAGTTTTATATTCACAAAAACTTGGAAAAAAGTTTTATATTCACAAAAACTTTTAGAGATGATGTTTGGCAAAAATAAAATGCATTTTATAGCATTTTGTTGTTTTATTTTATCAGATTAAGTAATCTGAATTTTGAGGGTTGAATGATTTCTAACTTTTTTCCTAAAAACGGAAGTGTTTTTTATTTCGTTTCATAGGAGGTGTATTGTTGAAATACTTGTGGGAGGGGAATTGAAATAACGCAACAATATGTAGAAACAAAGTTTTATTGTATATTTCTCGTCATTGAGCGACTTCCATAAATCTCTCCCTACTTGAATTATTATTCATATTTTTTTATATCTATATGTAAAGTGTGTTTTTTTTGTTCTTTTTAGTTGTTTGTCATATATATATATATTATATATATATATATATATATATATATATATATATATATATATATATATATATATATATATATATATACTTCATATTTTCTATTCGCCTATTTCCGTTTCTGCATGACTATCCGTCTCAGTCTGTTGAAAACATTATTAGGTTGACTTTTAGTGCAATATATGGTACTCGGGCCTAACCTGCCAGTCAACAATATCCTCCTTCTGCATGGCAATGCTAGACCACACACAAGCATCAGGACAAGGGAGAAAATCGCCTCATTCGGTTGGATAACTTTACCACATCCTCCATACTCACCAGATTTAGCGCCTTCAGACTATCATCTCTTCGAACTATGAAAGAGAGTTTGAGAGGCAAATATTATTCCAGTAACGAGGAAGGGAAATCTGTAGTGAAGTAGAATTTTACAGGCCAGGGATACATGCTCTCATTCGAAGTTGGAACATTGCTATTAAGAGAAACGGTGACTATGTGGAGTAGGGATGTGATCCACAGAGGATAAGATTCATTTTGATGTATGATATATGTTCCTGTGTTGGTAATTATACCTGTCGTAAACAAAATGGCATTACTTTTTTACTCATCCTCGTATATATATATATATATATATTTATATATATATATATATATATAGGAGAGAGAGAGAGAGAGAGAGAGAGAGAGAAGGAGAGGGAGAGATGAATAGACAGATAGATTGATAGATAAATAGATAGATAGATATGAACATACTAGATGGATAGATAGATAGATAGATAGATAGATAGATAGATAGATACAACTGAGAAAGATATTAGTAATCGTAAATAATTGAGAAAAAGGAAGAAAAAAGAAGGAAAAACAAAAAGAAAAGAAAAGGTGGAAAGGAAAAAAGAACAAAAAATTTTAATGGCAAGCAGAGTAAAAAAAAAAAAAAAAAAAAAAAGAACATTAAAAAAAAAAAAAAAAGAACCCGCGTAAGATGGTAATTTGTCGGAAGTCGGACACTGAAAAATCAATTGCTTTATCTGAAGGATTGCACAGAAGTGTTGAAAAGAAGAGGTTGGCAACAAAGGGAGACAAATGCGTCAGGCTATAGACACTGGAAATCGTCGTAAACAAGTAACGGAGCAAGTGCCGATCGGCTTGTCTTTTCCCTGTCCCATCAGTCAGACCTTTGTGTCATCCCTAAGTTGGCAGGAAATGGAAACGAGTCTCGGTAGACGTACTGTGTACAACGCCATTTTCTCTGTTGTGACAAGGTGAAGGAAAAGGTCTGAGTTGAAGACTTTTCTTTTCACAATAGGTCAGCAACATCCATTTTTGGTGTCTTTTTTACAAATTTCTGATAAGATTTTCGCCTCTTGTTGACATTGCCAAAATGAGTGAAAAAAAAAAAAAGAATAGATAAAATGGGAAAGAAGGAAGATTAGGAAAGGATATAGATGAATGGTGGTATAAAATTAGGACGGGAATATGGGTTGCTAAGAAAAAAGATAGAAAGAAAGAAAGAAGAAAGAAGAAAGAAAGAAAGAAGAGAAGAAAGAACGAAAGAACGAACGAAAGAAAGAAGAAAGAAAGAAGAAAGAAGAAAGAACGAAAGAACGAAAATGAATAAAGAACGAAAGAAAGAAAGAAAGAAAAATATCAGAAAGAAAAAAAGAAAGAATGAAAGAAAGAATAGTTGAAAGAACGAGAATAGACGAAATATATAATTGAATAAAATAAAGAAAGAAAATAATTGACGAAAATAAAAATGAAAAGAATAAAGAAAAGAAAGAAAAATAGAAAGAAAGAAGAGGAACATTGAAAAGAAAAATGAAGATAATACGAAAACGAAAGAAAGAAAGAAAGTATAGAATAAATGAATAAATAAAATGGGAAAGAAGGAAGATTATGAAGGATGCAAAAAATAAGGAGGGAAATATGGGCTGCTAAGAAAGAAAGATATAATAAAAGAAAGAAAGATATAATAAAAGAAAGAAAGAATGAAAGAAAAATAGTCAAAAGAAAGAGGATACACGAAAGATATAATAGAATAAAAGAAAGAAAGAAAGAAAGAAAGAAAGAAAGAAAGAAAAGAATTAACGAAATGAAAAATGAAGAGAATACACAAAAGTAAGAAAGATAGATAGAAAGAAAGAAGAAAATAAACAAAAATAAAAATTAAAGAGAATCGACACAAGAAAGAAAGAAAGAACAAAAGAAAAAAATAGAGAATAACTGAAAAGAAAAAGATGGGAATAAATAAAAGAGAAGAAAAAAGATAGCAAGAAAGAATAAACGAAAATAAATAAAGAGAAAGAATAGACGAAAAAAAGAACATTAACGAAAAGATAAAATAAGAGAAAGAATGAAAGAAAGAAAGAAAGAAGAGAATAGATGAAAGGAAAAAAGAGTATAAACGAAAATAGATGAAGGATAGAATAGAAACAAAATGAAAAAAGAAGAAAATAAAACAAAGAAAGAAAAAAAAGAAAGAATACGCGAAAATAAATTGAGTGAATAAAGGAAATAAATAAAAACAAAACAAAGAATAAATAAAAGAAAGAAGAGAATCAACGAGAGAGAGAGAGAGAGGAGAGAGAGAGAGAGAGAGAGAGAGAGAGAGAGAGAGAGAGGAGAGAGAGAGGATAATAAACAAAAGAAATAAATAAAAAAAGAAACGTGAGAATAAAAGAAAGGGAAAAACAATGAAGAAAAGAGACGAAAAAAGAGAAATAAACGAAAGAAAGAAAGAAAGAAAGAAGAACAAAAGAAGAAAATGAACGAACAAAAGAAGAAAATGTAAAAAATGAAAAAAAAAACAAAAAAATAAAAAAGTAAGAAAGCAGTAAGAAAGAAAGAAAAAGGAAGAAGGGAATAAACGAAAAAAAGAAAAAAGACACAAGATAAAAACAGATATAATAAGAAGCCAAAAATATAGAAAAACAAGGAAAAAATTAAAATAGAAAGAAAAGATATAAAAGAAACAACGGCAGAGAGCATAAAGAAGAAAATAAAGAAAGGAAGAGAAAGAAAAAATATAAAGAAAGATATACAATTTCAAAGAAAGAAAGACAGAAAGAAAGAAAGAAAAAAAAGGAAAGAAAAGGAGAAATCTTTATTATTAGGCAAAAACACCAACAAAAAATGATGAAAAACAGAAAAGATTAATTAGAAAGAAAAAAAAGAAAGCCAAAAATAAAAATAAAATAAGGAGAAATCCGAAAAACAAAAAGGGATAAAAAAAAATAAAAAAACGGGTAAAAAAAAAGAACGAAACAGAGAACACAATAACAAGATAAAGAAAAGAATAACAAAAAAAAAAGAATCGACGACAACAAAAAAAACAAAAAAGAAAGAAAATTAAAAAGAAAAGAAAGAAAAGAAAAAGAAAGAAAAGAAAGCAATCAAAAAAACAAAAACAAAAAAGATGTCGACGCGCTTTAAGAAAATGAGAGGCGAAAATGGCATCGTGTTTTTGTGTCCTCTGGATTGATTCAAAAGTCTTGAAGTAAACATCTAAAACGAAATGTGATCTTTAGGCTCCAATTACTTCAATCCAGATATCAATCAACAGTATTTCTTTTTCTTTGTTAATCTTGTAACGGTTACCAAACTGCGCAGCGTACGACTTTATTCTTTATCTTTGAATTCCAAAATTAAGTATTTTTCATTATGAAGTTTAACACGTTCTTTTAAAATAAAATCACGGAGAATATGACGTAAATAACTAAGAGGCTCGTGACGTCGGTGGTGAGCTAGTTTTGTTACCCCCTCCCCACATGTATATATATATATATATATATATATAATATATATATATAATTTCTATTATACGAGGGTTAGTCAAAAAGTAATGCCATTTTTGTTTAGGACAGGTATAATTGCCAACACAGTATCATACATCAAAATGAAGCTGATCACATCCCTACTTCTCCACATAGTCACCGTTTCTCTCAATAGCAATGTACCACCTTCGAATGAGAGCATGTATCCTGCCCCGTAAAATTCTGTTGACTGTTCTTTGAGCCACTTCTTCACTACAGATTTCACTTCCGCGTCACTGGAATAATGTTTGCCTCTCAAACCAGCTTTCATGGGGTCGAAGAGATGCGAACATTATTTCAATCGTATTATCATATTAAGATTTACTTGAAACCATTGAATTTATCGTAAAAATAATTTTGGTTGGCTGGTTGGTTGGATTTTACGGCATATCAACCCTTGAAGACGTTTTGTTTTATTCATACATGTTGGGTATTCAATTCTTTTTCTCTTTAGACTCAATTTTTTAAACAAACTCAATTTTTAAAACACATTTTTGTGAATTCATTTTTTATGTACTTATTCCATGATGGAGTAACTTATGCAATGTGGATATTTTTCTTTGCGAAATATCTATTCCTATAAATATATCTATATTAATAAGTAAAAACATTATTATTTCTAAATTAAGGTCAGTCCTGAACAAAATTGTTCGTTCTATATTTTTCACTTTCTTTTCCGATTGAAAAACAAAAAACAAAACTGTACCTAATTGGAACCTGAATATAGACCACGTTGTGTTTTTTAATTTATCTTTTGGTTTGTAAATATTTAGAACGTACCATTTCTAGAATTTATACTTTCAATGTAATTCTAATGAAATAAGTGTGATGGCTACGTTTTTTTTTTCGTTTTTGCAACAATTCTTTTTTTTTTCAAATATTCAAATTACTTACCAGAAATCAATTTGATAAAAGAGTCTTAGATTAGTACTTATTTAGTATAAAAAAGTACAGAATATGGCAGAAATACTTCCCACATTTTACACTCGGAGGGACTGAAAAATAAATAAAAGTGAAAAAAAAAAAGAAAAAAAAAAGAAAGTAAAATCACAAAATAGAATAAACAGCGGAGGCGCCTGGTGTAATGGTTACCGTCGTAAGAAATGGACACGGCGAAACAAGTTCAAATCCTTGACGCGACTGTTTGCATTTCCCATAGCGCTAGTACCCTTAGGAAAGATACGAATCCAAATATTCTTCTTTCAGCTATGGGTAGATTGTAGGACAGAATGGGCTCTTTAACCTTGGTATAGCAACCGGTCTATGAGAAGGAAAATTCAGAATTCAAACCAAAGGGGCTCTATTCTCGTTAGTCAAAAAACTATTTCGAGAGTTCCTCCTCAGCCTCCTCCTCCTCCTATCCTATGTATGAACAAACTATAAGTAGTAAGCTCCGTGAATGCCTTTGACCGGAAGACGATCTGAGCATACTCGAAAAAAAGAAAAAAAAAAGAAAAGAAGACTTCCGAGCGCGATATATGTATTTACCAACCTCTCCGCACGAACAGGATGCGACACAAGGTCAACTTCTCAAGCGGAGTTTAAAAGGTTTGAATTCAGAGTTTTCCTTCTCCTAGACTGGTTACCTAGCCAAAGTTAAAAAGCCCATTTTTTCATACTGTTTACCCATAGCTAGAGGGTGAATAGTTGGATTCATACCTTTCCAAAGGGTATTAGCACTATATGAAATGCAAACAGCCTTGTCTGGATTTGAACTCTGGTCGACGAGTCCATTTTCTACGACTCTAACCATTACATCACGCGCTTCCAGGCGCTATTTAAGAAGCCAGAAAGGAGATAGAATTGAGTGGTCAAAAGAACTATATATATATATATATATATATATATATATATATATATATATATATATATATATATCCTTCACTACATATTAGTCAACATAACAATCCCAGATAAACATTGGTATTGGGAATTACAAAAGGATTCTTTCACAAAAAAACACACAATTCCCATAAACAGTCACATGTGCTCTTCGTTTATGCAGTGTGGCAGACAAAACCATGGTAAACAAATATCTATCGATTACCAGTACGTTGATATTAAACTCTTTGCCTACCAAATTCCCTCCACGGCTGTACTACGTTTTCTTTTGGTATTTCTTTTACCTGTATGATGGGAAATTTCAAAGTTCACTATCCATTCATCTCAGTACTCATTCTATTGACGTCAGGGTGTTCGCTTAGTGATTTTTTTCAGTGTAATCAAGTGACATGTGCGGGAGCCGCAGCCAGAGTCTTACGGTAGGATTGCAGTGGTGGAAGAGCCCTATCATTATTGTAATTTGAGTCCTTCTGCTCAATTATAATGAACTAACAGTCAGTTTTTGTACTCTGCTTGGGCGTGGTAAGAGAGCCGATTTGAAGGGTTTAAAGTAGGCAAAGAGTTAACTTAATTATGCGATAATTTTACCGGGTGCGGCAGAAATACCACCCACATTTGTAACTGCCACGTGTGTAGTGCAAGTGAACTTAAGCAAATGGTAATGGTAGCTCCATCTAATAAATATAATTTTAGACAGGCACAAAGTGAGGATCCACTTTAGCACAATACTCATGCTCTCTCTCTCTCTCTCTCTCTCTCTCTCTCTCTCTCTCTCCATGTAAGGCAGACGCATTTCAAATATTCTTATTCTTTTGTTTACTCAGCGTAGTAGAAAAACTAAGCTTAATAGACATTTATCGATTATAAAAACACATTAGTATTTAACTTAATAATACGTTGTGGTGCAAATAAACTTGTGCTGTGTGTTGGCGTCTACAAGAGACGATGGAGAAGTGTCCAAATGTCCTATGTAGCCTGGGGCTCATATGAAGTATGAGCTGTTGTCCAAGCAGCAAACCCCCTCTCCACACTGCCACTGTGATCCAAAGGAAAGGTAAGGAACCAATGCAGTTTGGCAGCGGTAGTGTCGCAGAAGTTGCTGGGTAGCATTGGGTCTCAGCATCACACCACCTTAGGGACTCCGGCCCTGATTTATTTTCGGGGTTTACTCCCCTAGTTTTTCCTTCGGATGGGGTAGAGCCGCTAGGCAGTGGAAGTTTTGTGTCGGACTTTTCCTTGACTCAGATGGGTTGCTGACCAAGGATAAGGAGCCCCTTCCAACCCATTTAGAGATTTATGTGAGTAGGAAGTACCCCAATACTACTACTGTCGGAGTAGCGCACATCCGTTTTATGATTGTTCTTTGTTATTAACTGAATGAAGGACGTATTAATTGTTAACTAGTTCTAAGGTTCGTATTTTTCTATTCCGCTGGCTGGCCATCTTTTTTTTTCAGTTGATTTCCCTGGTCTCTTCCTCTGGTTGATTCGGACTTCTTTTGTTCTGGGCTCCGGTTGTGGGTTGTATTTTGTTTTTAATGCTTAACGCAATACTTTTTTTTAGACGTCTTTATTAAACCATTGTAAAACATACAATCATTTATGATCATGGTTTTTCCCGATACAATCATTTATGATCATGTTTTGGACCGGTGGGCACCGTGCGTTTGCGGTTGAAACGTTTTTAATGACTGATGAATCTGCAATTGCTACACACAGCTTTTCGTGTTCATTTCACGTTACGCTGGAATTATGCAATTCCGAATAGAAACTCGATACTGCTATAGATCAAAACTTCTATCTGGAACAGCTTCATTCCGGCATAACATGAAATGAGCACCAAAAAACTCTCTTTGTAGGCATTGCAGATTCACCAGTTTTCGAACACATTCTTGCAGCAAATTTGAACTTGAGTTGCTGTGTCTATTTATAACGACGATAACCGTTACATATGGAGCGCCTATTGTTTCTTTATGAATAAACGTTATATTTTCACATCATTAATCAACAATTTGAACGCATTTTATATTGCATTAATATATACAAGTATGGTATTTTTGGAATGTCGGTGGGGCTTAGAATGCGCTGACTGTAACATCTGCAGAGGGGTGGAATCCCTGCCTCAAAATGGGGTCCTGGGCATGACACTAAATTGCATCAGATGGGGCTATGTGGAGTATGGATTACCTCTTCATTATCACACCCTGTTGTCTGGAGCGATAGAATACACCGACTGAACCTCTACAGAGGGGTAAGACTCCCCCAATGAGTCCACCTGTTGGTCGTGGGTGGTGATCCGTAATGCTTAAGGATGGAGCCCAGGTAGCTGAACAGTCCATGACATGCAACATTCCACTTTGGCCCATACTTAGGCTAGACGGGTGGTCCGAGAGGCCCCCCCCCGATCAATCGGCTGGTCACATCAAGCACTAGCACATATATGATTGTCCCGACCCTATTGCCCTTATGGCAAGCTCAACCCTTTTTATCATTGCTAGAAGGCGGTGACTGAGGGTATTCATATCCTGGGAATGACGTTAACCTTTATCTGATAGTGAGGTTCCGGTTCTGGAAGTTTGGGGAATGTGGAGCACCCTTTCATCCCCATTGCTCCTGGTCCACTCTGACCCGGAGTGGTAGTACCTGTTAGGGTTCCATCTATAGGTTAAATAGAAAAATGTGTTTATAAAAAAAATTGAGTATCCATTAAGAATGAATTTATTTCAAAACTTTGTCGGCATTAAATGACCCACCGAGGTTGATATGCCGTAAACCAAACGAAACGAAACCAAACAAGTGATTATTAGGGTGTGGTTGCTAATGTACTGAACTGCGACATAAATGAGTTCGAACTCTAGTCTCTTTTGGACTAAAACTCTTGAGAAAGGTGCAAACCCCCATATCTCCCCAACTATGGGTTAAATAGTACAACTACTGTTTTTCTCCAAGGATGTCTTTGGCATTAAATAACATACGTATGATAAGTTGGTATTAAACAAAGCAATGATTATTATCAAATACTTGAAACCGAGTGACTCTAGTAAACAAATAAATATCATTAAATAAAAATAATTACTTAAAACTAGATACATTTCATTAGATAGGAATGTTTAAAATCATACATCTGTGTGCAAATTATTTATATTAGATAGGAATACTTGATACCATATGATGTAAATTATCTGTATAAGAATAGTTACTTGAAGCTATAGTTGTTTACTAAGGATCCGTATTATTGGGTAGTAGAAACCATAAAACTCTGTGCAAACAAATGACTATTATTAGTTAAATTTTTAATTAAAATAGTTAATTGAACTGTATAACTATTAGTATTAGATAGGAATACTTGAAATCATGCAACTGAATGCAAATCATTTGTATTAGGAATGCTTGGTATTATATAACTATGCAATAAAAAACTCTTTAGAAACAACGAAAGATTTCTAATTACAGTCCGCGACAGCATTGAGGCCTATTTTGTGATTTACTCAATAACTATTTACTGCTAGTTTAAACCCATTATATCGCTGAAAATACATTTACCTCACCTCTCGCATAAACAGAAAGTGACACAAAGTCATTTTCTTAACGGAATTTAACAGGTTTGAATTCAGATTTTTCCTTCTCCTAGACCGGTTGCCATACCAAGGTTAAAGGGCCCAATCTGCTCTACTATTACTCCATAGCTAGAGGGAGGGTAGTTGGATTTAATACCTCTTCCAAGGGTATTAGCGCTATGCAAAATGCAAACAGCCTTGTCCAGGATTGGAATTCGTGACGTCGATCCCATTTCTTACGCCTATAACCATTACACAACGAACGCCTCTTATCGTTCAATAGAGTTTGTTGAAATTTTTCTTCGCACATAAACTATATTTTTTCTTTTTCCACTCATCAAAGCTATTTAAAAAAATCTCCAATAACATCAAAGCATTGTGCAAAAAAAAAAAACCCGGCCTCAATGGTGTCGTAGACTGTTGATAGTAAAATGATGTAATTTACTGCATTCTTATACTAAAATGGTTTTCTGATGCATTTTCATATCAAAATGGTTTTCTAATTCATTTTCATATCAAAATGATTTTCTAGCATCTTTGGGTTCCTTGGTCATAAATACTTTTATTAACCAATTTTTAACTAGAACTAATTTTACAGACAAAAATAGGTTTCAAAAAGTTGCCATTTTTCGCAACTCCCCTCAAATTTGGAGACCTAAAAATCGACATAACTTCGCCAATTTTTGGAATTGGAAGCTCAAATATTGGGGAATTTCAGAAAGATTGAAGGGGAGGGGTCGGTCTAACAATAACATAGTCAATATATGTACAAAATTTCAGAAGGATTGAAGGAGGTGGGTGACAATTTAAATTTTTTTCTGGGTGATTTGACATGAAATTACCGGATAGTCATTTTTTACACAGTTAATTTGACATTGTTCACACTCCAGTTTTTCAATACGCCTACACAAAAAAATCAAAATTTATCTTTATTCATTTATCTATTTATACAGCTAATTTACTTGTCAGCGAAACGTTTACCTATACTCAAAAGCCCTGGCGGCAAAAGAACAGCCCAAGGGTAGATAATTCATATAGATCGTTGATAACCATTTAAAGATACCGGTATCAAAAATTCAAAGTTTAAATTGTTGATTACAAAAGCCGTTGTAAGCAGCCTCGTTTTGAGATCACGTTCGTAATTGGGTTGAAATTTGTTATTAATGAGAGCAATAGCCGTAGGGGGTGAAACGTTGTAATCTCATTGATTTGTTATGGTGGATATCGATGGAGATTACTACACCGTCTACGTAAAACAAACCTGTTCACCACCACTGGATAAGCCAGGTGACTACGTATTAGGAATTAGTACGACTGAATGTTAAGGTTAATTCTCACTGAGATAAACATTATAAATCAAAAAGCAGGATTAGGATTAGTCTCATTATATATCTATACTAATATATATACCTATATATATATATATATATATATATATATATATATATATATATATATATATTTGTATATGTATAAGTATTAACTTACCGGTGGGTATAAAACGATCGTTGGAAGCGCACAATATCCAGAGGTTAAGGTTGAGAAAAAACAAATACAAAGTGCTCAATACAATGTAGAGCATAAATTTATTTTAAGAATGGAAAGGAGTAACCTACTCGAGTTTCATCGATTGATTCTTCAGGGTTATATATATATATATATATATATATATATATATATATATATAAAGTGATAAGACAAACAGGAATATTTCTTTTATGTTGTTTTTTTTTCCTCAACTAGTTTCTATCTTAGGTCATCGTCAGGAGAACATTTATTGTTGAAGAAATTGTTTTTAAGAGAGTTTTAAAAAATCAAAATAATTTTTTCAGTGTTTGACAGGCCACTATAATCCGGGCAGGGAAGTGTATAATCAATTAACACTATAACATTGGCCAAAAGAATATATATATATATATTATATATATATATATATATATATATATATATTCCCTAGTTGTATCAGTGTTACATTGCACGCAGCATTTTCGTGCAATATTAAACAGGACATGGAAATAACACCCCACGAGAACAACCTGACCCATATCACACAAACCATCCGCGTGAGGCGAACAAGACACGCTGGGCACTGCTGGAGAAGCAAGGATGAACTCATAAGTGACGTTCTCCTATGGAAGCCATAACATGGGCACGCCAGAGTAGGTCGCCCAGCAAAGACGTACATAGATCAACTCTGTGCGGATGCTGGGTGCTACGCAGAGGATCTCCCAGGAGCAATGAGTGATGAGCAATGAGAGATGAGCAATGGCGAGAGATTGTCATGGATATCTGTGCTGACAGCACGACAGGATGATGATGATGATGATATATATATATATATGGTCGGTTTAGCTCAGTCGGTAGAGTGTCAGCCTTGGAACCACAAGGTTCCTGGCTCGATACCGGCCCTCGCAAACTCAGCGTATGAGTAGCACAGGGATCTGTGCGGTAGAGTGAGTAGCTGATGGTAGGTGTAGCGCTCCATCTCAGATGTAAAACCAATCTCCTTGGTCTAGCTCTAGTGAAAAAGGGAATACTCTCTCGCTGTCTGGCTGATACCGACTTCAGACCACACCAACGACTTTACTTACACCAGAGAATAATAAGGTTATAATCCAGATGGAATTATTCTTCGAATTGTGTATTGCTGTTTTTTGCTTGAATTCTGTCGTCACCATCGTCTTTTTTTTTGGGGGGGGGGGTAGGGCGTTCGGAATGGGGGGAATCAATTAACGATGCAGACAAGAAAAAAAAAAGTGCGACCAAGGGGCACCTGTGTGTAGGTGAGGCGAAGCGTTCTGCCGGGATCAAACGCTTTTCCGAAAATTATCTCTCCGCACTGATGTAGAATAATTACGCATAACTCTCCGCTTCTCAAGGAACCAGAGGAATTTTAACCTTTGGGAGAGAAAATTAGCAAAGGTCAAAGTTGAAATTGTGTGAGGTGGCATTTAGCTTGTCTATCTATTATTGCACGTCGATTCTTTGTTTATTTTTTGGGGGGTTTTGTTGTGTTTTTTTGTTGTTTTTTTTTTATAGTGTGTTGATTATTTCTTTCTAATACGTTTTTAGATAGTTTCCCTGACACTGTGTCTCCGAAGAATTGCAAGAGTCTGTCTCCGGATCAAGAAAACGAAGTGGACTATTTTATTCTTTTTGTTAGATTTCAATTTGTTATGATTTAATTACTGTGTCTAATATCTATCGTTTTAAAATGATAAACAGCTTAGCCCTTATCAAATTGAATGATTTGAAACTAACTGAGTGGAATAATATTGTTATTTCGATTTATATTTTTGCTCGAGTTAAGATCAATATGCAAATTAGCCTTCCATTCACACTGTAAACTGGCGCTGACTAATATAGTTTCGGTTACAGACGATATAACACGCACTCATGTATAAGAACACCCCAATCTTTGAACTATAAGATTCGGGAAATTCTCGTGTATAATACGCACTGTCTCTTTAGAATCTCTCTCTCTCTCTCTCTCTCTCTATATATATATATATTCTTTTGGACAAGTGTTAGAGTGTTAATCGTTTGTTTTCGTTGTTGCGACACTCTTAATCTTTTTTTTTCCCAGGTAAAGTTTTGTAGTATATTTTTACTAACAATTTATTTGTCGGGTTTACTAAT
>CM042154.1:60978737-60993737 GCA_023376005.1 Doryteuthis pealeii
CGAAATCCGACTGACTTTTCGTCCGCCCGATTCGTCAACCTCTCGGCCATTTGACGGCTGCCGTAAAATTATTTTTATGTGTTTAAACTATTAAATACATACATTTGTTTATATATTTTACGATCACCAGAGAGACCCAGTCTGTAAACAGACGATCATTGCTTTATATATGCTGCCAGGGAAAGTTAATTTCTTTTTTAATATTCAGAGCTTCCCCCCCAAAAAAAAAACTCAACAACTAATAATATTAAATGCACTTACCCAACCCCTAAGTCACAGCCAGGACATAATGTCAATTTTTAAGTGGGGTACAGCCGGTTTGAAATGAGTTTTCCTCCTCCTAGACTGGTTGCTTTACCAAGGCTAAAGAACCTAGTATGTGTATTATTTACAAACAGGGAATGGATAGATTCATGCCTTTTCCAAATGTTGGTTAAATTCCCCTAATCGTCTATATTGTAAAGATCTAACTTTTGTATGTTTGATGGTTTGAAATAAAAGTTTTCCTTCTACTAGACTAGTTGCTTTACCAAGGCTAAAGAACCCAGTTTGTCCACTACTCATAGCAGAGCAGGGAATGGATGGATTCATGCCTTTTCCAAATTGTGTGTATGTGTGTGTGTAGGGGGGGGTGATTTCAAAATTTCCAAAGACAATTATAGACAAAAATAGTGACTAAAAAAACAAACAAACTAGTCGTGCCATTGCACAAATTGTCATCAAATGTTCACAATTCCTATCGAGTGCAAAAATAAATGCATTTAACCCTGAATTATTCCCATGGGATTGTTTAGGTACCCCACCTTAAAGAAAAATGGTCATGATGTCTAGCTATATATATATATATATATATATATATATATATATATATATATATATATTATTATTATTATTATTATTATTATTTATATTTTTTGCTTGAAGGCAGTTACAATGCGTATATCGTATAAAATCATCAGCGATGTATACTTACGGTTTCCCTAAGTATACATCGCTGATGAGACTTAATAAAGTTGAAACAGCTGCTGTACGATGTTCTACGTAGGGGGTGCTATTTGCCGACTTCACTTGTCATGATTATTTTCATTAATTATCGAATTTTATACGATATACGCATTGTAACTACCTTCAAGCAAAAAGATATAAATAATAATATACTTTACCCAACAATGCTTCTTTGGGTAGTGGATTTTCTTCTCTCTAGATTATGGATAAACAGACAGACACATGATATTAACATATTAAAGACAGTTAGATAAATCAAAATAGATAATGATAGTTGTATATTGCAATATATATGATACATAATAATAACAATAATAATAATATCGCTACTATTAATAACAATAATAATAATATATAACATTATACATATACTCACAATTTTTACAAATCTTACCATCTCCCCTTAAAAAAAAAACTCACACAAACATACCAGCCACATACGATAACTTTATGACAAATCCAGTTCCCCAATACATATATATATATATATATATATATATATATATATATATATATATATATATATAATATAAAATAGACACACACGTACACGTATACATATATCTTAACCAATCCTTACATTATAATATATACTGGACTAACACCTGCAGTACCATTACCATTCTGATACATTTCCTATCTAGAGAGAAGAAAATCCACTACCCACCCCCAACCACCCCTCTCCACACTGACGACCTCCTGTTTCACCATTTTGAGAATGACCAGCACTGAAGCAAGAACTATATCCAAGTCCTGAATAAGGTCTAAAAGACCGAAACGTTGCATCGTCGACAATAAACATCCAGTTTCCATAACATCCCGTGTTCGTCTACCTTTCTCCATATATATATATATATTATCTTTAATTTAACTAAAGAATTACATCGACTTAATTAACGTAGGGTAGGGTCCTGAAGAAATCATTTCAATTTGATTGAAACCATGGTAAACCCTTTATTTTTCCTCTAATAATGATATTATTAGTATATATATATATATATATATATATACATATATGCTCCCATAAATTTGGTATGAGCTCTCTAATTGGTAATTTAAATTAACTTTCACTACTAAGCATATAAGCAAAACTTGATCTCACTGTGACCAGAGAGTTCGATTCTAGCCGACGATAGCTGTTGTGTCTAGCCACACTGAACAGGCGTGAAACCCCGAAACACGTGTCTGTGGATGACTTATCAATTATATATATATATATATATATATATATATATATTATATATATATATATTTAATCTAATTTTCTTTATCTGGCAATTTCATCCTAAATGCCTATAGAATTGTTGGTTTTGTTGACGAATTGAGAAACAAATATTTTTAAAAAATGTTGAGAATTGTCTCATCTATAAATGACCAACAGAGGTAGTTGCTCGGGATTTAAAAAGTTAGAAGTAACCTATTATCTACATTTATAACTTACTTTTTACTTTTATATATAGATTAATAATTTTTTTTTGTTATCTTTTATTCTTTATACCTTCTTGTTTTTAAGTTGTTTATTTTTATTGTTATTATTAATTTTGTTTGCATTTTTTTTTATTTGCCTTTTATTTGTTTTTATTATGTTTTATTCTTCATTAACTTTTATCTTTAATTCTTTTTTAAATCAATTTTTTAAATATATTATTAATTGATACGCTTATTATATTTCAATTTAGGTTTTCTTACGAAAAATGAGTGGTAAAATGTTTTTAATCCCATCTTGGATGAAAAATAGGAATATTTGGATTCATACCTTTCCCAAAGTAATTAGCACTATGCAAAATGCAAACAGCCTCGTCCAGTATTTGAACTCTTCTCATCGTGTCCATTTCCTGCGACAGTAACCATTTCACCAAACATCCCTCCCACACACGAGAAGACAGACAAACATCCTCACACACAAACACAGACACAGACACACAGACACTCACTCATATATATATATATATATATATATTATTGAGATAGATAGATAGATAGAGAGATAGAGATAGAGAGAGAGAGAGAGAGAGGAGAGAGAGAGAGAGAGATAAAGCGATATATATATATATATATATATATATATATATATATATATATATAGAGAGAGAGAGAGAGAGAGAGAGAGAGAGAGAACAAACTATATTAAATAGATAGATAGATATGAGCAGACTATGAGAACTAGACAACTACATAAATATATATAGCTACACAGCTGTATATACACATATTTATACATACATTCTTCTCCTCCATACACACAGGCCAACTCCCATAGACACACAGACACACACACGCGGAGGAAAAGAGAATGTGATAGCTAGCTAGCTAGCTACATTATGAAAGCTTGCTACACACACACACACACACACACGCACACACACAACACATAATATATATATATATATATATATATATATATGCATGTGTGTGTACATTTTCCTATATACACACACACATACACGCACCCCCACCCACCCACACATGCACACACGCATCAAAATAAGCATCCGCCTAGATAACGAAGATGCCATGTACCTTCTATACCCGAATTCAGTGACATTGAACCTTTTGAAAAGAACCCGCACTGACATGCCGCCCTTCTTTTTGACCCTTTGACCTTTGACCGTTCAAATTTCTATTTCTTCTTTTTCTTTCTTTCCCCCTCTGCCTAATTTCTTCCGACTCGCACTGGCTCTTCTCTATAAATACCCCGTAAGTCAGTCTCTTTAGTACTCTTCTGTGTTTTCTCAATCAACTATTAAAATCCTTTATACGAACCGACTGGCTTTTCCAAGTTCAAGAGGCAAACAAACAAACAAACAAAAAGCAAGGGATCAAGATGGGCCCTTAGAAAGTTACAATGGATGCTTCTGAAAATATAGGTCTCAAGTGTGTCAAGTATTCATATCTAATACTAATAATTTATACACAATTATATGGTTTTAATAATAATAATAATAATAATAATAATAATAATAATAATAATAATAATAAAGAATGAACAAGAATTAGAAACCCTTATTCAAACTATAAAAATATACAGCCAAGATATAGGGATGTACATCCAATGGGTAAATAGTAGGACTGACTCGGTTCTTTAACCTTGGTTAGATAACCAGTTTAGGAGAAGAAAAACTCTGAATTCAAACCGGGTCACTATTAGAATAGACTCAGGCTTACTTAGTGATCTATTTCAATAAAAAAAAAAAATTAAAAACGAATACTTGATATCATAGGTGTGCAATGAAATGATTATACTTTTATACAGTTTATACATCTATGCTGTTATAAAAGTATAGGGGTTATATCCCCTTAGTATCTGTGTTTTAAGCAATGAGTATTGTCTCATGAGAGGGGGCGTCAGTTTTAAGATTAGACATTAGCAGTTGCTAAACGGACAGACATGTTTAGCCTACTGAGGGAGATGACTTCGAAGTAGACACACAAAGAAGGAACACTTCTACGGGCTCATATAAGCGATTATCAAACATAAAATCCATTTTTACTTTAAGATAATTAGCACTAAACTAAACTGTTTTTAGCAACTCGTTTTTCTGCTTTAGTTAATAAATGGTTTTAATTAAAACTGTTGTCGTGTTCTCAAATCCCGTACTCCGACAAATGTGGGTCTCACTAAATTTCCCCGTAGTGTTATATTTGTATATAGATATCATTCTCTGGCAGGACAAAGTGCCCGACACAGAGGTTCTGGAACGAGCAAACATTAACAGCATGTTTGCCATAATCTTGCAAGAAACGTCTGTGCTGGCTTGGTCATGTCAGGAGGATGGGCAAAGGCCGCATACCCAAAGACTTACTGTATGGTGAATTAGTAGAAGGGAGACCACGCCTACGCTTTGAAGTTGTCTGCAAGAAGGATATGAAGACATGCCAAATCAACACCAACACATGGGAGGTTGATATACAACACCGAGCGGCCTGACGCCTCCTTATCAGACAAGGGACGAAAAGGAGTGAAAAAAGAGGAAAGAAGCCGCCGCAGAGAAGAATGCCAGGAGGAAGGAGAGACAACAGCAACTCCAGCAAGCATCACGCTTTGTTTGCAGTCACTGCACCAGAGATTTCCATTCAGCCACTCGCATGGTATTATAATTTTATAGTAATTATAGGCATTTTAGAATGTTGATGCTATTATCAAAGTTTATTTTGTTTAGTTTTAGATTTTTGTGTCTAATATGCAGTGCTTCTAAGATTTTTAGTCGTTGTTTACATGATTGTGTTTCTATAATGGTAGTGTTATCGTTAAGTATTTTCCGGAATTTATCATTGTGACAAGAGTGCGATTTTAGATGTTTGGCTATTGAGCTATTGTCTGTAAGGTGCATTGTAAGCCGTCTGGAAAGGGTAGTTGTGGTTACACCAATGTATATATTTTTGTTAGAGATACATTCTCCTAATGGGCATTTAAATAGATATACCACATTCGTTTTTTGTAACGGTGCAATTGAGGGGGAGGAATTATTTTTAATGATTAGGTTTGATGTTTTAAATTTTAAAATTTTTGGAATAGCCCATTGTTGTACGATTTCAAAATACGATAGGGCAGAAAGTACTTGGTCTATGACATATGGCAAATACATCAGCCAATTTTCGCCAGATATTACAAAAATAATCCGGCAATACGAAAAAAACAAAGGACAAAACTTGCAGACAGAAAATGGCTGCATTATTTAACAATATATGCCTACAAGAAAAAATGCTACCTAAACACACACACACACACACACACACACACACACACATATATATATATATATATATATATATATATATATATATATATATATATATATATAAGTATATATATATATTGTTTACTAAGGATTAGCACTATTATTTACATGAAACCATATAACTGTATGCAAACAAATGATTATCATAAAATAGAAATAAATACTCGTAACCATAGATTTCCTTTGACTCGCAAGTAACACGAATTGTACTCAATTTGTACGTTGTTAGCAGAAAATAATTATTTAATTATAACAACCTTACCATCAAATATGGTGAAGGTAGCATAATCGCATTGTTTTTTCCTGCTGAAGACCCTGTGTTGAAATATCTGGTGGTATAAGTTGTTACCAAAATTGTCACTTCTATTTTTGAAATTTTCCATAAGCAGCATTTTTCATAATAAGTCATTTTTCAGTCGAAATTGGACAATGAGATAAGAGAACCGAAAGCATTTAAGATCATTCGCACGTTTTCTCAAATCAATTGCTGGTTGAACTTTCTACCAGGAAGACTTTTCTTTGGATTAACACCAGAGGCTAACCACTGATGCCTTTCTTATATATTACAAGAAACACTACAGAGTTGGAATTCGGTACATTACAGAGGAAATCAACAGTCTAGGACCACCAACACAAATCGATAACGTACATTTTCATCAAAATACGTAGTCTTATAATGGCTGAAAAATGGCATTTTGGGGGCACCTTAGAAGCCCCATATCTCCCCCAATTCTCAAGCGACCTCAACCATCTTTTACTATGTGATACTCCTCATCGAACTCTACCAGAAAATCATATTAGTTTGGCACTTTATTTGTACACGAAATTGGCCATTTTTGACCACTCTCAAGTGGATTATCTGGCCTCAAAAGTCACCTAAAACTCCGAATTGAGCACTTTTTGCACCATCAGTAAATTCAGGGCATTAAAATCCATGAGAAAAAACATTTCCATCAAAATACGTAGTCTTATAATGGCTGAAAAATGTCATTTGTGAATAACAGAACAACTGGACCCTTATAATGTTAACATGGATTCTAACACCCTAATAAATCATGTTGAATTGAAGAGAACCAATTGAAATTAAAGGACACTGTTGGATTTGATTTTCATAAATAACATGACCCTAAACAGAAATTAGGTTAAAAGATAACCCCATCAAAGTTTTCCCTTGGTCAACTCAAAGCCCTGATTTAATTCTGATGAAAAATGAATGGTTAGAGCTAAAAAAAAAAAAGACTTATGATTGCCCCAGCTTATGATTTTTTCCAGGATAGGAGCTGTCACTCGGTTCATTTTTTGCTTTGTGTTGAGAGCTAAAATTTTATGCACGAGCAGGCTTTAGATACGCTTATCGTAATAGATCCATTAATAGCATCTAAGTTTCCAAATTTATTACGTCCAAGAAAAGTATTATTTATAAAAATAAACATTAAAACATATTACAACACAATTAATTACATTCTGTTTTTAGGAATCACAAGGTCCTTGATTCAATACCAGCCCTCGCTAACTCAGCGTATGAGTAGCACAGGGATCTGTGCTGTAAAGTGAGGAGATGATGGTAGGTGTGGCGCCCTACCCCAGATGCTAAAATAATCTTCTTGGTTTAGCGCTAGTAAAAAGGGGATAGACTCCTTCGCTGACTGTCTGATACCGACATTAGGCCGCCCCGACGACTTTACTTACTTACTTTATTATTTTTTATACAATACAGTGCTATTGTTCTTATTTTGAAAAACGTGAGGAAAAAAATAGGTTGTTTTTTGGTGGGAGGCGGTTGGAACAGATTAATAGCATTTCGCTTTACTTCAATGAGGAAAATTGATTTGCTATTCGAGGAAATTGAGTTACGAGCGGAACGAATTGAACTCGTAAGTCAATGAAGCACTGTATTTCTTTATTCTGGTTATTTTTGTTTATTAATCTTTTTGTTTTCAGGAATGTAAACAAAGGATTTGTGGAGATTATCTTCATCACTTGTTTTTGTTTTTATTGATGTGGTTCATTGATAACAGCATTAACCTTAATTGTTAATGCTACTTCAAATGGGACAGTTATTATACGTGAAATGTCTATCAATCATTCTTCTCTCTAACTTATATATATATATATATATATATATATATATATATATAGATATATATTTAAAAAAATTTTTTTGGATGAAACAAAGAAATCACAGTGCTCAACCACAAATTTGTAGGAGCTTTATTTATTTATTTGTTGAATTTTTAAAAATATAATAGTTTTCCATAAGCAACTACCCAGGTTTCAGGTTATTTCACCATTATCAGGTTGCTAATAGTTCTTCTGGTGTTTATACGAAGACATTTCTTGCTGTTATGTTTTTGGACCGAAAATTACGTCGGTTGATTATTGTGGACGCTCTTTATGTTTTTGATTATATTTTAGAATTTTTGAATTTCTGCATTTAAAAAAAAATGCTCATAAAGTTATCTCCCTTTAATCCTTTGAAAATTTGTTCTTATTTGGAATTATTTTAATCAACTTCATATGTTAATATATATATATATATATATATATATATATATAACAAAAGCCACCACATACCAAAAGCAGGGGCTAGCAGAGTTTTGTTCGATAATAATTTCTTCTTGTTTAAACAGACGATTCATCATTAGTCAGGCTGTTAAACCACTCGGCCACCGTCACCTACAAACTGAAAGGGAAGGGGTTTTTAACTGATTAATACACACATCTTTATATATGTTAACGCCGAAATACAGTGCTCCATCCCTTTTATAGGTTGTTATAGAGTGTTGCCTTTTTATAGAGTGTTGTATTTTTAACATTTTAACACCTTATCACACAACCTTATACACCTCAAATGCATCTTATTAGAACTCGCATTTCCAACAACGCAATCTAGAAAACAATCAGAAACTAAATGGATTCTAAAATTACAAACGCACGTGAAGGGATTAAACGCAGATATCGGAATTCTCCGTTATTACAAATATTTCACAGACGCTGCCACTGTCGATAACAACAGAGACAAAGAAACCGTTAAACAGTAATAACATTTGACAAAGGGTATCTAACGAACCTGAAAATTTATGAGAAAAGATAATTAAAAAATAAGTGAATCCAATACTCCATAATATCGAGTTCATTCATTTATACATTTTTAATGCTTCATAATAACGCCCAATTTTAAAAAAAATTTTTTATATATATATATATATATATATATATATATATATATATATATATATGATGAATCATCTGTTTAAACAAGAAGAAATTATTATCGAACAAAACTCTGCTAGCCTCTGCTTTTGGTATGTGGTGGCTTTTGTTGGTATTCAAACATATAAAAAAAGGTATACTTTAAAAAGATATGCTTAAAAAAGATATACCTTAATATTTGAATATTAACAAAAGCCGCCACATACCAAAAGTAGAGGCTAGTAGACTTTTGTTTGCTAATAATTTATTCTTCTTTAAACAAATAAAGGCTCTGATGAAAGTTTGTTAAACAAACCGAAACACTGCAGCGTCGGCTTATTAAAGACCATTCGTCAATGAAACTTTCGTTTTTAATTTTTTTAATAAAATTACATATTGTCGCATTTACTTCCACTTTTCTTCATATATATATATATATATATATATATATATATAAGAATGGAAATGAGTAACCTACCCGAGTTTCATCGATAGATTCTTCAGGGTTACTTTTAAATTAATCGAGTTTACGATTAATCTTTGGTGTTATAAACATGCCCGTTGGAATGGGACTTAAATTTAGTAGAGGAACGCTTGTTTATATTTTATATTTGAAAATATAAATGCTTGTTTATATTTTATATTTGAAAATATAAACAAGCGTTCCTCTACTAAATTTAAGTCCCATTCCAACGGGCATGTTTATAACACCAAAGATTAATCGTAAACTCGATTAATTTAAAAGTAACCCTGAAGAATCTATCGATGAAACTCGAGTAGGTTACTTATTTCCATTCTTAAATAAATTTATGCTCTACATTGTATTGAGAACTTTGTATTTGTTTTTTCTCAACCTTAACCTCTGGATATTGTGCGCTTCCAACGATCGTTCTTATACCCACCGTTAATACTTATACATATATATATATATATATATATATATATATATATATATATATATATATATGCTCCCATAAATTTGGTAGAGCTCTCTAATTGGTAATTTAAATTAACTCTCACTACTAAGCATATAAACAATGATCGTTTCTCCAGAAATTTGATCTCACAGTGATCGTAAAATACATAAACAAACCTATGTACTTAATAGTTTAAAAACACCAGTCTCGGCTACGGCTGTCAGTGGACGAGGGGATAAAATATCGGGCTACCATACGGTCAGTCTGAGTTCGACCCTAGCCAAAGATAGCTGTGTCTAGCCACACTGAAGGGGCGTTAAACGCCGAAACACGTGTCTGTGGATGACTTATCAATATATATATATATATATATATATATATGAGAGAGAGAGAGAGAGAGAGAGAGAGAGAGAGAGAGAGAGAGAGAGAGAGAGAGAGAGAGAGAAATGTACAATATACATACACACTTACCTGTAGAGATCAATATGATAAGTAAGTGCATTGTGAATGTTTGTGAACTTATTAACAACATGTGACAGCTCGTAACTCTAATAACTAGTAAGTTGGGGTACTCAGTCAAAGTACCACCGTACTAGCAAAATGATTTAAAAATAATAACTATTGGGAGAATCAAGTAAACAAATACTTAACAGATTGTACTCATGCCAGAGAACACGTCCGCCACGGAAAGAATGCGACACAAGGTCAATTTGAAAACTGAGTACAGATAGTTTGGAGCTTCTCGTATTGTAACGGTTATCCTCATAGAAAGTGAACTCAGCTATCCCTGTTCAAATCCTGAACGAGTCTGCTTGCATTTCACATAGCACTTTGGAAGATTTGAGTTTGATCTTTGCTGGATGCCCCTTGGAAGAGTTGAGTTTGATCTTTGCACGATGCCCTACTGACGAGGTCGATCCTCGCTGGATGCCCCATACTTACGACCTTGTGTCACACCATACCCGACACCAACGGGTTGGGTAAAAAGAATAATGGTTAGCAAGCTAGTCTCGCAAATACATTACTACTGAATAGCAAGTTCGATCTTCGCTGGATACCCCATATTTGTAAACTTGTGTCACACCCTACACGAAGCGAACGGGTTGGGTAACAGAGTAATGACTAGCAAGCTAGTCTCGCAAATACATTACTACTTAATAGCAAGTTCGATCTTCGCTGGATGCCCCATACTTGTAAACTTGTGTCACACCCTACACGAAGCGAACGGGTTGGGTAACAGAGTAATGACTAGCAAGCTAGTCTCGCAAATACATTACGACTGAATAGCAAGTTCGATCCTCGCTGGATGCCTCATACTTGCGATCTTGTATCACACTCTAACCGAGGTAAACTGGTTAGGCAAACTAAGGACGTCCCATGGTGGTCTAATGATTAGCAAGCCCCATTATGACTGGAGAGCCAGTTCGATCTTTGTTGAATGTGTCATATCCAAACCGTAGCGAACGGGTTTGGTAAATATCTACTCCATAGAGTTCAAATCCTATACGAGGCTGTTTACATCGTGTATCTTGGATATTTCATCCAAATGTTAAAAAATTGGCCTGAAAGCTTAAAGAGATCGAAAAGAAACTTGTTAAGCAGGTGACATCTGTTTTGTTTAATTCTATATGTAAAAGAATGCTATCCATATATATATATATATATATATATATATATATATATATATATATATATATAACATCTCGTATGGATGAGAGTACAAAGGAAATCTATAGACACACTCACATACATTAATACTGAGTAATATTCTTTGCTATATTTATAAACGAAGAGAGCTAAATATCGTTTAAGCTTATCCATACGAGATGTTATATATATATATATATATATATATATATATATATAATTATATATATATATATATATATATCATCTTGTATGGATAAGCATAGTACTCTAATCCATACAAGATTTTACACACACACACACACACATAACATCTCGAATTGATAAAAGTACTAACTAAATCTATTTGCTTCGCCAACAAAGGGAGAAGATCATATATCAGGCACACATCCCAATTGTCCCTTCACTTATGCCCTCCTGCTGACCCCAGCAAGACGTCGGTCGCTGTCCAATTTCATTATTATATTCTTCATACACCGTCTTCCCGTTTCGCCACGGCGCATTGTCCACGCGGTGGCCAAACTGTCTTCGACCCCCGTAGGCCACTGACGCCAGATGCTCCTGCCAAATCCGAAAACGGTGCAAGCACATTGTACTGGTTGATGTCAATAATATTTTCAGTCAGCCCAACTCTTGTCTTTGGTGTGAACTGAACTTGTTCTCACCCGTTCACCGCTTTCCTTAAATTCTTCCTCTTCCTTCTCTGGTACTTTCGTTCTTACCAATTCTGTCATCGCAGAAAACTCTTCTTGGAGAAACTTACGCTTTTTTCTTGGCTATCAAAAGTAATGGTCATTTTAGTCGTTCAATGACTAAGAGGAAAGGCATGTACTATAAAACTTTCACTAATCTGCTTGAGTAATATATATATATATATATATATATATATATATATATATATATATATATATAACCCGGTACTTTAGGAGCGACTTTAATAAACTTTCACCGCCAGCAAACGCAATGATCATCTGTTTACTGGTGATCGTAAAGTATATACACAGATGTATGCATTTAAAACAGTTATGGCAACTGGCGATGGTCTAGAGGTTAACGGATCGGGCTGACGTAAAGTCAGTTAGGTTTCGCTCCTGGTCGGAGTTAGTTGCTGTGTCTAGCCAAACTGATGAGACGTGAAACGTCGAAACACGGTGTCTGTGGATGACTTATATATATATATCAAACCTGATATAATTGCTTGCTTGGTTGGTAAGATTTTTTATTTTTAGTTATTTTATACCGAATTCGTTTTGTTCATTCATTCAGTGTGTGAGTAGTACAGGGAGCTGTGCGGTAAAGTAAAAAGCTGATGGTAGGTGTGGTGCCTCACCCTAGACACAAAACCAATTTCTCTAGTCTAACATTAGTGAAAAGGGGATAGATCCCCTCGCTGTCTGGCTGATACCGACAATAGGCCATATATCTATATATATATGGAGAAAATGTGTAACAAACACGGGATGTTACAATGGATGGACATTTATTAGTCGTAGTGTCGATGTCCGAACATTTCGGTTTATAAAAAAACCTTCTTCAGGACAATGAAACTAGTCAATGAGAAAAAGGGTTTATGTAGGTAAAAGATGACGGGTGATTTGAATGCGTTGAGTTTGGAAAATGCGTAATATATATATATATATATATATATATATATATATATATATATATATGTTCTGTATATATATATATATATATATATATATATATATATATATATATATATATACAGAACATGGGCGTTAGTTGAGCCTCTCATGTCAATCATTGAAGTGCCTTTTTTTATTCACCACAAAAATATGCTCAGAAGAAGACTAGTATTTATATACCGCATTTTACAATTGTTTCATGTCAATTTTAAAATGATTTCAATGGCAATTACAATTTATAAACCCCATAGAATTGAAACAAGCGCTTTGTCAGCACAATATTTAATATTGTTTTTCTATATCTATACCTTTAAATGTCGGATCTGATTCCATTTTTTATATACTTCTCATATATATATATATATATATATATATATATATATATATATATATATATATGTGTGTGTGTGTGTGTGTGTGTGTGTGTGTGTGTGTGTGTGTGTGTGTGTGTGTGTGTGTGAGTAAATCCGACACTATGTTGAAAAAATAAATAAATTAAAGGAAAGAAAATGTTGAATGGATAAAAATTATTTATTGGAGTACCGACACGTGTTTCGGCCGAAATGTATTTGTACAATACGTATTCTATTTACCATTATTTTGAATACAAGATAAAATAAAATAAAGATAATAGAAAAATATAAAAAGTTTATCAAGTAAACAGAAGAACGGCCGTCGTCAGGGGAAGATATTTTATATTAGAAATTAAAACGGTAAGAGTTCGGATTATCCATTTAAATGGTGTTGATGTTGTGTCAAAAAAAGTCAATTATCAATAATGATTGTGATAATAAGCAATAGAATTAGGAATATTAAAGATAATTCTAGTCAGAATTATGAGTAATAATCATTGGCAAAGCAAATAGAATTAGGAAGATTAAGGATAATACTAGTCAAAATTATTGATAAAGCAACTAGAATTAATAATACTAATCATGATTTTATGTTGTATATTTTTAAAGATATTAGTGCTAGGTCATTGAAATCTGCTGGAAGTTTGCCAGAAATTGTGGGATTGATGAGGTAAGGGTTATTCAGTCATATGCAGTGATTGTTTCTTCGGTTATTAACCTGTTGAGAGGCTTTACAATGTCGTGTTCGGAAAGTTATCACGAATTTTTAAATGTGACCGAAGAAGACTTACTCTGAGTTTTGTCAAGGCCACATTTGAAGATGAGGGATATGCTACATAATGCAAAATCTTATAGCAGCTTAAAGGGCTGGGACCCACGGACTTTCATTTGTTTAGACTCTTGAAGGTGTCACTCTGAATGTCAGGTGTCAATTGTCAAATTTCTATTCATAATATTCAATTCGTGTCATTTTAATAAAATAACATTATTATCTATTATCCAATGATGATGAAATGAAAGAGTTAATTCTCACATGGCAAAGTAAGTAACCAAGAAGCGTTTCCGATTTATTTAATTTCTTTCCACTTGCAATATAAAGTTAGCAGCTTAATTAGTTTTGAGGTCAAGTTTATAATAATGCTTAAAATTGCGAAACAGTCAATTACTTTCCTGTTTAGTGCAACTAGAATTATGAAGATGTAGGATAATACTAGTCAAAATTATTAATAATAATTGACAAAACAACTAGAATCAGAAAGATGAAAGATTATACTAGTTAAAATTATTAATAATAATGACTGACAGAAAAACATGAATTAGAAAGATGAAATATGATACTAATCAAAATTATTAATAATAATGATTGATAAAACAATCAGAATTGGGAAGATAAATGATAATAATAATCATAATTATTATTAATAATAATAATAATTGACAAAGCAACTAGAAATATGAAGGATTATACAAGGCAAAGTTATTAATAATAAGGATTGACAAA
>CM042154.1:60998737-61048737 GCA_023376005.1 Doryteuthis pealeii
ATATACTAATTTCTATGATATTTTCTAGTACCTCCTCGTCTGTAATCCATGTTGATCTCGTTTTTATATATCTTCAATTCATCCTTAGCATTAACCTTTCTATTGATCGATGTGACTAACTTTCTTATGAGGTATTTAGTTAATAACCAGGTGTCATTACCATACGCTTTAACTGGTATTATATAATAATTACATACTTCACTTTTTGAAATCACAACTAATACTTTTACGGTATAAAACAATCGTATATCGCTTGTCAATCAAGCTAGACATCATCCTGTCTGATCGAAAATATCATTAGCATCACACACACACACACACACACACACACACACACACACACATATATATATATATATGTTGTAGATTTTGCGTCTCCGTATGCTTCTAGTGCGTATATATATGTTTGAGATGTATTTTTGTATCTGTATCCGTTGTTGGAAATACATATACAAGGTTTGGGCATAGGTTTTTGAGCATTAACGTACTATATTATGCTAATGTTGTTACCATAATATGTTAGTTAAGGAATAAATATCAGAAAACTCTGTAGTTTTTTTTTTAGTTTCTCTTATTCGAAGAAGAGACGTGACTGTCCGAAAAATTCACCACTACGTCTATATAAAAGAAACTAAAAAAAAAACAAAAAAAAACTACAGAGTTTTCTGATATTTATTCCTTAACTAACATATTATGGTAACAACATTAGCATAATATAGTACGTTAATGCTTCACACCTATGCCCAAAATTGGTATATGTATTTCCAACAAATACAAAAACACATCTATATATATATATATATATATATATATATATATATATATATATATATATATTGGTAAAAAAGGGCTTTAGAATGGGCCATTTTTCCTTTTCCTTTCATTCTGCAAGCCAGACAGATACGTCCCCGCTTTGTTTGTGACGATTAAAAAAAATAAAAATAAAAAAGATAAAAATTTAAAAAATAAAAAACTTTGTTTGTGCCGATTAAAATAAAAAATGAAATAAAAAAGATAAAAATATAAAGATTAAAAAATTCCCATGAGCCTTCACTGGAAAACTCTCCGAGCATGCGCAGGAAAAAGGACCCACTTCCAACCCCAAGAGAATCTCTGGGCCATTCTGACTTAGGCCTTAACTCGGACAAGACACTACTGCTGGCCACGTAGTGGCTATGACCTGCGAATAAAGCCTAAATCATAAACTACCTTTTGTCTTTGTCTTTTCTTTCTTCTTTCTTTGAATTCCTTTTCAGTGAGACCGCCAAATAATATGGGGTTAAAAGCAAACCCTAGGAACACACACTAGGAATAACCACATCCACCTTTTAAACTTAAAACACAAAACCTCTTTTAACCCCATATGCTCTACGAGGCAACTCTCCCCACTAGCTACAATAACCATTGACAAATTACTAGGATTAGGAAGATGAAAGATAATACTAGCTAATATTATTGATAATGATAATTGACAAAGCAACTACAAGTAGGAAGATCCAGGATTATCCTATTCATAATTTCATTTCCTATATTCTTAAGGGTATTAGTGCTAGGTCATTAGAATCTGTTGGTTTGCCGGGAATTATGGAATGGATGAGGCAAGGTTATTCGGCCATTTGCAGTGATTGCTTACTCGGTTATTAACCTGTTGAGAGGCTTTATTTACATTATCGAGTTTGGAAAGTTCATCACACATCTTCAAATGTGACCGAAGAAGACTTGCTCCGTTTTGCCAAAGCCACATTTGAATATAAGAGATATCCCTTTGTTACATAACTATTCAAAATCTCATAACAGCTTAAATAGCCGGAACTCACGGTCTTTCATTTGTTTAGAGCCTTGAAGGTGTCACTCAGAAACGCAGAGGTTATCCAATGATGAAGTGAGAGAATTGACTCGCACATCGCAAAGAATGCAGTCAATAAGCGTTTCCGATGCGTGTATACATACCTTCATTCAAAGTTAAACTCTAGTTTTAGGACAATACTGTGAGATATTATTTCATTTCTCCCTACTTGCCGAGTTATGTTAGCATCTTAAGTAGCTTTGAGGTCAAGTTTAAAATAATGCTTAAAAATTGCCAACTGAGCTTCGACTATTGTGAAGAACTATACAAGGATGCAGCGTGCAGTCTTGAACAAATATTGGAGGCAGAACCCCCAAAAGAGCATCTGTGCGGCCACTTACCCCCTATCACATAAACATTACTGTTAAGACGAACAAAACATGTTGGGCACTGCTGGAGAAACAACAGGTACCTGTACATGTACACTCCAGTGTGGGTTAGTCATCAAAAACCTACATTGATCAGCTCTAGCGGATACTGGATGCTATGTAGAGAACCTTTCTGGAGCGGTTGACGATAGGGATGGGCGGAGATGAAGAATATTGGCGATCTGTGCTATCGGCATTAGCATCTGGTTGTAGATAATGGTTGTAGCTAAGTTATTGGGTAGGATGATGCATCTATTTAGAAGGTTATTGGTAGAGTATTGTTTATGGGATTGGTGGGGAGGTATTTACGGTTATGAATTTTGATGGCTTTCTTTTTGGCACGTCGGATGAAAAGTTTAGGGTATTGTAACTGTGTGAAAGATTTATCTATATATTCAAATTCTTCATTTAGAAATTTCTTGGTACAGGTTCTAAGGGCTCTTAAATAAAAACCTATAGCTAAACTACTTTTAATTTTGGTGTTGTGATGTGAGTAGAAATCAATATGGTCATTTCTATTTGTGGGTTTGTGGTAGACTTTAAATTCTAAGCGATTGTTGTTAATTATTAATAGTATATCTAGGAAAGGTAAAGTGTTATTATGTTCTAACTCGTGTGTGAAGTTAATAGTTGGTTCAATTTTATTTAAACGGTCTACTATTTGTGTTAAGTTGTTAATACGTGGGTATATAAATAGGATGTCTTCGATATAACGGAAGTAATTAGAGTCTGTTGGTAGGGTCCTGACTCTAGGAATCCGGGGAAAAGACACGCAAGGATGCCACTAGGGGCGATCCCATAGGTAAGCCAAATTTCTGTCTATCAAACGTACCGTTATACTGGAAGAAATAGTTTTTAGTACATAATTTACAGATTTTTATAATGGTCTGAATAGGTAAGGGTAAGTTGATGTTAATTCTTTCAGATAATTTTCTAGGCGTGTGATGCATTTATCGACGGGAATATTAGTATATAGTGATTTGATGTCAAGACTACTTAAATGTTTATTATGCATGTTTATGTTGTTGATTTTGTTTATTAGAACGTTGGAGTTTTTGATGTGGGAGTTGCTAATGGTACCTAAAAGGGGGGTTAGTAATTTGGTTAAAGACTTAGCTATGTTGTGGGGAGCCGTTCCAATTCCAGATATTATTGGTCTTAGTGAAAATCCAGGTTTATGTGTTTTAGGTAGACCATAGATTATGGGGATTGTAGTGTGGTATTCAATTAGTGAGGACCAGTATTTGGAGCATGTTTTACTAGTTTTTTGTATGATTTGTTGAAGATGTTCGTGTTTTGTGTAATGGTTTGTAGAGAGATTTATTCGTAGGTATTTTGATCACATAGTAATTTGGACATTTTTAAACAAACTGATCAGCAAAAAACTATCACAGTCTCCTTATTATTCTGTGATAAATTTTACTTTTCCTTATATCAACAAAAGCCCTGAAGAAGATCTACTGAACAGATTGAAACGCTGCAGCGTTGGCTGAATAAATATCACTCATTTTATTTGAACCTGTGTTTTTTCAAATTTTTCACTATATTACATACCATCGGATTCACTTCCATTTTCTCTTCACACACACACACACACACACACACACACACACACACACACACACACACACACACACATATATATATATATATATATATATATATGTGTGTGTGTGTGTGTGTGTATGTGTGTGTGTGTGTTAGGACAGAAATGATAGGATTGTCACTACAATAGAAAGTATTCATTTATAATGAAAAACTTTAGTGACACTTCAACGTTAATGATATGGGAATCCTTTAATTTCTGCCTGACCCAGAATATATTCATGAGTTTTGCTTAGATTTTGTGTATGACACTGAACCCTTTGTATAGAATAATGTCTACAAGTTAAGATTTGCAAATTTTTTACAATTCCAACACAAGTCAGTTAACATATCAGGTTATGGTTTAGTTTGGTGCCATTATTTAATGGCATATCAACCTTGCTAAGTTATTTAATGTCAAAGCCATCCTTGTAGAACGGCAGTGGTACTTTTTAACCGATAGCTGGTTGTATGTGGGAGTTCATACCTTTCTCATGGGTATTAATCCGAAAGTGAATAATAATAATAATAATAATAATAATAATAATAATAATAATAATAATAAGAAGAAGAAGAAGAAGACCGTGTAGCAGAAAGGGATAAGGAGAAAAGAGGCGAGTCAATATGATTGTTGCCTTTTTACTTTTAGTCCAATCTGTATCTTTTTGAATATGTAAGTAAAAAAAAATCTTATCTAATCTTTATAAATAAATAATCCACTTAATGAAATTACCACGTGAAAAGGACGTCAGATTTGATTCATAAAAGATGTTTACGTCATAAATTGACGTAAAAAGTACAAACAAAACAAAATAAACATTCTATAAATGTAAATAAAACGTTATCTTTAACTACTACTACTACTACTACTACTACTACTACACTACACTACATACACACACACACACACACACATACACATATATACATATATATATATATATATATATATATATATATATATAGAGAGAGAGAGAGAGAGAGAGAGAGAGAGAGAAATGAAGAAAGAAATGGATATAAATCCGACAGTGTAAATGTATAAAAATAGTATTAAAAAACATGAAAGTACGTCGAAAATTGATATTTTTGAATACCATATCATTTTATAGTTTTCATTTTATATGATTAATGATTAATTGATGGTTTGAATAAAATCGAAAAGGTATAGCGTCGGCTTCAAAAATTCAATTTTCGACGTATTTTCATGTTTTTTCACAAACTATATATATATATATATATATATATATATATATATATATATATATGGTGATTGCAACTTCTTCACAGAAAACCATTTCTACAAGTTCGGTTATGAGCAGATGGAATCCAGTTTTTACGCGCCCTGTCGCACAAATGACATATGAGATCCCCAGCTTTCTCTCGTATGGGACCACACGGGACTGAAAGCCCAGCACTCAACAGGTAAGCCCTCTCACACACATCACATATGTGGTCAGGCGTAAATCTAGGAAATTGCTCCAGGACGTCCGACATGTGCTGGATTCTGTAAAGCCCGCTTCGAGATGGAGTGCTCGCCTTGCTTCAAACCCCTTACAGTTACCATGAACAAGTCTCCTCCAACCCACACAACTTATAGCCATCCTCTTCCATTCCTCAACATTTATGTCAAGAGTTTTAAGGTTGTTTTTGATGACATCCCTAAAACGTTTCTTGGACATTTCCCACACTGCAGTTCTCCATAGAATTGTTGCTTTTGGAGTCTGCCGTCTTACATTCTAGCAAGATGTCCAGCGCATCTGGTTTCATATGATGCGCATTTTATGACACATTGACTTGTTGCAGGACATCTAAGACACCCCATAAAAAATTTAGAAATTTAAACTACTTTTTCTTAGGATTTTTTTTCAGTAATATCCATGCTTTTGCTTATGTCTGATGCTGCTGCAGTAATGCAGTTGAAATAAATTATTACAATGAAGCAACTTTAAAGTTTTTTTCCTTCATTCATCAATATATATATATATATATATATATATATATATATATATATATATATATATGTAAAAATGGAAAAGGAATTGAATCCGACAATATGAGGAAAAATGAGTAAAGAAAAGAAAAGTAAATGAATTTAATCAATCACTTACACATGTATTTATTTTTTTTAAATAAATATTCACTCTGATGAAGGTCGATTCTTGTATGTGTGCGAAATATTTTCACACACATAAACTGACCGAAACACATGTGTAAGTGATTGATTAAATTCATTTTATCCATTCACTTTTCTTTTCTTTACTCATTTTTCCTCATATATATATATATATATATATATAAGACGTTACCATTTCTATGTGAGTAGTTTTATAATATATTGATTTCAAAGAGTCTCTACCTGTTCACTATCTCTTTGAACATCTTCGTATATTCTACATACGCGTGGTCTAATGGTTAGAATCGTGGGAAATGGACTCGTCGACCCGAGTTCAATTCCTGTGCGAAGCTGTTTGCATTTCACATGGCGCTAATACCCTTGGGAAAGGTATGAATCCAATTCTCCTTCGAGCTATCGGTAAATAGCAGGCTAGACTGGGCTCTTTAACCATGGCTAGGTAACCAGTCTAGTAGAAGGAAAACTCTGAATTCAAACCTGTTAAACTCTGCTTTAAAAATTGACCTTGTGTCGCATCGTGCTCGTGCAGAAGGGTTGGTAAATATATATATTCTGCATATTATAATTTCCATGAAAAAAAGGTTTATCAAAAAAGCTTATATTATGAAGACGACTTGAGGAAGATTCAAAGGTGTTTTGACAATTATGCTGAACTAGTAGGGACTATTTGAAAATATAATAAATCTACTTAGACAGAAGAGCTGAAATTTTAAAATCACTCAAACACACACACACACACACACACACACACACACACATATATATATATATATATATATATATATACAGATAGATAGATAGATAGTCATCCACATGTTTCAACGTTTACATCTCATCAGTGTAGCTAGATTTAGCCGCTACTTCTAGCCGGAAGCGAAATCCGACTGACTTTTCCTCAGTCCGATTTTATACGTTAATAAGCTCATAAAAGAGGATATAAAAACAGTACAATAGGTTAAATACAACAAATTTGACAGGCGAATTACAAAAAGACAAAAAGACAAGAATTATAAAATATAAAAAGACAAAATTATTCGTATAGTAAAAGATATCATTTTAAATTGATTATTCGTGTAAGTATAAGTAATTTATACAATTATCTTATCAGGTAAGCTTTCTAGACTATTTATTCAGTAAAATATATGTGATATCTGCAGCAAAGAACAGTCAGAGTGTCACCATTATTATTCTTACGTTAACAACACGATGGGGAAGTCAAACGAGCTTAGCATTGACTTGAGACAGAGTATTATTAATTTCCACAAATCGGGAAGTAGTTACAGCACTATTTAAAGCGGGTTAGCTATCCCTTGATCTAGGGTACAGTCCGTTAAAAAGAAATATAAACAGTTTGGCGCGTTAGAAAATTTACTTGGTTGCATACAAAAACACAAATTGTCACCGAGAACTGCATGAAGACTGCAACGTGATGTTAATACAAGTGTGAGTCAAAAAGTAATACCATTTTCCTTTATTTCATGGGAAGTTTTCTTTTTTTTATATATAAAACTAAGGCCTAAATTGAGAACCTAATGAGGCTCAGAGCAAGACCCAACTTGGTAATCGACAATGTCCTCCTTCAATGTTCGACCACACACAAGTATCAGGATAAGGGAAACAATCGCCTCATTCGGGTGGACAAGTTTACTGCATCCTCCATACTCACCAGGTTTAGCGCTTTCAGATTATCATCTCTTTGGACCCATGATAGAGGGTTTGGGAGGCAAACATTATTCCAGTGACGAGGAAATGAGATCTGTAGTGAAGAAGTGGCTCAAAGAACAGACAACAGCATTGTATGGGCGGGGGGGAGATACATGCTCTCATTCGAAGATGCAACATTGCTATTGAGAGAAACGGTGACTATGCAGAGAATTAGTCATGTGATCCACGGAGGACAAGCTTCATTTGGATGTATGATACATGTTTCTGTTTTGGTATTTATACATGTCCTAAATAAAATGGCATTACTTTTTTACTCACTCTCGTATAAACCCAAGCGCTGTTTTGAAATACATCACCAAAAGTTTGGACACGATAGTCATCAGCGTAAGTACACGCACAATACAACGTTGTTTGAATAGAAATGGGTTATATGGGAAACAAACGCGACAACTCGCTCTTCACAAATCATGTCACATTGGTGCTTGGTTTAATTTTACCAAAATGTTCTTGAACAAAGAAAATTACTTTAGTGAACAAGTACTATGGAGTGATGAAACAAAAATTGAGCTTTTTGGAAGATAATGATGTACAAAAGATTTGGTGCAAAAAAGGTGAATCTCTCCTAAAAAAAAAAACATAGTGCCAATGTTGTATACTGGCATCAAATTCTATATGTTATATAGCGGCTTCCAATTCACGCTCGTGTAGTTAGTATATGTTGCGGGTATGGCGAAGTATGAAGTCGGACTTAAGAAACCACAACACATGGGTATAGTAGGAGTTGACTTTATTTCTCTCCCTCGGTTGGTGGGTGGCGAGCGTGACAATTGGAATGCCCAAGGGTTGACGATGACTACTACTACTGTTGGGATGACTGGCACTGGGGACGTGGAAGATGTGGACGAACCTCACTGCCCGCTGGCAGCGATGGACCGTGTTGACGGTCACTCCTTGTGCTCTGTTCGCCGTCCGCTGTCTGACTGACTGTCGGCTCGACCCTGTGGCTTTTGTATTGACGACACGCCTACGCATTTTTATCTTTTGATCTGACAACGGACGTTTGTTATATATTTCTTTATCTTCTCCCTGCTTCCTTGACCGGAAAGCCTCGTTTTTGTTTTTTAACTTCTTTGTTCGCTTCTACCGGGAAAAAAGTCCTTTGTCACTTTTTCGTCTTTTCTTTGATTAATTTAACCGGAAATTCCTATTTCGGTTTGTACAACACCAACATTAAAATATGAAGGCAACTCGGTGATGCTTTGGGGTTGTTTTAGCACAAGGGGGACTGAACAATTAATTGCAATAACAGGAATAATGGGATCTGAAGACTATTGTAGGAAATTCTTTTGATTTATAAGATGGAGCCCACCACTTAAACTTATAAACTCTGGGTTCCCGCGTAGATTCAATTAGCCAATCAACACGCTCGAGTATGTGGTTAGTTAACTATTTAATCGCCGATCTTGAAAGTTGTTCGTATTCGACACGAACGAAGCGATCAACAAGGACTCTACTTAACAGAAGGATTCTGCTTAACACCGATGAACAACACAAGGATTCTGCCTAACACTAACGCACACAAAGATTCTGCCTAGCACTAAGAAATATAAGGATTCTACCTAACATTAAGGAACACAAGGGATCTCCACTGTAAAGTGCTCTCACCTGCTGCCTAGAAATGGCCACGAAAATCGTAACAACTATATAAAAATTCTAGATGAATATCTACAACTATCAGCGCAAAATCTTGATGTTGTTCAATGATTTACTTTCCAGCAAGATAATGATCCCAAACATATGTCTAAATCAGTGACTTCAAAGGCTTCAGAAAAATAAGATTACAGTCCTGATTTGAATCTTACTGAAAATCTATAGCAAGTATTACAAATTTGAAAAAATCGTCGATCACCAAAAAACCTGTCGTTTTTTCAATCTTCAGGCGACCAAGAATTCGTGTAACTAGCAGTTACGATGTATATGTTTATGTATCAAAATTAACGAATAGAAGAAAATCCCAGAAAAGTGTTGTTCAAATCTCATCAAAAATTTTAGAAAACGATTGCAGCAAATTATCAAGATGAGATGTCATGCTATTGACAATTAATATTGAGAACATTGTTCATTTTTTTTCAATTTAAAAAAAATTTTTTTCAATCTATATGAGAGAATTTGTTTTTCTTCTCATTATTAATAAATAATACATTTAACTCATTAAATAATACATTTAACTTATCCTTCTGAAAATTGAGTTTTACATGCCTTTTTTGTATTCAATATCAAAAGTCTGGTATCATACGGGTATTAGATTCAAAGAAATGGGTCAAAATATTCAATAATCATGGGGGTACGAATAATTTCGTCGTTGAATATATATATATATATATATATATATATATATATATATGAAATTAAATGGAACTTAATGACAGTGTGAATATGATATATTGAAAAAACAAAGGATGTTTACAAATGCATGGGCTCATCAGGAGAGAATGTGCAAACCGTTTCGGGGCCTTTAAAACCGTTTCAGGGCCTTTAAAACCGTTTCGAAGCCTTTAAAACCGTAGCGAGGAAGGCCCCGAAACGGTTTGCTCATTCTCTCCTGATGAGCCCATGCATTTGTAAACATCCTTTGTTTTTTCAATATATATATATATATATATATATATATATATATATATATATATATATATATTCAATATGTATATTATACATACTAGCAAATATATGCAAGTATTTAAGTTTTAATATAATAAAATATCATGTTAAATTAGAAAGGCTAATGAAACTGAATAAGAATTCAGATAAAAATATTTGGAACAGAGGGGGTACAATCGGAAAATAGAACAACTTTGAAACTAACTGTTCCACCATTTTCCCTTACTCCCGTCTTTCAGTGGTAAATTTCACTAATTTAACTATTTAGTTAAAATAGGAAGAAAAGAATAAAATTACAGTTATTTCTTTATGTTAATAGATTTCTGTTAAGATTTATCCCCGAGATTTTTGCTCATATTTATTAAGATAAAACCAAACAATTAGAAATCAATAATACTAGGCATATATTTATTAAAATCAAATTTTTTAAGGTCAATATGCAAATTAGCCTTCCCATTCACACTGTAAACCGCTATTTCGTTGAATATATAAATATAATTGCATGTTATTAGTATGTAGATATTGTTAACAGTCTTAATGATGTATAACAATTTTACTAATAATTGAGGTTTAAATAAAAAATAAAATCATGGAGAATGTGATGTAAATAACAAAGGGAATTGTGACTTGTATAGTAATATAGTTTCGGTTACAGACAGACAAACCCACAATCTTCATTATAATAAGATAAATGTCGTTTTTCTACAATTATTATAGCTCTAAGTTTATGATATATTGAGCACTCTTGGATAAATTACTAATGCCACAGCAACGGAAACACGAAGGAGACTCTGACACTATCTCTCTCTCTCTCTCTCTCTATATATATATATATATATATTTACCAATTTGAGTAGGATGTGACAAAAGGTTAATTTTTTAAAGCAGAGTTTACCAGGTTTGAATTCAGAGTTCTCTTTTTCTCACACGATTTACCACACAATATTAAAGTGCCTAGTCCGCCCTACTATTTATCTATAGGTGGAGGGAGAATAGTTGAATTCATATCTTTACCAAGGTGCCATATATATATATATATATATATATATATATATATATATATATTATTGATAATATGAGTACTATCTATAAGAAACAGTTCTAAATACTGTAGATAGAGTATTTAGATCTTAATGAGGGTAGCTTGGACATGGAGTCAATGGCGCTTGGTTACTGACAGTTTACCGTCTATGCGATTATTCAAACAAAGTAGTGGTTTGGACAATCTCATTGGCTAGAAACTGTCTGTAACCAAGCGTCGTTGACTCCATGTCCACTCTACCATAATGCATATATATATATGTGTGTGTGTATGCGTGTGATAGTTTGAGGTAATATGTGTATTCATGTGTGGTTTGTCTGGGTAAGAGTGGGACAGTGTGTGTCTATGTGTGTGTGTATGTGTGTGTGTGTGTGTTTGTATTTGTGTGTGTGTGTGTGTAGAGAGAGAGAGAGAGAGAGAGAGAGAGAGAGAGAGAGAGAGAGAGAGAGAGAGAGAGCGTAAGATAATAAAACAATAGATTCTTTGTCGATTTTATTTCACTTGAACTTGTCATGCGGCTTTTATTTTATGCGTAACGTAAAATAATATTTAATGCCTGACCTCTTTCGCAACGGAGCAACCATAACAGGTTTTAATATAATGCTTTATATAATACGTTATATGTATATATATATATATATATATATATATATATATATATATATGTATCAAATGCCAAAACGAATTAAAAGTTGATGTTAAAATTTTTTTTAAAAATTGGGATAAATACCAAAACTGACAGTTTGTCGGTTTTTCAATCGTCAGGCGATCAAGAATTCGTGTAACTAGCAGTTGCGATGTGTATGTTTATGTATCAAAATTCCTTTTTCTAAGTCATCTCTAAATTCGTTTTATAATTCGATCGTAAAAGAATTTTTCATATATATATATATATATATATATATATATATATATATATATATATGTATGTATGTATGCTTCTAAAATAAACAAACACCCAAAAATCTTATTTCCTTCGCCGAAGAGCATAAGGCCCGGGTTTGTTATTATTCACTCAACGTCCCCTTACCTCATATGGTAGAGACGTATCAGTATCATTGACAAGTTAATTTCGCAAGGATTTTCCCGGGCTGTATCGTGGCCGAAGCAGTATGGTTTCTGACTACCCTGCTGAAGTCCCAGTTTCGATTTCTGTCGGAGGGAAATCGTTAGTATACATCGTTGATGAGACTTGATAAAGCTGAAACAGTCTGTACGATGTTCTACACACAGAATAATTCTTTACCGAAATTCACTTGTCATTATTATCTTCTATAATTATCGAATTTTATGCGATATACGCATTGTAATTGCCTTCAAACAAAAATATAAATAATAATATATACTTTATTCAACAATGCTTCTAAAATAAACAAACATCCAAAAATCTTACATATATATATATATATATATATATATATATATGTTTATAATATATATTTTGGGGGGATTCTGTGTGAAGCATGGGTGTTAAATAAATGAGAATCTCCGTTGGATGTAACGTGTTAAGTTTCATTTTATTTCATTCAATATTTCGGAAATATGACCTTCCTTCATCAAGAAAATCTATACTGACTGTTTTGTTGTTCTTGGCGCCTTTATAGTTGGGATTATTGAGACTCCGGACTTATATGGGTTTGGTTGGCTGGGGTTGGGGTGTCCCTCTGCCAGCAGGTCATTGATGTTTGGATTATCTCTTTTCTAGTGGTGCTTGGGCTAGTTGTTGGAATGTGGTATCACACACACACACACACACACACACACACACACACACACACACACGTGTGTATATACATATATATATCATCGTCATCAGGTCACTACAGATTCGCATGATGTTCTCTCGTCACTCGTCCCAATCTGTCATCACTCCTCGCAGGTCTTCCACATGGCATACAGAATCCGTCCAGAGCTGGTTGATGTAGGTTTTTGCAGGTCAGCCTACACTAGTGTACCCATGTGTAAGTGTCCATTGGAACAAGTCATTTCTTTCTGATGGAGTTCCCGATTGACGCTATCAACAAGTGTGAAGTTCGCGCTGTTATTCGGTTTTTGAGCGAAAAAGGGCATGAAACTCATTGAAATTCATCGACAATTAACGGAAGTATATGGTGAGTTGTGTATGGATATCAGATTTATCCGCAAGTGCTTCAAGTATTTTGTTTTAATACAAGATAAATACAGTTATACGGCATCAAATATTCTTATAGAATACTAATCGTTTTAAACAGATCTATTTAACATATTGATGGGTCCCTAGCAGCTACTGACAATCTGACCTGCGAGTGATACCAATGAAGAGTACTCCAAAACTCCCTAGATCTCCAGAACTGAGGCCTCACCATCACATACAGTTTAGTTTAATACACAAGACACACCTTTCTGAGGGTTATTACACCTCTGCAGGAAATGAATGGGATATTCTTAGCTCCAACTTGGGAGTAATTCCAATGAAGGGGTACTCCACACACCCCAGATCTCCAGATATAGTTTAGTGGGCACAACTTTTAGAAGAGTCTTACACTTCTGCAGGGAATAAGGTCGTCCCATCGTGGTGTTATGGTTAGCAAGCTAGTCTCGCTGATTCATTATCATTGAATAGCGAGTTCGTTTCACGTTCGTCGCCCATGCTTGCAAACTTGTGTCGCATTCTACTCATAGTAAACGGGTTGGGTAAATACCCACAGTCAGCGTATTACTAGCCTCAAATTGGGTGTAAATCACAATTTTTCTTTAAGGGGATCCCCTTCCTTTCGGTATATGTGTTCGGTACTAAACTTTGACCCCCACCTGTCTCTATGTATGTGTGTCTTTCACCAGTCTCGCCAGACCCCATGGATCTGAGTCTGAATTTCGGTACAGGACAGCTGTTGTGTTACATAATTCGTGGGTAGTCTACAAATTATGTCTGTAAGTGTAGTATGATTTGAATAACGGCATGGTAAATGGAAAGTTACCATTAACCATTGAAAAAGTGATTGACAGACAGTTCATCTTCTCTGACCTAGATGCCGATTACTGACTGGCTAAAGGCGAGCATGGGAAGGGGACTGACTTTTGGCCTTCAGCTGAAGGAAGCAGTTATTAGGGTCGTCTGCTCCCGAGATGCCATCTTCTCACCTCGTGGTTATAAAACCCTTTTGGGCTTCGTGTTTTGATAAAGACACCTTGTAAAACAACCAAGTCTTGCTTCATTATTACCAACATTATTACCGACTGTTGTATACTCCAATTGTTGGGTATATACATGAGAGAGGAACTCGGTGATAGAGAGAGAGGGAAACAGAGATTTGAAATTTGAGGCTTACTTGTTTGTTACTTCTTCCTTTACTGCTTCGACTAGTCGCTATGTTTTCGTCGTTCTACTTCTTTTCTGCTTCTGCTAAGTTCTTGTCTGGCTGTTTCATCTTTACTTCTTCGTCATGCAATTAATTAACTACAATACTTTTATTTTCTTGCAAGATTTATTTCTGCCCGTGTTCTTCCGCGTGGAGAGTCAACCTCAGCAGAGCACGTCTACTCTGCGTCCATCCTGGTTGAAAAACTGAAATTAAATCTAGTCACGTGTTTCTCGTGACGTGTTCTCTAAGGGTCAACAGTTCTGGTATTTTTTCACTGGCTGATCTGAAAGTCAATGGCCCCTTCCGCTACAGGGTTTGTCAGTGATTTATGCTACCACATAAATTATGTAACACTAACACCGAAATGAGGGCGGACAATCTAGACCAGCAGAAGGAAGAAATCAAAATAGAAGAAGATGGTCAGACGACGAAACAGAACCCAGTAAGAATTTATTCCTCTCTCCTCTCGCCATTTATATACCCGATGTAAAGGGGTATATAACAGTTCCCTATTCTACAAGTTTCCCCTTCTTTACGAAACTGTTGTCTCTGTAGGAATTGACAGAATGAGGTGGACTGCTTCAGGGACTCCAGGTCATGTTTATCCCCCTCTCTAACTAAGCAAACCCCCTCTCTCAACGGGTCTTAGAATACGCTGATTATCCCCTGTAAAGGGGGTGTCCTTGGTATGACACAAAGCTGCATCTGACGGTGAGGCACCAGTTTTGGAGATAGGGGGAGTGTCATATATAAAGTCTTATATACCCATTCAACACATCGGATAATAATAACGAGAGAGAGAGAGAGAGAGAGAGAGAGAGAGAGAGAGAGAGAGAGAGAGAGAGAGAGAGAGAGGAAAGATCAGGGACTCTTACTTGTTTTCTCTTCTTTGGTATTACTTCTAGGTCTGGGCTTTGGATATGCCAACTGTGTTGAAGTAATTTTGTAATATAAGGTGTGCCGGATCCCATCACTTAAACTTATAGACTCTGCGTGGCCGCGTAGATTCAATCAGCCAATCAACACGCTCGAATACGTGGTTAGTTAACTATTTAATTGCCGATCTTCAAAGGTGTTCAGTTGCTCGTAGTTAACACGGACGAACGGATCAACAACCAAGGGTTCTGCTTAACACTAAGGAACAACCAAGGATTCTTCATTAAGGAACAACTAAGGATTAACACTAAGGAACACAAGGATTTTGTCTAACACTAAGGAGCACAAGGATTCTACCTAACACTAAGGAACACAAGGGATCTCCACAGGAAAATGCTCTCACCTGCAGCGTGAAAATGGCCAAAAAATCGTAACAAACTGTAGACACCCTTCCCCAATACAGATTGGGCGAATTGCTGTAAACTTGAGTCAAAAACTGATAGTTTAGAAAACGAATCCTGAGGTTTAAACTGCATCTAATGGTAAATTTCCAATTCTGCTAGTTTGGTTGGATTTTACGACATGTCAACCCTTGTTGGGTTATTTTATGCCTGAGATGTTTTGTTCTATGCATTCTTGATGAGTTCTCATTTTTTCAAACTCAATTTTCTTTAAACACATTATTTTAAAATCATTTTTTTTTCTTTTCATCCCATACATGAAACATTAACAGGTATTAGTACTCCGTGTCAGAGAGTACCTGTGAGTAATGGTGATGATGAGGTACTCCACATTCCACAGATCTCTAGAATTGAAACATCACCATCAGATACAGACCAATTCAGGAGCTCTGGAGTCGTGAACAATTTCATCTCTGCGACTGTAAAGCAATTTATCTCCTGTGTAATAAGCCAGTGTGATAAATGGTATGATGAATGGAAAGTTACCATTAACAGTTGAAAAAGTGATTGACAGGCAGTTCACCTTCTCTTACCTAGACGCCGATTACTGATGAGGTACTCCACATTCCACAGAGCTCTAGAATCAAAACATCACCATCAGATATAGTTCAATTCTGGAGCCAAGGGAATGCGGAGTACCCCTTCATCGTCATTACTCCCAGGTGCACTCTGACCCGGAGTAGTAGTACCTGTTAAGGTCCCATCTATGGGTTAAATAGAAACTGAGTTAACAAAAAATGTTTAAAAAATCTTCAATACTCATCAAGAATGAATAAAAGAAAATGTGTTCGGTATAGAATAACCTAATAAGGGTTGACATACTGTAAAATCCAGCCAATCATCCAACCTAGTCGTTGAACAATGTCACCTCTGCGACTGTAAAGCAATTTCTCTCCTGTGAAATAAGCCGGTGTTATATATATATATATATATAGGCACAGTCTGGGAGTTGATTTTGAAGGCTATCACAATGCAAGTGTAAAGAAAGACAAAGTAAGGAGGATGTTGTCTATTTATCTGTGATTTATTTCGTCAATATTTCGTCTTGATATATATATTTTCTTGATATTTCGGGATGAAATATCCCTTCGCCAGAAGACTTCTAAAAGGTCGGAGTCCTATATAGTCATGTTCATGGTTGTTTGTATTAATCCATTCAGTTGGTATTCTGTGCTTGTTTATGTTGTTAGTAGCGGGTGTGTTTGGCTGGTTGTTTTTTAAAAATGTATTAGTATTCTTCCAAATTCTTCGTGTGTGTGTGTGTGTGTGTGTGTGTGTGTGCGTGTGTGCATCTCCGTGTGTGTTTGTGTTGGTTTTGTTCATATATCTTTATATGTACAAGTACAAAACAAAAAACCTAATAAGGGTTGACATACCGTAAAATCGAACCAATCATCCAACCTAGTCGTTGAACAGTGTCACCTCTGCGACTGTAAAGCAATTTCTCTCCTGTGAAATAAGCCGGTGTTGTAACACGATGCACGCGCACAAAATGGAGGCTGTTATTTGACTAAAGTAAAGTTGGTTTGTACAATTCATTAGCATAATGTGTGAACAGGCCGTGACATTTAAAAAAAAAAGAAGCTGAGCCGAGCCACGTCCTTACAGGTTGTCTTCTACTCACATCCTACGCAAAATAGCAAATCATGTGCCTAAAAACAAACTAAGGCTACATCCCTCCACATGGCATTACTTTTTGACTCATCCTCGTATATATATATATATATATATCTTATTATAATGGAGATTGTGTGTTTTTCTGTCTGTAACCGAAACTATATATAAACTCAAGTCACAATTCTCTTAGTTATTGACATCACATTCTCCATGATTTTATTTTTATCTAAACCTCAATTATTAATAAAATTGTCTTACATTATTAATACTGTTAACTATGTCTACATACTGACAACATGCGATCATATTTATATATACAACAAAATAGCGGTTTACAGTTTGAACGGGAAGACTAATTTGCATATTAATATTAAAAAATCGAATTTAATAAATATGTGCTTAGTATTATTGATTTCTAACTGTTTGGTTTTATTTTAATGAATATAAGCAACAATCTCTTCAATAAATCTTAAGTGAAATCCATTAACAAGATAAAATAACTGTCATTTTATTCTTTACTTCCTCTTTTAACTAAATATTTAAATTAGAAAAAATAATAATGAAAGACGAGAGTGATTGAAGAGTAAATTTCAATTGTTCTATTTTATCGATTATACTCCCTCTGTTTCAAATCTTTTTATCTGTATTCTTATTTAGTTTCATTAGCCTTTCTAATTTAATACAATATCTTATTACATTAAAACTTAAATACTTGCACCCGGAGGGTGCATATATTTGCTAGTATATATATATATATATATATATATATAAATATATATATGTGTGTGTGTGTGTGTGTGTGTTGAAAGAATAAAGAAATAAAGGAAAAATGTTGAATGGATAAAATTGATTCTGTTTCGACCAGGAGTTTGTTCATGTACACATATATTCTATTTATTATTATTTTAAATATAAAATGAAATAATAATAATAGAAAATTATAAAATATTTAAGCATACAAAAAATAACGGCCTTCATCAGGGTAAAATATTTGATTTTTTGTGTGTACATAAACAAACTACTGGCTGAAACAGGTGTTGGTAACTTAAATTAAATCAATCATATCAATTCAACACTTTCTTTGCTTTATTTATTTATCCTTTCAGCATATCATCAAATTCATTTACATTTTCAGCGTATTGGCTGCTTATCTTCAAGACAAATGTCTTATATTCAAAGTGATTTGTCTCAAGGATATGCGGCTTATACGCTGCTTTGAACTTTGAAACAAATTGTAACAAACACTTTTTAATTGTATGGTATTTCCTAATATATATATAAATATAATTTGTAAATAAAAAGCTTAAAAATAGTTTATTTTGCGGTTATAAATCCATTTCTACCCACAGGTATCAGTGTATATCTATCAGTATCATCAGACCGCCGACTTTATTGGAAATGTTAAATAGAAAATTCATGAGGCTTTACACACAATTTTTCTGGGAAATCCTGAAAGATTTCGATTACAGTTCTTCTCGTCATTTTAGGGGGTTGTGTTCATGACAAGAGATTGGTTACCCAGGTGGTCTCAATCTGGGTGTTTTTGTTTCTTCAATAAGTTTTATTATTCAGAGAGGTCGGCCATCTTGGCCCTCAGACCGTCGGATTTTTCATTTATATACACTTTTTATATAATTATACATTTTTTAAATAATTCTACACCAGACCTTTTTGAGTCTTATTCTATATATATATATATATATATATATATATATATATATATATTATGTGTTCATAGTCGAGCACAATCGAACAACAATCTGTAGTGTGCATTTGCGGGAAAATTTACTAAATATGCATCCACCGCAATGCAGAATTGGACTTAGCACGCAAAAGTTCAAAGAGGACCGCTGTCTGCACAGGGCACAAGGTTCTGTCACTGGCAGTGCACATATTGAAAGCTTGTGAAATCATTCATGAAATCCACATACCTTTGAATTTCTCATTCAAATTTCCTTGAATAAATCTCATTTTGCTCAATATTAAACCTGTTTTCATTTGCGTAGACTATGTAGTTACTTAGATATTTGCAACCCCCTTGTAATACACACACACACACACACACACACACACACACACACACATATATATATATATATATATATATATATATATATATATATAATCCTTTATACAACTGTGCTCTGAAGATGACGAATGTTTTATAAAATGCATTCGACTGTTGTTTTTATTTTATTAAAAAAAAATAATTTCATTAGGATTACATTGTATAAATATCACAAAGTTGAAATCTGTTAGCACAATTTATGCCAATGTTTTTCCTTTTACCTTTCCTTAAACTGTTGGATTTAATTCCATTTTATATACTCATATATATATATATATATATTATATATATATATATATATTATATATATATATATTCATCATTCATACAACTGCGGTGTGAAGATGACCAATGATTTATACAATGTCTACTACTATTGTATATATATATATATATATATATATGTAATTTTTTATTTTTATTTTTTTGTGGAGAGAAATTTTATTTATATAATTTTTAATTAATCATGACAAGCAAATTCGGCGAATACCATGTGCGACGTGAGGAACACTGTACAGCTGTTTCGACCTAATTTTGGTCTCATCAGCAGTGTATACCTACGATCTCCCCCCGACAGAGATCGAACCGGCGAACCCAGGACGCAAAGTCAGAGACTCTACTCCTAGGCCAACCGGACACGCCACACATGAAACTCGCCAAATCAACTTGTCAATCATAAGTGCGCAACTACTATAACATGATGTGACTTTTTCCGCATCGTATTCGTTACCTCTCGCAGAGTCACGTCTTCCCGGCATGACGGCACGCATCCACGTACTCACAACCATGCTAGGCAAAGAAGTATAGGTAATTTTTTTTTTTTTGTGGAGAGAAATTTTATTTATATCATTTTTAATTAATCATGACAAGCAAATTCGGCGAATACCATGTGCGACGTGAGGAACACTGTACAGCTGTTTCGACCTAATTTTGGTCTCATCAGCAGTGTATACGTACGATCTCCCCCCGACAGAGATCGAACCGGCGAACATATATATATATATATATATATTTACCACACCCTCTGCACGAGCAGGATGTGATACAAGGTCAATTTTCTAAGCGGAGTTTAACAAGGTTTGCATTCAGAGTTTTCTCCTAGACCGATTGCCTGACCAAGGTTAAAGAGCCCAGTCTGTCCTACTATTTATCCATAGTTGTAGGGAGAGTAGGATTCATACCTTTCCCAAGGGTATTAGCGCTAAGTGAAATGCAAGTAGCACGTCCAGGATTTGAACTCGAGTCCATTTCCCATGACTATATTCATTACGCCACGCGCTTCCTGATATATATATATATATATATATATATATATATATATATATTATTTATATTTTTGCTTGAAGGCAATTATAAATGCATGTATCGTATAAATTCGATAATTATAGAAAATAAACTTGACAAGTAAATCCCGCAAAGGATGGCTCGCCATGCAGAACACCGTACAGACTGTTTCGACTTTATTAAGTCTCTTCAGCGATTCAACATTGCTTCTAAAAACAAACATATATATATATATATATATATATATATATATATATATATATATGGGATCATCAGGAGAGAATGTACAACCGTTTTGGGGCCTTCCTCTCAACGGTTTTAAAAAGCAACATCGCCCCCCCCTCACTGATGTGAGGTCACATTAGTGAGGGGGGCCGATGTTGCTTTTTAAAAGGGACCTCACATCAGTGAGGGGGGGCCGATGTTGCTTTATATATATATATATATATATATATATATATATATATATAGTGTTAAAAAAATCGCCGTCTAACAAGTTTTAATCAATCCTTGTTCAAATGATCATGTGTAGAAACACCTCAGATTAATATTTAATATTTCATGTTCTTTTTTTTTTCGAAAATAGATATGCCATACATTGAAAAGAAAAATGTGTTAATAGTCGAGCACAATCGAACAACAATCTGCAGTGTGCATTTGCGGGAAAATTTACTAAATATGCATCCACCGCAATGCAGAATTGGACTTAGCACGCAAAAGTTCAAAGAGGACCGCTGTCTGCACAGGGCACAAGGTTCTGTCACTGGCAGTGCACATATTGAAAGCTTGTGAAATCATTCATGAAATCCACATACCTTTGAATTTCTCATTCAAATTTCCTTGAATAAATCTCATTTTGCTCAATATTAAACCTGTTTTCATTTGCGTAGACTATGTAGTTAATTAGATATTTGCAACCCCCTTGTAATACACACACACACACACACACACACATATATATATATATTTTATATATATATATATATATAATATATATATATATATATATATATAATCATTTATACAACTGTGCTCTGAAGATGACGAATGTTTTATAAAATGCATTCGACTGTTGTTTTTATTTTATTTAAAAAAAATAATTTCATTAGGATTACATTGTATAAATATCACAAAGTTGAAATGTGTTAGCACAATTTATGCCAATGTTTTTCCTTTTATCTTTCCTTAAACTGTTGGATTTAATTCCATTTTATATACTCATATATATATATATATATATATATATATATATATATATATATATATTATATTCATCATTCATACAACTGCGGTGTGAAGATGACCAATGATTTATACAATGTCTACTACTATTGTATATATATAAATATATATATATTTATATATATATATAAATTACCATGAAAATTCAACAAACACCGCGTCCGACATACGGAAACACTGGACAGCTATTATGGTCTATTAGGTTTCATCAGCAGTGTATACCGTGAGCTCCACCGCTGGATATCGAACCAGCAACCACAGAATGCAGAGCCGAAACTCGACAACTGAGCCACCAGCCTACGTCACACACTGTTACATAATCATTAGATACCTAATGATTATGACAATAGTGTAGAAATCATATTAGTGCAGCAGATGGCCTTGGGGGTGAGTGACGGTGCTTGACCTCACTCTGACCTTGCCTTGCGGGATAAACCGTGAGAACCGGGAACCCCGATAGAAGCCCCTTCCGGTTTAAGGGGTAAGCAACTCAGTTAATTAGAGTTAGACTTAGAAGCGAAGCTAGCAAGATGTGAGTTTCACTGCGCAGTTGTCTGGTCTGGGGATCTACGAATAAAGTAACATCATCGTAAATCGAAGTCTTGTGGTTATTACTAAAAGCTAACAATGACACAGAGCTTCTGATAACAAGAAATCCCTAGCAACAGAAACCAGACACGGAATCCTCAATAGAAGACCAGACGAGACCTTAGAAGATACACCAGACCAAGATAGAAGATAGATGATAGAAGAAGCAAAGCCGGCCAGAAGAATAGACGACCAGAATAAGAAGTAAGAGAAGTATATAACATATACCTATTTAATGCCGGTAAAGAAGGCTATGCAACAACACGAGTATCGCCAAATCAACTAATGTTAAACGTGCAACCGCTTAACTAACTCCATCCGTAACAATTAAGAGGACAAGGTCACCTCCAGAGCCACGTCTTCCCAAGTTAGTCGCACGCATCAGGGTGATCCTAACCTCATACGCAAAGAAATAGAGATATATAATAATAGAGGAAATTATATGTATATATGATACAATAATATATTATATATAATTTATATATTGTATATAATTAAATTACCATGACTAGAAAATTCAGCAAACACCCCGTGTGACCCACGAGAGAGAGAGAGAGAGAGAGAGAGAGAGAGAGAGAGAGAGAGAGAGAGAGAGAGAGAGAGAGAGAGAGAGAGAGAACTCATACGGCATATGAATATAACTAACGTAAAGGAAAGAAGTGTTGAATATATATATATATATATATATATATATATATATATATATATATATATATATATGGGCTCTTTAACCTTGTTTACTAGCAGTCTAGGGGAAGAACAAACTCTGAATACAAACCTATTAATCTCCACTTAACCTATTGGCCTTGTGTCACACGTTGCTCGTGTGAATGTTATATATATTTATATAGATAGATCCTTTTTATTGTTTTATATGAGGCATTGTCTGCTTCGCTCTCTGCTTCGAACTACGACGGTGAGTCAAAAAAGTTATTGCTTTATATGAGGCGTTGTCTGCTAGACTAGACAGGATCCTTGTGGCCTAGTGGTCTAGGCGTCGCCTAGCTTGTGTGTTTGAATTTTATTCGTGGTCGTCAAGTTAGTTTTCACTTTTTTGTGTTTCATTTTCATATATGAAAAAGGAAAATAGTCATCGCATAATAGTACCGGAATTAACCCTGCGACACAATCACTAAGGCACTGGAATCCCGATCCTTCTCGAGAAACGTAGTTATAGAGTCACGTTCCGTGGAGGGGCATATATATTTAGTTCGAATTGAACCTAAGAGATAAGAGGACAGTGACCAGGAAATTAATTGGATCAAGGTTGTTGAAACTTGTGCTGAGTTTTAAACTGACTGTGCGTTTTAAACAAACTTTTTTTCTTGTTGAAGACCACAGTGGGCCATGTGGAATATCAGATAAGGCTTGGGTCTCTCAATTTGCGTCTAAATTGTTGAGTTCGAGTTCCACCTGGGTCATTAGAATCACTTAGAATTTATACCCCTGTTAAATTAACAGAATGTTTCTGTACACTAATACATACAATTAGTACGAGGATGAGTAAAAAAAGTAATGCCATTTTGTTTGTGACAGGTATAATTACCAACACAGGAACATATATCATACACCAAAATGAAGCTGGTCCTCTGTGGATCACATCCTTATTTCTCCACATAGTCACCGTTTCTCTCAATAGTAATATTCAACCTTCGAATAAGAGCATGTATCCCTGCCCCGTAAAATTCTGTTGACTGTTCTTTGAGCCAATTCTTCACTACAGATTTAATTTCCTCGTCATTGGAATAACGTTTGCCTCTCAAACCCTCTTTCATGGGTCCGAAGCGATGATAGTCAGAGGCAAACATCCAGTGATGAGGAAGTGAAATCTGTAGTGACAAAGTTTCCAGATTCATTTTGGTGTATGATACATGTTCCTGTGTTGGTAATTATACCTGTCACAAACAAAATGGCATTACTTTTTTACTCATCCTAGTACTAATCGTATGTATTAGTGTACAGAAACATTCTAAGTTCCGGTATACAACAATTCTTTAATTCTCTTGTTAATTTAACAGGGGTATAAATTCTAAGTGATTCTAATGACCCAGGTGGAACTCGAACTCAACAATTTAGACGCAAATTGAGAGACCCAAGCCTTATCTGATATTCCACATGGCCCACTGTGGTCTTCAACAAGAAAAAAAGTTTGTTTAAAACGCACAGTCAGTTGGGCAGAATTTAAAACTCAGCACAAGTTTCAACAACCTTGATCCAATTAATTTCCTGGTCACTGTCCTCTTATCTCTTAGGTTCAATTCGAACTAAATATATATGCCCCTCCACGGAACGTGACTCTATAACTACGTTTCTCGAGGAGGATCGGGATTCCAGTGCCTTAGTGATTGCGTCGCAGGGTTAATTCCGGTACTATTATGCGATGACTATTTTCCTTTTTCATATATGAAAATGAAACACAAAAAAGTGAAAACTAACTTGACGACCACGAATAAAATTCAAACACATAAGATAGGTGACGCCTAGACCACTAGGCCACAAGGATCCTATCTAGTCTAGCAGACAACGCCTCATATAAAGCAATAACTTTTTTGACTCACCGTCGTAGTTCGAAGCAGAGTGCTAAGAATTTGTTCGCGTATAGGTCTCCGTACGTTTTTGACACTGCTCTAAACAGCGGTGAACAGTGGACCAGTTAATCTCCTCCCAGAGAAGGTACGATACGCTATTCCACAACATGAATATAAAAAGCGAACTTGTTATTGTATCTGGCCGGTCTAGAATGTCCCCTTTAATAGTAGTAAATACACTGACTGAATCCCTTTTTGGAAGCGCGTGGTGTAATGGTTACCGTCGTAGGAAATGGCCACAACGAGACGAGTTCAAATTAGGGACGAGGCTGTTTGCATTTCACGTAGCGATAATACCCGTAAGAATAGTATGAATCTATGTTCCCTCTGCCTTGTGGAGAGGAATAGGCTAAAGGAGAAAATCCTGACAGAAAACACGGTTTGGACCCAGCCAGAAAACATGTCCTGGATTCCGTTAGGCAGTTCAGTCTGTAAAACCACTGTCTAGCAACTTTTGCAGCCGAACTGGCGCCGACCTTATTGGTTCTTTGGAATCATGCCTGCGAGGCAGAGAGGGGGACCCTATCACTTGGGCAACACAGGGTCTCCATACATCAAGCCCAGACTTTCTGTGTCCCGGAGAGGACCCCCCCCCCCGATGGCGCGGGAAATGTATGGTCTTCAGAGACTGTTATACCAGTAATCTCCCAGTAGAATGGTAAGATCCCCACAATCCCCAAAAGACGAGTGTCCTGGTTACGACACTAAACTACATTTTATGGTGCGGCTCCAGTTCAGAATATTTGGGGAATGTGGAGCACCTCTTCATTGCCATTACTCCCAGATCTACTTTTAATTCTTAAGTGTTGTACCGGCCGTTCCTACAGTGGAGAATATACACCGGTTCTCACTATAAATAGTGAGACACCGAGTGAAAAGGTTGTACTGTTACCGTTTAACGGCAAGCTAGCCGTTCCTGTACCATTATTGTAAATACACTTGTCTTATTTTACCCTACCTCGACTTGACTTCTTTTTTACTGTTGGATTAACATCACAAATTAAGAATTAACTTACAGGCTCTACCGACTGGAGGTACTATGCGCCGTGGCACACCATTGCCCAGCGAGATGCTGCTATAATTGCCCGAGTCTCATTAAGATCTTTAGAATACACCTATTGTAGACGTGTAGTAAGGAGCAAAGTCACCCACGTGGCCTATTGTCGGTGTCAGCCGGACAGCAAAGAGGTCTCTCTTCTTTTTCTAGTGCTATACCAAAGAGATTGTTTTTGCGTATGAGGGGGAGTGCCACACCTATTATCAGCTCCCCACTTTATCGCACTTATCTAAGCTGTGCTACTCATGTTCTATTCATGCTGGTATCGAACCCGGGACCTTGGCGGATGCTCTACCGATTGAAAGTCCCCAAACTATGCGCCACGGCGTCCGTTGCCCAGCGGGATGCTGCTATAATAGAACGAGTTTCATTAAGACCTTTAGAATGATTGAGAATTTGCCCTGTCAGCAGGGCTTGGGATACGCCGATTGTAACCCCGGCAAAATGGTAAAAAAAACCTTCCCTCCAAAAGGGGTGTCCTGAGTATGACACGAAACTGTATGTGATGGTACCACCAACTCCAAAAATCCGGAGCCAAGTCCAACACTGACGGTTGTTAAAAATGGACATTGTGTCATATCATGCTCGTGTAGAGGGGTTGGGTAAATAATACGACGCCGAATCTATGATTCCGATTCTTCAAGTGATGGTACAACCAACTTCAAGACACCGACGCAAAATCCATGTCTCTTGAAAAGGGGTGTATTAGGTATGACACTAAACTGCATCTCATGGTAACACCGACTCCAAAAATTCAGAGCAAATTCCAATACTCCGATGCCTGAATCCATTACTCCGATTCTTCAAACTATGGTGCCACCGACTCCAAGATTCCAGTGCCAAAACTTCGAGGCGCCCGTGGTGTAATTATTATTATCTTATGAAATGGACACGGTGGCACGAGTTCAAAATCTGGACAAGGCTGGTTGCATTTCACATAGTGTTAATTCGCTTAAGAAAGGTATGCATCCAACTAATCTCCCTCCAGCTATGGGGAAATAGTAGGGAAGATAGGGCTTTTTAACCTTGGTATGGCCACCCGTCTGTGAGAGGAAAAACTCAAACATGTTAAAAATGGACATTGTGTCACATCCTACTCGTGCGGAAGGGTTGAGTAAATACATACTCCAAGACACTGACGCCGAATCCATGACTCCGATTCAACAGGACACAGAAGCTCCGACGTAGACTCCCGGATTCCGAATCTGAATCCGTGACTCCAACACCAGCTCCACGGCTCCGACTCTAAATCCACAGACCTTATTGGATTCTTCAAATACTGCGGCAAATTGAATTAACCTTTCCAAACTGGAAGTGGACGAATATCAGTTGCGATAAAAATACTATTAAATACTTTAGACTTGTGTCATTTAAACAAATAATCATGACCAAAAGTTAACTGTACTTTTGAATAATCGCGTATTTCAATCTTTAGAGTTATAATTCATTCATGTTTTAAAAAATCATTTTCTGTAGTAAAACCCTTTCCAACGCATTCTTATAGTAAAACCGTTTCTCTGTACATTTCTATCGCAAAATTCTTTCCTATGTGTTTTTATAGCAAAATCATTTCCAGTGCATTTTCCCAAGGAATTCTTATAATAAAACCCTTGGCATATATATATATATATATATATATATATATATATATATATATATATATATTCAAATCAGTTTTCGTTTTTCCCAGAGATTGCCATACCAAGACTAGAGAGCCCAGTCTACCCAATCTAATTATATATATATATATATATATATATTATATATATATATATATATATATATAGAGAGAGAGAGAGAGAGAGAGAGATTAGGTAGATTGGGCTCTCTAGTCTTGGCAATTTCTGGGAAAAAGGAAAACTGATTTAAAAACCTTCAAAAATATTTGGACACTTTCCAAGAAACTTGTAAAATAGAGACAAGATTTGCCGCAGTGTTAGCTGGGGCTATAGAGTACTCCAATTATGCAGAGGAATAAGACCCCACCTGTTGGCCATGAATAGTGACCCGTAACACTTATTGCTTTAAGTAACTATTATGAATACAACCAATTTGCACACAGTTATATGGTTTCATGTATTCTTATCTAATACAATAAGTTTCACACAGATCTATAAATCACTTTCTAGAAAAGTTAATTAAAAATAGAAGTTTGGTTTGGTCTGGTTTCTTTTTTTAATAATATGTCAACCTTTGTGGGTTATCTAATGCCAAAGCCATCCTTGTAGAAGAACATTGATGCAATAGCACGACCTCAGTTTGAATCCGCTTACTACTATGTCACAGTCCAGCAACTTAGTCACTTTGCCACGAGAGCAAATTATGACAAAATAAATCAACTAAAAAAAATCATATATAAAAAATGTAGCATTAAATAAGCCACAAGGATTGATATGCCATTAGAACAAACTCATCAATCGGCAGAGAGTTGTAGAAATGACACCACATTCACCCACAAGAAGAAGGTCACATGAAAAATATAAAAAGAAAAAAAAATGAAAAGAAAAGAAAGGAACAGATCGTGAAGTGAGGGATAGAATAGAGTAAAGCGTGAGAAGAAAAAGAAAAGAAAAAGGATCTCATAGAGGGTGGTGGTTATATAGTGTCATTAAAGCAGTTGGAGGAATTTTAGGTCATTTTTTTTTTGTCAAGACGTGTAACAGATCTCTAGATTTGATTCTATACCGTGTGATCTGAAACGGAGTACATGCTCTCGCATCTAAACACTCGGCCTTTATAGCCGGACGGGTAAGCCTTCTTTACAAGCGACAATTATTGTTTTGTGTCACTGAATAAATGTGGCTTTTTGTTGAGAGACGCAGTCAATTTTTTTTATTGCTGATTTTCTGAAATGAAAAACCTTCTTGTCTATTGGGCGATCTCCTGGCCAAAGTGGGTAAGGTGTTGGTTTTCAGAATAATGGCTTTGGATTACATGTAGTCCTGCAAATGAATGTTGCCCTTTACAGTCACTTAAGTGGATCTTTTTTTTTCTGATTATATGAAACGAAATACGTTAAATTAAACGGGTGACCCTAGGTTTCTTGGCGCCCCAAGCGAGCTGAACTTCGGCGTCCTTAATAGTGTTATTTATTCATATTTTACAATATATATGTGTGTGTCTATATATATATATATATATATATATATATATATATATATATATATATATGTGTGTGTGTGTGTGTGTGTGTGTGTATTAGTATTACTAATATTGTGTGTTATATTATGGGTACATAGTACTCAATGTGGTGGATAGAGTATGTATACTGTTTCTTGCCTATGCGATTCTCAAACCAAGTCATGGGTTGAAATACGCGAGAAACTATCAGTAAACCAAGCGCCGTTGAGTTCATGTTCACGCTACCCTAACTTATATATATATATCTATTCTATATATTTAAAAAAATGTTTGGTATGTACGTGTCGACCTATAACTCCGAAAAGAGGAGTTACTCAGACACGAAATCTTGCATAAAGATTATTATCCTTCTAACAAACACATCAAATTTGGTTATTGATTTTTACTGATTAAGGGATATAATTAATTAATCAAACAAAAATCAAACGATTTTCGGAAAGCATCGTATAGCTGCTCCTGCTGCTATTGTATTGGAAGGAGCTTGCCTGCTGCATATATTAACAGTCATTCAAAAGGTCCGCTCTATTTCTACAAATAAGTCAACATTGTTGAATGTGATTGTTTTGTAATTTAGTACGAACTGTTTTTTTTTGTTTTTTTTTGAGAACTAAAAAAAAATCAACTTTTCAAACCAAGTGTATGTTTTTAAATGTAGAAAAAAAATGAAGACCTTTTTATCAATATTTTTTACAAATACTTTCATATTTCTTAGAATAAAATATATCCATTTTTAATCAGCGAAAGTCAAAACTTTTTTAAAGAAACTATTCATAAAATAATGAAATTTGAATTAATATGCAAAATATTCTACCTACAAATGAGTTAATGTTTAGCTATTAGCAATTACAAAAACTGAATTTAAAATTGTCTTACGTACGAAAAAGTTTTAGAAAAAAATCATTCGTGCGATTAAAAAAAAAGGGATATATAAAAAAGTGGATACTCACATACTATTATTTTCATATTTCTTAGAATGAAATATGATTAAATATATCCATTTTTGATCAGTGAAACTCAAAACGTTTTTGAAAGAAGAATAACGAAATTTAAATTAAAACGCGAAATATAATGTTACTAATATAATGCTTATTTGTTACTTTTGTTTTAGGGCTCATTTCTAACTCAACAAGAAATTAAAAACTGAATTTAAAATTGTCTTACATACGAAAAAGTTTTAGAAAAAATCATTTAAAACATTCGCAAGTTACTTTTTAAAATATTATTCACAAAGCTGTAAACAAAAAAATCACAAAATTCTTAGCGATTAAAAAAGGGGATATAAAAAAAAATACATACTATTATTATTTTCAAATTGCTAACTGGATATTTAACACAATGAACCTTGAATAAAGGTTAATATTATCTTCAAAATTTTTGAACCATTTAAAAGAAGAAACATTAAAACAACTCCTGATGATTTAAAAAAAAATCAGCTCACGGAAATAATGAAAATTCTGAACGAAAACAATATTTACCTTTTTGCACCATTAAATCAATTGAAATTTACAGGAGCCAAAAACAAGTTATGACGACCGGCTTTTAAAAAATCTATGAAAAATCAACTAATAGTCAAATTTTCACGAAATTTTAGGTTATTATTCATGAAATGATGAAAATATGTTTGAAATAGGTTTTTTCTTAAAATATATGAGGAAAAATATTTTTACGAGCACCCCACCCCTATTTTATTTTATGAAATCTGAAAAAAAATGAACAGATAAAAAACGATTTCTTTCTATTAAGATAAGAGTCTGAATAATTATATCAGAAGATTTTTATTAGTTTTTTTTAGTAAAATAAAAAACATGAAAAAAAGTCAATATTATTAGACACAATTCCGTAAGTATGTGACATCCATCAAGGATTGAACTCACTATTCAGTAGTAATTGATTTACGAGACTACTTTGCTAACATTACACAATGATGGGACCTCATCTTCTTTACCCAACGTGTTCGTCACAGGTAAGATATGGTACAATGTCGAAAGCAAAGGGCATCTAGCGAGTATTAAAATCGCTCTTCGGTAATGTCATTTATGAGTTCGTCCTTGTTTCTCCAGTAGTCTCCAGCATTTACTGTTCGTCTTACTTTGATGGTTTGAATGATAGGAGGTAAGGGGCTGTACAGCTGATTTTTTGTGGGTGCTGCTATATATATATATATATATATATATATATATATATATATATTTGTTGCTCAGTATACGCCTAGCAGATTATCATAAATTGACCTCTCCAAGCGGACTAAAAAATCTAATGTACCTACATGGAAAAATCTTCAAATTATTAAAAAAATTCCCACCACTACCTTATCTGATCCTTTGCATATATATATATATATATATATATATATATATATGAAAAAATGAAACGTTTATTACAGAAATCGAGTAATAGAAAACAATTTTGACACAACAGAATTTATTAACATTTTTATAAATTATGCAATCAAAGTTGAAACTTCTTGTTCACTAGGCGTGCCAAGACTTTGGCTGTTACAATTCAGCAGGGATAGAGGAGAAGTCAAAACACAGAACGCGCGAAAAAGACTAAGCGATGGAGAGACAAGCAGGATAACTAAAATGACAATGCATATTGTAAAACGGAATGAGAAATGGCCCAAAACAATACCTTACGCCTCCGCGACACTGCACTTAGCTTCACCTTCAGACCCCAATTAATGTAAGCACTCTAACATCACAATAAGGACTTGTTTTACGAGAATAAGTTCACCAGATTTAGCGCCTTCAGAATATCATCTTTTCGGCCCCATGAAAGAGAGTTTGAGAGGCAAACATTATTACAGTGACGAGGAAGTGAAATCTGTAGTGAAGAAGTGGCTCAAAGAACAGTCAATAGAATTTTACGGCGCAGGGATACAAGCTCTCATTCGAAGGTCGAAAATTATTATTGAGAGAAACGGTGACTATCTGGAGAAGTAGCGATGTGATCCACAAAGGACCAGCTTCATTTTGATGTACGATACACGTACCTGTATTGGTAATTATACATGTGCTAAACAAAATGGCATTAATCTTTGACTCACCCTCGTATAAAAAATAAGATTTGGCATTAAATAACCCACAAAAACCAACACACAACCAACCAACCAACCAACCAACCAACCAATCTACTTTTCTATATTTTTCCTGTTATTTAAGAAACAAACTTTGTCCCTAAGCTTTGTTTGGTCCTGTGTACATTAAGAATTACTCGGAATACAATCATGCAAGGGAGTCAGGCTATGCTTAGTTGTAGAAGTAACAGACAGAGATAAAAAAAGAAGAAGAAAATGATACGCTTTGAGCTTCGAGCGGGCAATTTCGAACACCTGCGAGAGGTAGAAGGATTTAGTTACGTGTAGCGTTCTTTCTTGGGAATAAGCTCTTTGTCAATCTCCTTCCCTTACAGCAATCCTTCTCGTGTAGGCGCAATGATTACTTCCCCCAAAATGGTCGATTCTTTCCTTGTTCTTCAACTAACCCGTTCCAACGAACCAATCAAACTAGCAATGAAAGCAAACTGATCTTTATTTGCCACGTTATTGTTCCCAGGTACAATAAAATGACTCTTCTGAGAATAGATAACATCACACACACACGCACACACACACACACACGAGTTTGAGTTTGAGTTTTGTTTAACGGCATATCAACCTCTGTGGGTCATTTAATGCCAAAAAAGGTTATTTTGGATTTCAGTCTTTAAAGTAGTGGTTCTATGGAGATATTCGGTTATGTTCTGTTATATTTTTTTGAAAAGGTTGCTTTTTTCTTTTAGAAAATTTAAAAATGTTTTCAGGGTTTGTATTCTTAAAGATGCCCCTCAAGTTTCTTGTTTGATAGTAATTAGTGCGGATATGTTTAAGGCTGTTACAATTTAGAAGGATATGTTTGGTTGTAAGTTGTACTTTGCATGTTGGGCACACTGGGGCATCCTCCCCTTTTAACAGGTACGAATGGGTAATGTGGGTGTGCCCAATACGCAATCTGGTGAGTATTACTTCTTCTCTTCTAATACTTCTGTGGCCTGTCGGATATGTTTAAGGCTGTTACAATTTAGAAGGATATGTTTGGTTGTAAGTTGTACTTTGCATGTTTGGCACACTGGGACATCCTCCCCTTTTAACAGGTACGAATGGGTAATGTGGGTGTGCCCAATACGCAATCTGGCGAGTATTACTTCTTCTCTTCTAATACTTCTGTGGCCTGTCGGATATGTTTAAGGCTGTTACAATTTAGAAGGATATGTTTGGTTGTAAGTTGTACTTTGTATGTTGGGCACACTGGGGCATCCTCCCCTTTTAACAGGTACGAATGGGTAATGTGGGTGTGCCTAATACGCAATCTGGCGAGTATTACTTCTTCACTTCTAATACTTCTGTAATAACACACACACGAGCGCGCGCACATGCACACATATCGGTAGAGTATCCGCCTAGGACAACAAGTTTCCGGGTTTCAATCCGGCCTCCTCTAACTCATGAGTAGCATAGTTTAGATTTGTGCGGTAAAGTGGTAAGCTGGTAGTAGGTGAGGCGCTCCCTTGCAGTCCGGCAATAGGCTACTCCGCCTACTTTACTTTTTTACTTTATATAGTAGTAACTAGATTTATGAGTGTCCCAACTTAAGTTGACTCTTAGTCGATTTTTTTTGGTTTTGTGCATTATATCTAACATTTCAGGTACAAGCGATATTTAAATACGCTTATTTTTAAATAAGTTCCTTGAATCATTTAAGTTTTCAAATTTATTTCCCCCAAAGAAAAATATCATTTATAAAAAAATAAACATTAAAGCATATTACAAAACATAATTCATTACATTCTATTTCATCTTTTTTTTTATATATATACTAGCAAATATATGCACCCTCCGGGTGCAAGTATTTAAGTTTTAATATAATAAAATATCATATTAAATTCGAAAGGCTAATGAAACTGAATAAGAATGCAAATAAAAAGATTTGGAACAGAGGGGGTATGATTGAAAAAAAGAACAACTTTGAAACTAACTCTTCCATCATTTTCCATTACTCCCGTCTTTCATTGGTAAATTTTCCTAATTTAACTATTTACTTAAAATAGGAAGTAAAGAATAAAATTGTAGTTATTTCTTCTTGTTAATGGATTTCTTTTAAGATTTATCCCCGAGATTTTTGCTTATATTCATTAAGATAAAACAAAACAATTAGAAATCTATAATACTAAGCATATATTTGTTAAAATCAAATTTTTAATATCAATATGCAAATTAGCCTTCCCATTCACACTGTAAACCACTATTTTGTTGTATATATAAATACAATTGCATGTTATTAGTATGTTGATACGGTCAACAGTATTAATGATATAAAGCAATTTTATTGATAATTGAGGTTTAAATAAAAATAAAATCATGTAGAATGTGATGTAAATAACAAAGGGAATTGTGACTTGTATAGTAATATAGTTTCGGTTACAGACAGAAAAACCCACAATCTCCATTATAATAAGATATAAAATACAGCGCTATTTTCTTAGTAAAGAACGTAAAAAATCAGGATGTTTACGGCGTTGGAATGGGACGTATAATGGTATTTCAGTTTATTTGAATGGGAGAAATTGATTTGATATTCGACGAAATTGAGATGATCGGATCAAATTAAACTCATAAGTTATGGTGCCACTATATATATATATATATATATATATATATATATATATATATATATACAACAGATACAAATATATTTAACAATTTCATAAGGAAAAAGAAAAAGTGCTTGGTAACTACAAAATTTGATGGATTGTAAAGAATTCAACAGGCACGGAAATTACACTACTGTCAAGTTTCACTCAAAATAACCGATTTACGTAATAGCGCGACTGGAGTTCGAACTCGCTTACTACGATGTGGTAGTCCATCATGTTATTCACTACGCCACGAGGACACCTTCCTCGGTTTGGGTGGATTTTATGGCATATCAACTCTTATCGGGTTATTTTATGTCGATGCCGGTTCAAAAAGTCTGCTCTCCTATTATGTACAGTGATAAGGAGGCGCATGATGTAATGGCCGTTGTCATAATAAATATACACAGCGACCCGATATCAAATCCTAGACGAGGCTGTTTGCATTTTAAATAGCGATAGTACCCTTGGGAAAGGTATGTACCCACCTATTCTCCCATACTCGCTATGGGTAAGTAGAAGTGTAGACTGGGCTCTTTAACCTTCGTATGGCAACCGGTCTAGGAGAAGGAAAACTCTAAATTCAAATCTGTTAAACACTGCATAAAAATTGAACTTGTGTCGAGTCCTGCACTTGCGGAAGGGTTGGGTAAATATATATATGAATATATATATATAACAGTTTTTTTTTCTTCAACTGGAGTCCCATCAATTGACACCAGTAATTCCTTTTCGTTCAATGGTCGGTCTGCCACCGGGGATAATCCGTTTCTACTCTTCTTCCTTCACTCAACAAAATCCTAGCAGTTCAACAAATTTTTCCTCTCTCGTGTCGTACGTCACTGCCTTCGTCACAAAACTCAAAAACGCGACTCCACTGTGCGTTAAAAACAGGACTTAAATAGTGACACTAACATCCGACATCCGGGTCCATCGCACTGTCTAGTGATATACATGCGTCAGGCCACGACTCGCGATCAGGAGGATGTGAGTTCAATCTCCCCAATCGCCCCTGATCTCATTCTACATGCCAAACACAGTCTCTGCCGCTTTGAACCACTACGTGCGTGATTTCTCTCGCTACAGCAAAAAGTGTACCTTCTCAATAATTTTAAACGGGTAAGGACTTCATTATGACAAATAAATCTATAATAAAACAGTTACTGTCACTCTAAACTAGAGCCTCACAATTGCATACAGTTTTGTATCATATCTGGAAAACTATTTTGGAGACATCTTACCCCTCTGCAGAATATACTGTCAGCGTATTCTAAAACCCCCCCCCCAACACACACTCCAATAGGACGCTTGTTTGGTTTGCTGTTTTGTTTTACGGCATATCAACCCCAGTCGGTCATTAATGCCGACAAAGTTTTGAAATAAATTCATTCTTAATGGATACACAATTTTTTTTATAAACATTTTTCTTTTTAACCCATAGATGGGACCATAACAGGTACTACCACTCCAGGTCAGAGTGGACCAGGGAGCAATGGTGATGAAGGGGTACTCCACATGCCCCAAACCTCCAGAACTGGAACCTCAGCATCAGATAGAGTTTAACATTATTCACAGGACATAAAGACCCTCAGCCACCGCCTTCTAGCACATATATGATAAAATACTTGGAGCTTGTCATAAGGGCAATAGGGTTGGGTCAATCATATAGGTGCTAGGGCTTGATCTGACTAGCTGATCGGAGGGGGCCTATCCAACCGCCCGTCTAGCCCAAGTAAAAACCAAAGTGGAATATTGCATGTCATAGACTGCTCATCCACCAGGATTACGTCCTTAAGCATCACGGCCAACAGGTAGCCCCATTGGCAGGGTCTAACTCCTCTGCAGAGGTGCAATCGACATATTCTACAGCCTCAGCTGATAGGGCGGTAGGACGCTTATATAAGTATCTCGGCCACCACTTACTCTTTATATGGATAAGTCTGGTTTGGTTTGATTTCTTTGTTTAATGGCTTATCAATGGCTTATCAACCTTTGTGGGTTATTTAATGCCATAGTAGAACAGTAGTGTTACTATTTAACTCATAACTGGTGGATGAGATTCATCTGTTTCCCAAAGGTAGGTATTTACCCAACCCGTTCGCCACGGGTAGTATGTGACACAAGGTCGCTAGTATGGGATATCCAGTGAGGATCGAACTTATTATTCAGTAGTAATGGATCTAGTGAAACTAGTTTGTTAACCATTATAACACAATGGGACGCTCCTCCTCTCAAAGGTATTAGTCCGAAATAGAACGCTCTAGAGCTATGGGTTCTCCAAGGATAGCTTGATATTCCATTAAACAAAGCCAACCCATCTTCTATAAGGATGGCTTTGGCATTAAATAATCCACTAAGGTTGATATGCCATTAAATAAAAGGAAAAAGCTAAAACAAACCAAACCAAACCAAACCAAACCATGCTGATGAGAACGAGTGAAGGAGCATACAACTGTAGTCCCCCAATACTGTTTTTAATTATAATTTTGGTACCTTTCCGTTAACAGATATGCTATGATGATGATGATGAGGAGGATGAGGATGAGGATGAGGATGATGATGATGATGATCATCATCATCATGTCACATTGACGGCGTCGATTCACATCTCTCTCTTCCCTCTCTCTCCCCCTCTCTCTCTCGCTTTAGCTCTCTCTACTTCCATCCGTCCCCATCGGTCATCGCTCCTGGCAAGTCATATTCTGGACTTCCAGTATCCGCTGATCAATGTAAACTTTTGCTGGTCGGCCCACTCTGGTGTGTCCATTTGTAGGTGTCCATAAGAGGACGTCACTTATGATGTCTGCACCGCTTGAACTTTAACGAAACGATTGGTAAAACTGCTAGATGGGGGACTACTTCATGCTGTCCTGAACAAATCATCAAACTAAAATGAACAAGACACGCTGGACACTCGTCGGATATGTACTTAATCTATTATTTGTTTTGTCTTTGTTTTGTTTTCCTTTCATTTTCTTAAAATTATTGTCAAATAGACTAGTGATTCTCAACCATTTTAATTTTATCTTTATAAATGTATTATATATATATATATATATATATATATATATATATATATATATATATATAACAAAAGACTTAGAGATCTTGCATTATAGACTATTTCAGGGAGCTTAGACAAAAATGTCTAATTCTCCCGACTCATCAGATGCGAATGATGAATTCTTTATTTTTAAGGCATTTGAAAACAGATTTTTTTCCCTTCCTTTTAAAATTGTCCTGTCCTGCTCAGCTGTAGAGTAATAAAAATAAAAATACAAATAATAGTAAACAATAATAATAAAACCAAAGGTATCTGACCACTTGTCAGTAATTTGTTAGGAGTTACTGTTAATTCAATTAATTCAGAATTCAGGGCCACCCCGTATATAATATATATATATATATATATATATATATATATATATATATATATATATATATATATATACCCCTTTGATTTCTATTTAGATACACCCCCCCCCAGCCATTCGGTGCTTAAAAATCTTAGTGTATTTTTATAAATATTTTTTACTTGCCTAGACCGAAAAAAAAAGTTAAATGGTCCCAGGGGTCATATGACCCCCTGCTGAGAACCACCTGAATAGACAATAATTTTCCGATTTAAAAAAAAAAGTACTTAAAAAAAGGTTTACAGGCTTTACAATGCAAGGGGAGCAGGGTACAAAGTCCCCTATAGATACGAAAAAATATATTTGCCGGACTCCAAGGGTGTCTCATCGTTATATAATAGTTAGCAAGTTTGTCTCGCAGATCTATTACAACTGAATACCGAGTTCGGTTCTCGTTGGATGCCCCATATTTGCGACCTTGTATCATATATATATTATATACCCGTGGCGAACGGTTTGGGTAAATACCTACTAAGCTTAACATAGTTTAGTACAAGACCAGACGTATAGGGCACCCAGTGAGAATCGAACTCACATGACTATAGTTTTGTGTATACTGTTCTCTTAATGTTGGGCATCCCTTTATGGTCTAATGTCGTGCACATTCATTACTACTGAATAGGGAGTTCAATCCTCGCTGGATTCCTCATTGTGTCACATCCTACTAGTGGTGAACGGGTTGGGTAAAAAAATAAAGGCGCCCCATCATGGCTGTGCACATCTCGAAACCTCGTTCTGAAAAGTGAATATTTTTAACATTTAAATGTTATTTAAGAGAATTTTTATCTAGAATTAAATTTAAAAGGGGGCAGTAAAACCAGAACAATTACTAAAACTAGCAGGATCTGTGGATATACCACAGTATGATGATTTAATTATTACAAAGTTTGATATGTTTACTTAAGAGCTATTGCTAAATAGTTCAATATGTAAAAACTATTATAATCTGATTTAACTCTCTCTCCCTCTTTTTTCTTTCTTCCCTTCTTTTTATCATCGATTGAAACAGATTAGCGTTATTGTATTCGCGTTCCCATCTCTTTGTTTCTTATTATATCTTTCTATGTAGCATGTCCTTTCTTTATAATAAAAACGTAATGGTCCATTATTTAGCGGAGGTGACGACACTCATTAGAAATAAGAACGACTCCAGATAATCAGTATTTACATATTCTTGGACGATTTGGACGGTCTCATTTTTAACTAGAGGGTGTTGCAAGATGATAACGATCGGAAGATTAAGGAACACCAGTGTAATTAGTATAACTTAAATAACTAAGAAACTCGTGACGTAGTTTCGGTAACAGACAAAAAGTTATATAATCTCCGTTTAATCTTAAAATTAAATTCCCATTGCGATACATATTAGAAATAAGTTTAGTAATACTGGTGATATGGTCTTGTATATATAGTGGGTGTGTGGCACTTACGTAGTACACCGAAAATATAGATAGATAGATAGATAGATAGATGGTTAGATAGATAGATAGATAGATAGTTAGATAGATAGATAGATAGATAATTAGATAGATATAATATGTCTTACATTTTAAGAAAATACTTCATTGTAACAATGTTATTAAGGCGAGTCATTGAAAGCCTCATTGTTATCATACCCCATTGATTTTCTGTTTTCTGCTGTTATAGCCATCCGTATTCATGTAGGCGGAACGTTTCGTAGCCTAAATCGTTATTATAATCATTCTCCAAACTTGTTTACCTCCTCCTTCTTCATTTCCTACTCCTGTCACTGCCACTACGACAACAATTGCATCTTCCTCCTGTGCCTGCTACCAGCCTTCTTGTCGATCTCCTCCTTCTTCTCTAGTGATTCCTTCCACTACTTTTCTTCCTTCTACTCCTACTTTTACAGTTTTATATCTCCGCCCTCTACTCTTTTCTCGACATCTTTCTCTTGTTCCCTTACGCCTGCCACTCTTGCAATAAGATTAACTCCCACCATTACTCCTTTTCATACGCTTGTAAAGTACTTAAAATTTTTTTTTTACCTAATCTGTAGGTATGCGTAAAATGTTACTTACGTATGTAATCGTTTTTATTCGCAATCGTTAATAATAGGTATATGTAAAGATGTATGCAATACGCTGTGTCGTGTATAAATTAAGTGAATTTGCATGTTCATTAGTCTTGCATATTTGATAGTTTTATGTAGGTTTACTGTTGTTTTTATTATAGTTTTTTTTATATCCTAAGCTTATGCAACCGTTAGGAGATACGAAATTTATGAATATGCATCTATCTATCTATCTATCTATCTATCTATCTATCTATCGTATATATATATATATATAATATATATATATATATATATATATATATATATTTGTGTGTGTGTGTGTGTGTGTGTGTGTGGTATAACTGTATCATGAACCTGCCTAAGCTTATGCAACCGTTATGTGAAACGAAATTTATGAATATGCATTTATCTCCCCCCCCCTCTCTCTCTCTCTATATATATATATATATATATAAATATATATATATATATATATATATATATATATTTGTGTGGTAGAATTATGTTATGAACCTACCCATCCTAACGTGTAGGGAATCGTATAGAACGTCAGACGTGAACGCACACACACACACACACACACACACACACACACACACACACACACACACACACACACACACACGGAGTCCTCTCTATCCACCCTCTCTATCCACTCTCTCTCTCCCCCCTCTCTCTCTCTCTTTCTCTGTGTAATATCTGCCTAATTGACATGCATCGATTTTATGCAAGTTGTTTTTTTAGGAAATGAAAATACACACCCAGATTTTCCCTTTGCTCAGTCCCACTTCCAATCAAATTGGAATGGGCTTCTTTTTTTAAAAATTCATTCAATTTTTCTTTCTTTTTTTTCTTCTTTTCTTCAGAGGGTATGAGGGCGATGCTGTGCAAATATAGGTCGTTTTAAACCAATGCAATACATCATATATCCATAAAGCGCTGACAACATTTAGGGATCTAATCTTGTTTTGATGTTCTTTATTTTGATATCCCATAATATCTTCTGACAGTGTTATAAATCATCCGAGAACACAAAATGGACTAACCGCAATCCAAATTATATATATATATATATATATATATATATATATATATATAATATATATATATATAGTTTGCTATATTCAGGGCCAGCACTAGGCTCTCGCCCCCCCCCATCCAAAATTCTCATACGGGAGCTGCCTCTGCTACATGCTGATTTCGATGTTTCCCAACTTGGGGGCCTCGTCTCCTCAAAGGAATAATGGGGGCAGCACCTTTCTTTTTTAATTACCAAAAATCAGGGAATTATTCAATTTTGTTGAAAATTACCGTACATATTCATTAATTAATTACTTTTATAATAAATAGGTTCTTTTAATAAAAAAAAATTACGAAAATTTTACTTTGTAACCCCCCAAAATTCTAAGGCTAAATTTTAATTGAAAAATGGCGGAAGGTCCCAACAATGCCCCGAAAACGCGCCTATTCGATCGGGAATTTCAGAGAAAATCCGGCCTGGCTATAATTATAGATAAAGAATGCTCAATATCGGTGATAGAGCATAAATATCCAAGTTAGGATGCCGTAGACATAGATTAACCGGCATTGACTCTGCGTATACGCTATCATAACTTTAAAAAATGACCATCTTACAACCCACATGTAAGTAAAGTAAAGCCAGCGGGGTGGCTTATTGTCGATATCAGTCGGACAGCGAGGGAGTCGATCCCCTTTTCACTATCTCAAGATCAGGGAAATTTTTTTTGCGTCTGAAGTAGATGCCACACCAAGCATCAACTCCCCATATTACCGCATAGATCAAGGCCGTGATACTCATGCGCTGATTTGGCGAGGACCGATATCAAACGCACACACACACACACACACACATATATATATATAATATATATATATATATATATATATATATAATATATATACATACATATATATATATATATATATATATATATATATATATATATATATATATAGTTTGCTTTACTTATAAATAACGAATGCTCTTTATCGGTGATTAACCTTATATATTTAACTTTTTATTTCCGGGTCCGGGTTATATGTAGAAACGTGTCACCAAAAAACACCAAAAACGTGTCACCAAAAACAACCGCCACTTTCCGCCTCAGTATTTACCAACGGACACAACGGACAAAGTCAATTTTTTTAGGCGAAGGCCCTCCCACTCACAAGCGTACGGAAAGAACATTGCTAAAAACTGCTTGATCTCCATCGGTATTTCTCCCTTGAGAGGCGCCCTAGGCATCAGGCAATGAGCCTGACCTTTGCCCTTTTAAACGTAGGGGAAAGGGCTGCCTGTTCATTAGATCGGCAAGAATAAAAGCTTACGCTTTTTCCCGCCAAAAATAAGAGCCTGGGTGGGTAGCATGCTATATCAATTTTTGTCAGCATTTTCTTTGGCGATGGCCCCTCTTCAGCCTAATGCTGTGCTAGTTCTTTGTGCCCCTCCAAATATCCTGGTCCCCAAGGGGATCATACGACCCCTGTTGAGAAACCCTTTAAATAAAGAGTAAATTAAGAGTTTTACATTTTCAGAAATTGAAAACTAAAAACGGCTACTTTGCATAGATTTGATTTAAAAAAATACAATAAACAAATATGTATGTTAACAAAATGTCTTAAATTTATTTAACTAAATAATAAATTTAATATTTTATTTTAGATAATAATTATTGATTACAAAATACTATCTCCATATATATTATGTGGGTCCTAAATTTTATGTGGCTCATTGTTGGACCCTTGTGGCATCCCATTTTAAAAATTTGGCCTTTATCCCCCCCCCCAACTCCCTAAGGGGGCTATATTCCCCCATGATAAACCCTGTGCTATGTAATCTGAAACAAAGTACGTTATGTTATGGTTTCTATCATAGAATATGTACCCGGCGATATGAGTACAAATCCTGGACGAGACTGTTTACATTTCACATATCACTACGAAAATTAGGTATTTACCCACCCCGTTCGCCACGGGCCGGGTGTGACACAAATATGAGATATCCACTAAGGATCGAACTCGATATTCAGTAATAATTGGTGTACGAGACTAGATTGCGAACTATTACACCAGGATGTGACCCCCTACCCTTGAGAAAGGTATGCATTTAACGATTCTCCTGTTAGTTATGGGTAAATAGTAGGTTAGACTGGGCTCTTTAACCTTTGTTAGGAGATCAGTCTAGGAGAAGGAAAACGCTGAATTCAACCCCGTTAACGTCCGCTTAAAAAAGTACCTCGTGTCACATCCTGCTTGGAAAGTTGGTATATATATATATATATATATATAATATATATATATATATATATATATATATATATATATGAGGAGTTACGGATAGAGTAAATCCGACAAAATGTGATTGAAAATAGAAGAAAATGAGGATAAAACACACCTTATCACACAGTAAGTCCTCCCCTCCTCTTCTGCCCTTTCCTTCAGCATAAAAGTAGATTGTAGATCTCAGTTGTCTTCAAAATAAATTTGACAAAGCTTCGTAACACACCGAGGCGAAATATCATTTTTCAATCATATATATATATATATATATATATATATATATATATATATATATATAAGAAAAAATAATATTGAAAATAATTAATTCTGCTTTACGCTCATTTTCAACAAATGTAAGATGTGTGTGGAACCCAAGGAGATTATTTTAAAAAATGAACATCATTTAGTCCCATTCCATCGGAGTATCTTGGTAAGCCTAAGAACTTTTCAGCCGACCCTCGTAAGTGAGGCCTTTGAAAATTGGTTAGATATGAAGTTCTGAATAGTTTTGAATAGAATTTTTAATTACCTGTTTTTTTTTTTTTTTTTTTTTTTTTTAATTTTTTTTAAATAAGTGATAGTTTGTTGATAGGTTTTGAAAAAATTCACGGTTGCAATAGTATTGTTACCAATTTTGACCTAGTGGTGATCCGGTAATACTAGCCTTATTACAAATATCAAACCACCCACTTATGTGTTTTTTTTTTTTTTTTTTTTTGTACAAAATATAGTAAATATATTCAACTAGAAAAATAAACCTACACAAAAAGGAATCTTTTTCAAAAATGTTTTTTTCGGGATTAATCTTTTTAATATGTTATGATTTTTTCTTTTCTTTTTTTTTCTTTTTTTTTTCTTTTAATTTGTTGATTTAACAACACCTATTCTTGAGAAATATAAATATTTTCCGTTAGGTAAATAAACCGAATAAGTCATATAGCTAGTGGAGGAAGTAAGGACACTCATACGTGACGTTGGACGCCTACACATGGACACACCAACTAAAAGTTACATTAATCAGCTATGTACGGACACTGGACGCCGTATAGATGGTTTGCCAGGAGCGAGGACCGATAGGGACACGTGCGAGAGAGAGAGAGAGAGAGAAGAGAGAGAGAGAGAGAGAGAGAGAGAGAGAGAGAGAGAGAGGAGAGAGAGTCATGAGAATCCGTGCTGTCAGCACGACTTGATGATGAGGATATATAATATAATATATATATATATATATATATATATATATATATGAGAAGTAAATACACAAACGATGTGTTTTTGATATGGCTTTTTTTATCCGACAATTTTTAGGAGAATATGTGCTTAATTGAAGTCGTACCTAATTTTGGAAGTTAATTAATTGATAATAAATTAATTAGGCGGGCATGCCTATTCAAATGTAAGGCTAAACAAATCGAGAAAAATTAATCTATGTATGTACATTTCTGCCTATTAGGCCATATATATATATATATATATATATATATATATATATATATATATAATACAAATAAATATAGAAATATTTCTCTGTATTTAATTATCAAATGATCATACACTGAACACACCAACCGGACTAGAAAATTTCTAATGTATCAATATAAAAAAACAAACAACAACATTTATTCAATTTATTTCATATATTTTTAAATATGAAAAAAAAAAATAGTCCTGAATAGAATCATTCCAACCACCAACTTATCTGGACATATAAACACACACACACACACAGAGAAGAGAGAGAGAGAGAGAGAGAGAGAGAGAGAGAGAGAGAGAGAGAGAGAGAGAGAGAGAGAGAGAGAGATATCATTATCTAAAGTTGTGCAATTAATATGTATGTATTCCGTGGAATTTCCAGGGGCTGATTTCGTAGGTGCTAAAGTCTAAACATAGAGCATCATTTGAACCAGTTTATATCAAAATCAACATCTAAAAATAACCCAACTTAAAGCTACATCACTACCAAATGAGCCACGGCATCTACTGAGGGCGGACTAATGTATCAGACATTATTCATAAGCACATTTGTCTGTATAATAAGAAAGAAAGAATGAGAGAGACAGAATTATTCATTATTCATTTGCATATCAAACTGATGGAGTGAATAAACTAGTATTTTTTTACGTGTTTGTGGTCCAAGTAACGTTACACACATGGCCGGCGTGTCTTACCTCCGAAACCCCCGATCGGGTTGGGCCCCGCGTTTTTCTGGGGCCCCATTATGACCCACCGCCATTTCTTTTAATGATATCATATTGTCAGTCATCAACAAATAGTATACATTATCTATCTATCTATCTATCTATCTATCCGTCTATCTATCTATCTATCTCAGTGTTATTATCTATCTATCTATCTATCTATCTATCCGTCTATCTATCTCAGTCTATTTATATCTATCTTTTGATATAGACAATATGGGTGCTATATTTATGAGTCAACAGTGCTCAATATCGTGGATAGAGTATTTATATCTAAGTTATGGTAGCGTGTATATAGAGTCAACGGCGCTTTGTTACTAACAGTTTCTCGCCTGTGCAATTTTCGAACCAAATCTATCTCTCTATCTCTCTATCTATCTCCAAACGTGTGTGTCTGTGTGTTCATGTAGGTATGCGTGAGAGCATGTGGGTCACACTGTGTTAATACTCTTGGTATATATGTGTGTGTGTGTGTATACACGCGATTTTTGTTGTTCTTTAAAAGATTCGCTACAGGATGGGCAGGTCCGTTTACATATGAAAATGAGCTGCTTTCTTGGCTGCCATTGGTCAGTTTGACTAGTGACGTTACACAACGAAGTTACGCCTTGATCTGTGTCTGACATGAACGGAACGGGAGGAGAAAGAAAGAAAGAAAGAAAGAATAAAATGAAGAAAAAGAAAAAAGAAAGAGAGAATAGATAGATACCATAAAGACAGATTTTCGCGTCGTATATAGTTGAATAAGAACAGTAACAAGAAATGAAGAATTTATTTGCACAGGCAGAAGTTTTTACATATATGTTTCCAGTTAAAACCAAAATTAAAAGACAATATTCGGTAGGGTGCTACTCAAACTGAAGTTACCAAATCATTGGTTAACGATTGGTCAAATCACGTAGGCTGTGACACAAGAGTGCAAAATGGGGCATCCAGCGGGATTGAACTCGCTATTCACTTGTAATGGAGCTGTAAAACTCGCTTGCTAACTATTACACAACGCTTGGCCACCTTTTTTTATCCAACCCGTCGCCACGGTAGGGTGTGACACCTGGTTGCAAGAATGGGGCATCCAGCGAGGATTGAACTCGCTATTCACTTGTAATGGAGCTGTAAAACTCGCTTGCTAACTATTACACAACGCTTGGCCACCTTTTTTATCCAACCCGTCGCCACGGGTAGGGTGTGACACCTGGTTGCAAGAATGTGGCATCCAGCGAGGATTAAACTCGCTATTCACTTGTAATGGAGCTGTAAAACTCGCTTGCTAACTATTACACAACGCTTGGCCACCTTTTTTTATCCAACCCGTCGCCACGGGTAGGGTGTGACACCTGGTTGCAAGAATGGGGCATCCAGCGAGGATTGAACTCGCTATTCACTTGTAATGGAGCTGTAAGACTAGCTTGCTAACTATTACACTACGCTTGGCCACCTTTTTTTATCCAACCCGTCGCCACGAGTTCAATCCTCGCTGGATGCCCCATTCTTGTAACCAGGTGTCACACCCTGTGACACCTGGTAATGAAGCAGTGTAACGGAGCATGCACTGCTCCAGTAACAGAGCAGTGTAACTAGCTTGCTATTACATCACGGTTGGACACCCTTTTTTATCCAACCCGCACGCCACGGGTAGGGTGTGACACCTGGTTGCAAGAATGGGGCATCCAGCAAGGATTGAACTCGGTTAGACACCTTTTTTTATCCAGCCCGAACGCTACGGGTAGGATGTGAGACCGGGTTGCAAAAATGGGGTATCCGGCGAGGATAGAACTTGCTTTTCGGTAGTAATGGACCTGTGAGACTAGCTTGCTATTACACCATGATGGGACGCCCGGTCATTTACCCAATCCAGTCGCAACGGGTAGAGTGTGTGACCAGGTTGCAAAAATGGGGCATCCAGCGAGGATCGAACTCGCTATTCAGTAGTAATAGATCTGTAAGACTAGCTTGCCAACTATTACACTATGATGGGACGCCCAGTCATTTACCCAACCCGTTACCACGGGTAGGATGCAAGACCAGATTGCAAGAATGGGACATCCGGCGAGGATCGAACTCGCTATTCAGTAGGAATGGTTCTATGGGATTAGCTTGCTAACTATTACATCATGATGGGACGCCCAGTTATTTAGCTTCCTGTTCGCCACGGGTAGGATGTGCGACCAGGTTGCAAGAATGAGGCATCCAGCAAGATTCGAACTTGATATTCAGTAGTAATAGATCTGCAAGACTAGCTTGCTAACCATTACACAACGATGGGACAGTCATGGTTGGTGATTCCCAGTATTCATTCAATAATAAGTTTGGTTTCAGGAGGTCTATCTTCGACGAAATACCTCCTCATTACACTAAACCCAGGGTAAATCGTTGCTAAAGGTATTAGTCAAGATTATTCATGCCTTCCTATGGACGTAGAGAATCCCATATTAAAGGAAGCTATGTGTATAACATCACAATAGCTTTTTGATTTAGTGCGTCCTGAGATGCACATATTTTCTTTGAATGAGTCCCCGGGAAAATTTATGGGCCCCAACTAAAGCCGTCTAACTCCTACCTTGTAACCTATCTTGTGTAATTCGTTTCTAAGAAACTATTGAAATATATTTACAGTTAGCTTGAAATGGTGAGAGAAGAAAAAACAAAAAACATTTGGACGCATGTATAGGATTTTACTGCGTCCTTTTAGATTTTTGTGCATCAGGACGCAAGACGCGTACCTATCAGCATCTCTGTATACATTGGAAATATTCATTGAATGTAATTGTCTTTGTTAGTTATTCACTTTTCCATAATTTTTCCTTACACACACACGCACACACACATGCACGCACGCGCGCGCGCACACACACACACACACACACACACACATATATATATATATATATATATATATATATATATAGAGAGAGAGAGAGAGAGAGAGAGAGAAAAAAGTCGACTGAGTGGCCTATTGCTGGTATCATCCGGATAGCAAGGGAGTCTAACCTCTTTTCACTAATGCTAGACCAGGGATAAATTTATTTTTCGTCTGAGGTGGAGCGCAGTACCTACCATCAGCCCCTACTTTACCTCACAGATCCAAGCTGTACTATTCATGCGTTGAGTTGTGAAGGGCTGGTATCGAACCCGTAACCTTGTGGTTGCTCTGCGGATATATATATATATATATATATAAGCATGTGCGTATGAATGTATGCTAGAATACTTAGTTGCTATAAACACATCGACATATATATATATATATATATATATATATATATATATATATATATATATGTGTGTGTGTGTGTGTGTGTGTGTCTATAGCGCTGCTGATGATGCCTAATAGGCCGAAATGTACATACAGAGATTGATTTTTCTCGATTTGTTTAGCCTTACATTTGAATAGGTATGCCCGCCTAATTCATTAATGATTAATTAATTAATTTTCAAAATTAGTACGACTTCAATTAAGCACATATTCTCCCAAAAATTGTCGGCTAAAAAAGCCATATCAAAACACATTGTTTGTTTGTTTGTTTACTTCTCATATATATATATATATATAATGCACATCGATATGCACATTTCTGTACCTCACAGGTGTTTTTTCGGGAGTGCATTTTTTACTGAATGTGTATCGTAAGTTCATGCCACTCGTGTCAAATCTATCTTATTCTAATTACTCGTGATTTCCAGATAGAGTTATTATTATTATTATTATTATTATTATTATTATTATTATTATTACTAGCAAATATATGCACCCTCCGGGTGCAAGTATTTAAGTTTAATGTAATAAAATATTATATTAAATTAGAAAGGCTAATGAAACTAAATAA
>CM042154.1:61053737-61056237 GCA_023376005.1 Doryteuthis pealeii
TAAGCCACTTTAAAACAAGAATATATCTATATATTTATATTCGTGTTCCTTAATTGTACGACCATTATCAACTTGCAACACCCTCTGATTGAAAATGAGACCGTCCAAGATGAAATGCAAAAATGTAAATCCTGATTATGTGGTGTTGCCTATCCTCCGAATTCTTATTTCTTATGAGCGTTTCCCCCACAGCGCAATAATGGACCATTCCGTTTTTATTATAAAGAAAGAAAGGGAAGGAAAAGGAAATGCTACACAGAAAAATATAGTAAGAAAGAAGAAGGAAAGAGTGAGGGTATTTGCCTCATACCCCACTTGTATGGGCTGGCACAAGGCCTCGTTTTAACGTGGGCCCACCCACAGGCCGAAGCTCATGGGTGGGAAAGAACAAAAATTGCGTCGATCCTTCGGCATTCCCCCTCAAGGGGGGTGCCTCAGGCGCTGGGCTATAAACCCCGCCCTGCCCCCAAGGGGGGCAGGTATTGCCTGGGGCGATAGCCCCCTGGGATCGACGCTATTAATTGTAATCTACCGGTCCAGTGACCGAAGCACACTGGACCCCAGCCGAGGCCGGGTATAGAAGGTATGTCTCAAAGCATAGAATCTGGAACAGATACTACACTTTGATCCTCCCTTCTACGGAAAGAGTGAGAGACAGTAGGTGAAAGATTGAGAGTCGGTGAGCGCGCGGAAGTGATAACGCTTACCTATTTCAATCGAACATAAAGAAAAGATGAAAAGAAGCAAAAAAAAAAAATAGACGATTTGGACGGTCTCATTTTTAACCAGAAGGTTTTGCAAGATGATCCCGGCCATACAATTAAGGAACAAGAGTATTAATATACAGAAATAATAATTATGTAATAATACACGATAAAAATCAACAATACATTTCAATTGAGAGGACTGTGAAATAATGTTATTAGCTATGAAATGTATCCTTCAGGGCGCTTCACGTGTAGTAATAGTTAGTAAACTAGACTAGCAAGTCATTATAAGTGAGTTCGAGTCTCACTGGGTGCTCCATACAAGCGGCCTTGAGCCATAACTAAGCAAAGGTTAGTAAATAACTATGACATCTGTTCATTAATTGTTGGTTGTTTTTTCTTTCGTTTTACGGTATATCAATCTTTTCGAGGTATTTAATGCCGAATCAAGTCATTTTTCTTTTATAAACAAAGGACTCAGGTCGCTTACAGTACATGCTATTGCTTAAGTGGTTACCCAATTAAGCGATGAACAGGCTCACTGCTGCTTAACTTCGGTGATCTATCAGGAACCGGTGCTTTTAGTGACTTGACCGTGATGTCATTGTCATTGTAATCCAATCAATGTTCATTTGACTATTATTTTCTATTTTATTTGTTGTATTAAGTACTTTAAAAAGGAAGGAGACATCTCCACACTTGATGGTAAGCCTCTAAAGCCAGTAGAACAATTTACGTACCTAGGTAGTAATATCTTTTCCACAGAAAACGATGTTAATGCACGCATAGGAAAGGCATGGTCGGCTTTAAACAGATTGTCCATTATATGGAAATCAGATCTCACCGACAAGTTAAAGCGACAATTCTTCCAAGCCGTGGTGGTATTAGTGCTACTGTATGGAAGCACCACTTGGACCTGGACCGGGAGGATAGGCTGGATGAGAGCTGCACAAGAATGCTACGTGCTATCTTGAACAAATCGTGGAAACAGCATCACACAAGGAAGTAGTTGTACGCCCCCCCATATCACACAAACTATCCAAGTAAGACGAAAAAGACATGCTGGACACTGCTGGAGAAGTAAGGAGGAACTCATAATTAACATCCTCTTGTGAAAACCAGTACATGAACATTCTAGTGCGGGGCGTCCAGCAAAGACCTACATAGACCAACTCTGTGCAGATACTGGTTCCTGCACGGAGGACCTGTCGGAGACAATGAATGATAGTGACGGTTGGAGAAAGGTTTTCAGGGATATCCGTGCTGCTGGCGCGACATTATTATTATTATTATTATTATTATTATTATTATTATTATTGATACTCTGTTCAAATTCTGTCAATTTGAAACTTTGCGTTAAAATTTAATGAGAAGATGGCGTCATCTTGATTAAAACACATGAACTCTGTTTTATTTGAAGAGACCAATGCCTCTTGTTGCCTGCTCCAGCTATGCAGCAGAGATTCGACTTGAACAGGTGTATTTCAAAAAGCGATGGATCATCTGCGTACTTTGCATCAGTAATAGTTTCTACAGAATACCATCTGCTTCTTGCCTTTTTTTAGTGTGAAACTATTTTCTTTCATTAGGTCTACTGATGCTCGGAGTACATAATTTGAGTAGATTATGGATATAAATGGTGCCAATGTATCTCTTTGCAAGATTTCGACAACACATGGCCTAGTGGATAAAGGAGTTAGGTTAAGACAGTTCTAAGTGACAGTTATCTCTAGACTGCAGGTTCAATCCTGGTCAAGGGCAGCAGTAACATAGAATAATAATTAACACAGCTT
>CM042154.1:61071237-61073737 GCA_023376005.1 Doryteuthis pealeii
GCATAGGCTAGAAACTGATATTTGCAAAGCGCCATTGACTTTATGTCTTCAGTAACTTCATATATATATATAATAAATAAGTAATCCACAGACACGTGTTTCGAGGTTTCACCTCTCATCAGTGTGGTTATACTGTAACAACTACCCCTGGCCGGGTTTGAGACCCGAATAAACTTTCGTTCGCTAAGCCTCTTACCCATGCGACCAGAGGCAGCTGTCAAATATAGGAGAATATTTAATTGATACAGTTCTAAGCGGAAATGATTTCACTAGAGTCCTCAAACTTTTGTAAACAAAGCGAGGGTTAGCTACATGCCAGAACGGTGAATTTTACAATTAAATCCATATTGAGAGAACTCAACCAAGGTGGGAGTATATATATAATAAATAAGTAATCCACAGACTCGTGTTTCGAGGTTTCACCTCTCATCAGTGTGGTTATACCTTAACAGGTATATATATATATATATATATATATATATATATATATGAGTGTGTGTGGGGCTCTCATTTGATCAGTGTGTACATATATATATATATGTACATATATATATATATATATATATATATATGAGTATGTGGGGCACTCAATTGATCAATGTGTACATCTGTCAAATTGTCTAGCGTTTCTCTTGTCTGGTCGGACATTTCATACGTCTTCGGAAAGGAAAGAACATTTTCTAGCAATTTTTTCTCCGTGTGATGAAACCATTTCACAACGTCAATTCCATAGGTTTTAATGGGCACATCGGATACTGATATATATATATATATATATATATATATATATATATATATATAATATATATATATATATATATAAAACTGTTAAGATCAATTAGAATACTTAGAAGAATGATGGACGTACTCAGACAACTGTGAAAAGCCAGCAGTTCAAACTGGTATGAAAAACTCGCACAGAGTGAAAGTAATAATAATAATAATAATAATAATAATATAAGAACAAGAACAAGAACAAGAACAAGAACAAGATCAAGAACGGATTCTGGTTTATGCAAAATGGTATATGCATAAACCAGAATCTGTTCTTGAGAACGAAACGCATAAAATTCTATGGGAAATAAAAACGGATCACCTTATCGCAGCAAGAAGACCAGACCTAGTGTTGATAAACAAAAAAGAAAGAACTTGTCAACTGGCGGATTTTGCAGTGCCAGCAGATCACAGTGTGAAGCTAAAGGAAAATGAAAAAATGGACAAATATCTGGACCTTGCCAGAGAACTAAGAAAGTTATGGGATATGAAAGTGAAGGTGATACCAATTGTAGTTGGTGCACTTGGAACAGTCCCAAAAGGATTGGAAAAGGGTCTGGAATGTTTGGAAATCAGAGGAAGGGTTGAAACCATTCAGAACACTGCACTGCTGCAATCTGCCAGAATACTCAGAAGAGTCCTGGAGACCTGAGGAGACTTTCTGTCACTCAGACTCCAGAGAAAGACCATCAGCTAATGCTGATGTGAAAACTCAAAAGGAGCAAATAATAATAATAATAATCGAAGGGATGAATAGTTTTCAGAGTAAAGATATGTAATATACAAAGATAAATTTGATAAATCATAAGATTTACATAATTTAACTTATTGCCAACCAAATTCCACCCACGGCTGGACCAAATTTTCTTTGTAAGAGTTATGGCAATGAAGGGGTACTCCACACTCCCCACAGCTCAAGAATTGGAACTTCACCACTTGATGCAGTTTAGCTTCATATCCAGAACACTAAGAGTCTCAGCCACCGCATTCTAAGACATATATGATAAAAAGGGTTGAGACTTTACCAAGAGGACAATAGGGTCGGGACAATCATATTGGTATCAGGGTTTGAAGTGACCAGCCGAGTGACCGGTTGGAATCTCTGGGATCGTTCGTCTAGCCTAACTAAGGGCCAAAGTGGAGTGTTGCATGCCAATAGTATTTGGTCATTAAGCATCACGGGTCACAACCCACGGCAAACAGGTGGTCTAATTGGGGGGATTTTACCCCTCTGCTGAGATGCAGTCAGTGTATTCTACTGCCTCTGCCGACAAGGCTGGTAGGTTTTTGTTTGAGTTTGTCTATGAGTAGGTCCAATAGGATAACATCCCTTATGAGCTCGTTATTCTTCTCCAGCTGTGTCCAGTATGTTTGTTTGTCTTATCCGAGTGGTTTGTGTCATAGAAGGCAAGTGGTCATACAGTTTCCCTTTTGTAGAGTTCAGTTTCAAAGGTTTGTTCAAGAGAGCATGCAGTATTATTGTACAGTTCCGATTTAGCTTTAAAAATCAATATTCAAAATCCATGCTCCTATGTGGAATTGAACCCCGCTCTCTAAAATTATGTACACGCCCTTCACTCTTAGACACTCAAGCTATAAATATATATACACATTTACAATGGAAGCATTCGTCGCAGGAAATGGAAACGGTGACCCATGTTCAAATCAAGGATGAAACTGTTTTTATACATATACAGGGATAAATTTGATATATTTATATTTGGTT
>CM042154.1:61081237-61083737 GCA_023376005.1 Doryteuthis pealeii
CTCTCTTTCTTTCTCTATCTTGTTTCTCTCTATGTATCTTTCACTCCAACCTCTCTCTCTTTCTTTCTTTCTTTCTCTTTTTTCTCTCTCTATCTTTCTCTCCACCCTCTCTCTCTCTCACTCTTTTCTTTCTTTCTGTATCTTTTTTATCTATCTCTTTATCTATCTCTTTATCTGTCTTTCTCCCCCCTCTCTCTCGCTTTCCGTCAAGTTGGCATTTTTCTGAACAGGTGCATGGTGTGCCACACGTCTGATGCTAAAGTGATCGTAGGTCAAATTGAGGGTGACAGGCTTCACCTGACTCTACGCCGTTTCACCTGCAGACAGTAAGACATGCCTGAGTGGGCCGTCGATACGAATCAAACAGATTTTAAGACAGGTATCCTTCTCTTGCCGTCACCCCATCACTAACCCGCGAACAGTAATACATACTTAAACGGGTCGATGGCGAGGGTGAGGCAAGGTTTTCCTTCTCGTTTGTGGGTTGAGGGATCGGGAGAATCACCGATGGTACAACAAACCACCAGTCGGTAGGGCATCCGCATAGGAATCTCAAAGTTCCGAGTTCGATACTGGTCCTTGCCAATTCAGCGCATGAGTAGCACAACTTGGATATCTTGATCGGTGCGGTAGAGAATCTAGGACCTGACGGTAGGTGGGGCGCTTCACCACAGCAAAAAGAATCTCTCTCGTCAAGTACAAGCGAAAGAGGGATAGAATCCCTCGCTGTTTGGTTGATTTATTAGTTGGTTGGTTGATTTTACTGCATGTCAACCCTTAGATGAGACCCTAACAGGTACTACCACTCCAGGTCAGGGTGCACCTGGGAGTAATGGCATTGAAGGGGTACTTCACACTCTCCAGACCTCCAGAGTTGTAACTTCGCCACTAGATGCAATTTAATGTCATACCCAAGACCCTAAGACCCTTAGACACCGCCTTCAAGCACATATATGATAAGAAGGGTTTGGGGATTGTCGTAAGGGCAATAACGTTGGAATAATCATATAGGTGCTAAGGATTCATGTAACCAAACGATTGATCGAAGGGGCCTCTGCAACCGTCCGTTAGCCTAAGTAAGGCCTAAGTGGGGTATTGCATGTCATGGACTGCGCAGCCACCAGGATTCCGTCCTTAAGCCTGATGGGGCGCCACCCACAGGTAGTCACATAGGTGGGGTCTTACCCTTCTGCAGAGGCGGCTTGCTGTTAGGCTGATACCAACAATAGGCCACTCCACAGCACTTACTTCCAGCTATGGGTAAATAGTAGGGCAGACCGGGCTCTTTAACCTTGGTTAGGCAACCGGTCTAGGAGAAGGAAAGCTCTGAATTCAAACCTGTTGAACTCCGCTTAAAAAATTGACCTTGTGTCACATACTGCTCGTGCGGTAAATATATATATACATGAATATATTGTATGATTTCTAATCCTGGACCAGGCAGTTTGCATTTCATATAGCGTTAATACTCTTGGGAAAGATATGCATCGAACTATTCACCTTCAGCTATGGGTTAATAGCTGGGGCAGACAGGGCTCTTTAACCTTGGTATGGCAAGCGATCTAGGAGAAGTTAAACTCAGCTTAAGAAATTGACCTTGTGTCACATTCTGCTCGTCGGAAGAGTTAGTAAATACATACATGTCATCTCGTCATATCTATTAATAATGGAGATTCGCTTCCGAAACAAAAATTACGTCACTGATTACGTCACATTACCAACATCGTCATAACATAGAATAAATACACTCAAAATTTGAACATGCAACATTAGACAGTCCTCATTGTTTTTTAAAACAAGTTTTAATAAATACATGACTGGTATTATATATCTATATATAGTTTGTTTTATTTTAATACATATTTAAAGTTTACATTTCAAATTGTTTATTTTTTAATCCTTTAATGAATTTGATGATTTTACTTACTTAGGGTACAAACTCGCTGACATTGAATTTTTAACTCCCACCCCTCAGGCAATATGTTTCAAAAATCTATTTTTACATCACCCGGAGGGTGCTTTTTATTTTGCTAGTAATTTAAATTAACATCATTGAGTTATTGATTCATTAAGGAAATCTTGCCAATGATTTAATACGTTCAGTTAATTTGAATCTTAGATGACTGAATATATATATAATATATATATATATATATATATATATATATATATATATATATATATATATATATATATATCACTGAATATATATATATATATATATATATATATATATATATATATATATATATATATATATATATCACAGTTACTTGTAAATCCACCAAGCAAACAAATATATTTACTTCAGAATTTAAAAAAAAAAATGATTTAAAAGTGCTCAATATAAAGAGCTAAATATACGCTTTAAAATCAAAGGACTTAAAATTTCCGACTGCAGTTTCTCGCCGTAGCACGAATCTTCAGTGTATACTGAAGATACCCTGAATATATATATAGTTGTAGGAAATGGACAGGGCGACACGAGTTCAAATCCTTG
>CM042154.1:61086237-61113737 GCA_023376005.1 Doryteuthis pealeii
TATATATATGAAGGAAGGAAGAACTCAACACCGTAATTCCATAATAAATTTATTTCGACCAATATTGGGGCCTATATAAATCTAAGTTGATTTAATACAGCTCCCAAAATTATCATCTCATCAGATGGGTCTCAATTCACTTATTTTTTATTTTTTGTTTTTGTCTGAATTTATTTTTTTTTTAAATTCAGCTTTTTTTTTTGTGATGTGCTTGTCCATAAGTGAATTGAGACCCATCTGATGAGACCAAAATTTGGGGAGCTGTATTAAATCAACTTAGATTTATATAGGCCCCAATTTTGGTCGAAATAAATTTATTATGGAATTACGGTGTTGAGTTATTCCTTCCTTTATTGATAAATATTGCTCTGTATATAATCTAAAAAGTTTATTATACATTGAGCTCTCTTCAGTGATTTAAAGATTCGCTGTATTTATACATACAGGATCATCAATATTAATGCAGTGGATCTTAGAAATCACATATAGAATCATCCCTTACTACCAAATTTTGGATAAATCTCTATATATATATATATATATATATATATATATATATATATATCTTGCGCCAAAAAACAAAATGGGACTATTTAATTAAACCCCTGTCATCCTTGAGGAAGGTCTCATCATCAGGTCGTCGGAGATATGTTAAACTTCACGATGTCATTCTTTAACGTGCCCATGCCTTTGTAGATCATTGGGGTCTCTAGGCATAGTAGTTCATGGGATACGAAATTCTTGGCCAGCAACACCTGGTTCACTTAAACTATAAAGATGGTTGAAACTTAGTTCGTTCGAAAATATGTTGACCATCATAATGATGTCCTTCCATGTGTCACATGTATTACAGATCGACGGTGTGTCTAGACATGGTAGTCCTTGGGATTCAAAATTCTCGTCCAGCAACACCTGGTTGACTTGAACTATGAATGTGCTTGAAACTGATGACGTTCAATATGTTATTTATCACGACGAAACCCTTCTCCGTGTCCACTGAATTGACGATCGTTGGTGTCCCTAGACGTAGTAGTCCATAGGATAAAAATTCTCGGGCAGCAACACCTGCTTTACTTGAACTATAAAGATGTTTGAAACTAAGATCGTTCGAAAATATGTTGGCCATCGCATGACGTCCTTCAATGTGTCCATAGTATTGATGGACAGGTCGTTGGTGTCTCTAGACATAGTAGTCCTTGGGATTAAAAAATCTCGGCCAGCCCCACCTGGTTCACGGTGATGTCCTTTTGTGTATCTACGGCATTGTAGGACAGATCGTTGGTGTCTCTAGACGTAGTAGTCCATGAGATTAAAAATTCTTGGCCAGCCACACCTGGTTCACGATTATGTCCTTTTGCGTGTCTACGACATTGTAGGACACCAGCCATTGTAGGATACCAGCCATTGACCCCGGAACTAGATTTAGAAATAAAAACGGAAGTCCCAGGTTCTGCGGATGAACGGAAGTGGATATGATCACTCCCGGGACCACAAACGGAAGTAAAGAAAATTCGGTCTTTTTTATTCGCCGGACCCGAAAAGGGTCGGACGTGTTTGTTGGGGCTCTGTTATGATATGTCTAGGCTAGCAACGAACAGCGCACATGAACGTGATTTACGATAGAACAGCTTTACCTTACTCTTTCACTCACCTTCTCTCTGGAAAAGAACACACGAGCCTAGAAAGAAATAAACAACCCCCTTTTGACTATACGACTATCGTATACTGTTACTCTGAACTAACGACGGCTACTACTACTAACGACTACTACTATAACCCGACTTTCCCCTACGCAACATCACAATGACGTTCTACTGCGTGTCTACGGCATTGTAAGACAGATCGTTGGTGTCTCTAGACGTAGTAGTCCATGAGATCAACAATTATCGGCCAGCAACACCTGGTTTACTTGAACTATGAAGATGCTTGAATTTGATGTCCCTATGCCTTACTCGTCTGATAGCGGACACTGACACCAGGAACTACTTTCCGATGACCTTCACCATTTTGCAGGGTTGAATTATGTCTTTGACCTACAGAACAAACGCGGCCATCCTTACTGCATCTGGTCATTGAGAATGTTTCTGTCTCTTAACATCGGATCAACCACCACCCCCATTGATATGCCTTGAGCGCATTCCTGACCTTAAAGACCTGGTCACGTTCGGCGATATTCCGAGTTGCTTCAGTTGCTTTGGTTGACAGCTTAGGACCACGAGCACAGCGCGTTTTTCAATAGCTGGACACATGGAACAACGGATATATATATATATATATAATATATATATATATATATATATATATATATATATACCAAACCCCTCCGCACGAGCAGGATGCGGCACTAGGTCAATTTCTTAAGCGGAGTTTAACAGGTTTGAATTCAGAGTTTTCCTTCTCCTAGACTGGTCACCTGTCCAAAGTTAAAGAGCTCAGTCGGCCTACTATTCACTCCCATATTTAATAGGATTGGGACATACCTATTAATATTCATAAGTAAGGGTATATAACACCAATGGACACATGATATTTTTAGTGAATTAAATCCTTAACTAGGAATGAGCCTATTCTTGTAGTGACCACCCCAAGCGGAGTTTAACAGGTTTGAATTCAGAGTTTTCATTCTCCTACACTGGTTACCTATCCAAGGTTTAAGAGTTTAGTCTGCCCTACTATTTAACCATAGCTGGACGGAGAATATATGGATTCATACCTTTCCCAAGGATATTAGCGTTATGTGAAATGCAAACAGCTTCGTCCAAGATTTGAACTCGGGTCCATTTCCTACGACTCTAACCATTACATCACGCGTCTCCAAAAATAAAACAACAGATATAAGGGTTGAGTTAATACTGATCTAAGTGACAATCATCTGTAGGTTGTAGGTTCAATTCTGACCGCACTTGTACCCGCTTATGGTTAGCGGAATGAAAACAGTCTACCACAATGGATTAAATAAAGGGTTCGGTTCGAAGTTCTGTGAAAGCTCCCGATTACGAAATGGAAGCTCCTAAGTTCGACAAGAAGGTTCCCGAGTTCAAGATGAAGGTTCCAGAGTTCGATAAGAAATCCCTGGAAAAAGCCGGAAGGCACATAATCCGAAACTCAGTGTATATGTAAAGTCGGTAGAGTGGCCTATTGTCGGTATCAGCCGGGCAGCGAAGGAGTCTATCCACTTTTCACTAGCGCTAGACCAGGGCAGATTGTTTCTGCCTCGGTGTTGGAGCACCACACCTACCACATTACTGCACAGATCCAAGCTATGCTATTCATGCGCTGAGTCGGCGAGAACCGGTATTGAACCCAGAACCTTGTGGTCCTAGGTGAATACTCTACCGACTGAGCTAAATCAAAGATGAGGACAACAGTCCGAAAAATTCAAACAATGCAAGTAGATGACGATTCTGCTAATCCTCTCAAAGCAATGGTATAGTCTGGCCGCCTTGTCAAAGGTTTCTGATATAAAAAAAAAACAAACTCATACGCAATTGTCGAGAATAGGTGTCTATTCAGAATGTTAAGATATGTACACGACGATTTATGGCGTCACACATCAAAATAGGTAACACCGCCCTCGTTTTAAGTTAATAAACTCAGAATCCCACACCCACCCTAATATTCACCATGAATAAACTAAAAGAAAAGAATATATAAAAAAACCCCACTGAAAATGGATTTTGACTTTGTTTCGAAATTATTCTTTGCTTAAAAAATAAACTGTTTTTATTTTGTTTTTATAATGTCTGTCGTTTTGATTCTATTTAAATAAAAAAAAAATATGCCTCCATATTGCACACAAGGTTTTATGACGTCATTATGTTTTGATTTAATTCTAAACAAATTCCAAACTCAGTATATTTTAATAATAATATTCTTCAGTTTTAAATAGTTGCTAGACTATTAATAAATTGTCTTGTTTTTTATGTTGTTTTTTTTTTTGTGTTTGTATCAATTAATAATGGAGATTAGCTCTCTATTTGTCTGTAACGAAAACTACGTCACTGCTTACGTCACATTACCCAAAATCGTCATAACATAGAATGAATACACTCAGAATTTGAGCATGCAGCCTTAAACGATCCTCATTGGGTTTTTTTTAAACAAGTTTTAATAAATACGTGTCCTGTATTATATATTTATATATAAGTAAGTAAAGTCGTCGGGGCGGCCTAATGTCAGTATCAGCCAGTCAGCGAGGGAGTCTATTCCCTTTTCAATAGCGCTAGACCAAGGAGATTATTTTAGCATCTGAAGTGGAGTGCCACACCTACCATCAGCTCCTTACTTTACCGCACAGATCCCTGTGCTACTCATACGCTGAGTTGGCGAGGACCCGTATCGAACCAGAAACCTTGTGATTCCTAGCCGAACGCTCTACCGACTGAGCTAAACCGGCCCTAGTTTGTTTAATTTAATATATATTTAGAGTTATCAGAACTAAGTTTCCATTTCAAATTGGTTCATTTTTTAAACTCTTTTTCTTACTATAAATTTGATAATTTTACTTACTTACGACCGTGGATCGACAGAAAATCAAATCGCCGACTGTGGAGCGCCGGAAGCGACGGAAAATGTCAACGCCGTAAATGTTTCAATTCAACAGCCTACACGACGTTCAATACGAAAACACGTCGCCGCTCTTGGCCTTATGTCGGAAATAAAACTAAATGCCATCATATGTACTAGCTAATATATACACCCTCCGGGTGCAAGTATTTAAGTTTTAATGTAATAAAATACTATATTAAATTAGAAAGGCTAATGAAACTAAGATAAGGATGCAGATAAAAAGATTTGAAACAGAAGGGGGTATGATAAAAAAAAATAGAATAACTAAAACTTACTCTTCCATTCATACATTTTCCTGATTTAACTTTTTAGTTAAAATAGGAAGCAAAGAATAAAATTACAGTTATTTCTTCTTGTTAATGGATTCCTTTTCAGATTTATTCTCGAGATGTTTACTCATATACATTAAGATAAAACCAAACAATTAGAAATCAACAATACTAAGAACATATTTATCAAAATCAAATTTTAAATATCAGTATGCAAATTAGCTTTTCAGTTCATAATGTAAACCGCTATTCTGTTGTATATATAAATACAATTGCATGTCATTAGTGTGTAGATATGGTCAACAGTATAAATAATGTAAAACGATTTTATTAATAATTGAGGTTTTAATGAAAATAAATCATAGAAAATGTGACGTTAATAACTAAGGCAATTTTGACTTGAATATAATTTTGGTTACAGACAGAAAAACACACAATCTCCATTATAATAGGAGGATATTTGGGAAATAAAAACATTGTTTTTCATTATTTATTCTATTTTGTTTTTATCAAACCTACAAATGTATCAGATCATTTTGCTCCTCCCTGTATATCAATGGAAAATCAAAATAAATCGCTAATTTCGAACTCCATCACAGCTATATGGAAGTCGCCATGTTGCTCGGACTGGTTCAATAACGTATTGATTTAATAACGATAATTGATTTTCATCACTATGACCTCATATCCCCTGATTCTTCTGTATTTCCCATGGAAATAAACAGAATTGGTTGGTTGGTTGGTTGGTTGGATTTTACGGCATGTCAAACCATTGGGTTATTTTATGCCGAAAACATTTTGTTGTATTCATTATTTTTGGGCATTCAATTTTTTTGATTTATTCATTATTTTTTGCTATTCAAATTTGTTTTTAAACTCGTTTTTCTTTCTTTCTTTACATTCTATTGAAACTCATTTTTTTTATTTATTTATTTAACCTATAGACCAGACCCTAACAGCTAACGGACGGTCGGGGAGGCCCCCATCCAATCAATCTGCTGGTAACACCAAACCCTAGCACCTATATAATAATGTCAAGCCATTGTGTTATTTTATTGTTGTATTCATCCTTTTTGAGTATTCAATTTTTTTTTCAAACCCATTTTTTAAACACATTTTCAATACTCTATTTTTATTGATCTAGGAAGTCCTATCAAGTATTAACACAGCGGGTTAAGATCAACCTGGGAATAATGGTGATAAAAGTGGTACTCCGCATTCTCAAGAGTTCCAGAATTAGAACTTCACCACTAAATGCAATTTAACATCATACCCAGGATACTAAGACCCTCAGCTACCACCTTTTGCACATATATGAAAACCGAAGAGAGGGAAAAATTAAACAATATAGGAAAATCTAAAATAAAATTTGAAAGAAAATATAAAACAAATCATTAAAATCATTCCTCTCCTAGCATTATTAAAGAAGGATTGACTTACCTAATCATCTAAGCCTCGTAATCCGTATGGAGAAAAGTGTTTCTGGCTACGTATCCCATTTAAATATGGGGTACCGCGCATCTGATTGGCTGTTACTAACAACCAATCAGATGCGCGTGCTTTGTATTTAAATGGGTTAGTTCTACAACTGTCCAAAAAATTTCTCAAAAGTCAAACGTCTTTTAGGGGTTATTGTTGGTGGTTGTACCAGAGTTTGATCACCTCTGATAGGGTCGGCAGGGCGAAGGAAGTCTGATGCTGGAAGACCCGAAACTTCCCAATGAACCCTGCGGATTACATCACAGACGACAATCACCAGCGCCCCAAATGTAGGAGCGTATATTCAAAGTGATAAAATAGGTTGGGGGTTGCCAGAAATGCAATAGGGTTGGGACAATCATATAGATAACCAGCCGATTGATCGAAGGGAGCCTTTTCGACCGCCCGTCTAACCTAAGTAAGGGCCAAAGTGGAGTGTTACATGTCATGGACTGCTCAGCCACCAGATGGTACCTGTAAGAATTTTTGAGGTAAGGTGACTCGAGCCCTCCATCCTGAAGCGACACATGAGGGACGCCATGGAAACATTTCCTACATTTAAGTTTGACCTGTGTGGCAGGGCCTGTATGTCAAGGGTTTCATATGTGTGACAGGGTACACAAAAATAAGCTGGATCCGTGGGCCATCTGCGTGCTCACAACTGGACTACTTGTAGAAATGGCCTTATTCTGTGAAGAAGCGGCAATCACCTATATATATATATATATATATATATATATATATATATATATGTGTGTGTGTGTGTGTGTGTGTGTTAATCTTTCGGTAGCTATTTTTTCTACTGGGTGGCTGCAACGCTTGGACTTTAACCAAATGTTTGGACAAAAAGCGAAATCGGAGTTTCACAAACGTGTTATGTTGAACAATTCCTGGATGGACCCCTCCCCACGAAAAAAAGCGCCGTGTGGCCTTTTACTTTTTATCCCGCAAACCATCCAAATAAGACGGACAAAAAATATGCTGAGGAAGTAAAGAAGAACTTAGAAACGTTTTCTTATGGACAACCACACAAGGACATACCAGTGTAGGTCGACCAACTTTTGTTTTTTGTTTCGCGATTTAGAATGTTTGGGTCTTGCCGACCCAATTCTATTTTGAGTGACATGCCCTAAAGTTAATGATGCCCCCCCCACACACACACACCGGCCATGAAATACCACCTTCTTTTCTTTATATTATTTTTTTTTTCGGAATATAGCCTACTTTCTCTTTATGGTATTTATTTCCTATTGTTTTAAGATTTTCCTTTAAATAAAACTGTAATAGCTGACATTTCCGCTTCTGTGTTGTTTGTCTGAGTTCATGAAGGAAGTGTCATTCATATGCCGACTATACTCCCCACACATACTACACCTACCCTTCCTTCTTTTGGGGATATTCTTCAACTGTAATTCTCTACAGTGTCTTTCTTTTGTACAAAGTGAGAAATCTCCGTGACTTTGGAACTTCCTGAAGTCGGAAGGGGGAGAAAGAAAAGCGGGTATATCTAGTTAATTACTAATGAGTTGTACTCTCACTGGGTGTATTATTTTTTGCTAAACTTACAAAGCCTGTTTGGTAGACCATAACTAGTGAGTAATGAGTTTTACTCACTGGGTGCCTTATTTTTTGCTAAACTTACAAAGCTAGTTTGGTAGACCGTAACTGTTGAGTAATGAGTTTCATCCTCACTGGGTGCCTTATTTTTTTGCTAAACTTACAAAGTTAGTTTGGCAGACGGTAACTGTTGAGTAATGAGTTTTACCCTCACCGGGTGCCTTATAGCTCTGATCTTGAGCCAAACTAAGCTAGGTTAAGCATTTATATATTCAACTGCATCACCAAGGGTAGGGTGTGACACAAGGTCAATTTTTAAGCAGAGTAAAACTGGTTTGAATTCAGAGTTTTTCCTTCACCAAGACTAGTTGCCTAACCAAGGCTAAAGAGCCAAGCCTGTCTACCATTTATCCAAAGTTACGAGGAGAACTGATCGATTTATGTCATTTCCAAAGGCATTGGCCATTTTTGTTGTACCCAATAGATACTGCCGCTCCGGATCAGAGTGTACATGGGAGTAATGGCAATGAAGAGGTACTACACGCTCATTAGATGTCCAGATCTGGAGCCTTGGTGACATTATAGTTAAAACAAGAGGATATGAACATCACCAAGTAAACTTTCCATTACTCTGAGAGATACCATTAATGGAAAATTACTCGATATGGCCCGTCGTTGTTGTTGTTGTTGGCATCTTTCCGTCTGCGAAAGACGACGGAGTAGTGTCCAAGCGGAACTACGTAGCCTGTGCGGGTTGTTTTGTAGCATGTGCCCAAGCAGTAGATGCCCTCTCTCCACACTGCCTCGGTAGTCCAAAGGAAAGGTAAGAAACCTATGCAGTTTGGCAACGGCAGTGTTGCAGGGGTTGCTGTGTAGCCCTGAAATTCAGCGTTACTCCACCTTAGGGACTCCGGCTCCGGATTTGTTATCGGGGTTTATTTCCCTGCACTTCCTCGAGATCATGAGAGCCACTCAGCGGCAACGGTTTCATAACAGACTCTGGCCTATCGACAACGTATTATATCGGACGACTGCCCTGTCGGCTGGGCGTTAGAATGCATCGACTGCACCTATGCAGAGGGGTAAGACTCCCCCAATGGGACCACCTGTTGGCCGTGGGTTGCGACACATGATGCTTAAGGATAGAACCCAGGTGGATGAGCAGTTCAAGACTTGCAATACTTCACTTTGGCCTTATATTGGGCTAGACGGGCGGTCGGAGAGGCCCCCTCCGATCATTCGGTTGGTCACAGCAAGCCCTAACACCTATATGATTGTCCCTACCATATTGCTCTTTATGGCAAGCCCCAACCCCTTTTTATCATATGGGTGCTAGAATGCGGTGACTGAGGGTCTACATGTCCTGGGAATGACGTTAAACTATCTGATGGTGAGGTTCCAGTTTGGAGGTTTGGGGAATGTGGAGCACCCCTTCATCACCATTGCTCCCTGGTCCACTCTGACCCGGAGTGGTAGTATCTGTTAGGGTCCCATCTATGGGTTAAATAGAAAAATGTATTTATAAAAAAAAATGTATTATCCATTAAGAATTGATTTATTTCAAAACTTTATCGGCATTAAATGACCCAATGAGGTTGATATGCCGTAAAACCAAACCAAATCAAACCAATATATCGGACGACTATAACAAATATCAACAATAACTACACCTACCAGTTGGCCGTTTATTCGATAATGAGAGTCAACTAAATTGATTGATATATTTGTTTTGCCCACGGCCGCCAGAAGACACTGAATTAATAAACGCGACTATAATCACTGCTTAATGATTTCTTGGGTAAGCAGCTGAGACGCCTCAGCACAGACTTTACGAGGCGTGGATCTACAGCGTTTGACAAGGTTCGTTTGCCACAATTCTCATGGGAAGAAAGAACTCTTCATAGCAACATAAACTTAGCCCCGTCCCAATAGAGTTCAGTGCGTGAAAATCTGGCGGGCCTCAAAGGTATGATTGTCAGCAATCTCTTTTGATAAATGGGAAACTCGGTGGGCGGTTGTTGCTCATCCTGTAAACACATCAGACTCAACTGATGGGAACAACTTTCCTTTCTTCTCTTTCCTACTATTTCCTAATCTATCTATCTATCTATCTATCTATCTATCTATCTATCTATCTATCTCAGTCTGTTCTATCTATCTATCTATCTATCTATCGTCTGTTCATTATCTATCTATCTATCTCAGTCTGTTCATATCTATCTATCGATCCATCTATCGATCCATCTATATCCGTCTGTTCATTATCTATCTATTATCTATCTATCTATCTATCTCAGTCTGTTCATATCTATCTATTGATCCATCTATCTATCTCTCGGTCTGTTCATTATCTATCTATCTCAGTTTGTTCATATCTATCCATCGATCCATCCATCTATCTATCTCCGTCTATTCTATCTATCTATCTATCTATCTATCTATTTCTATCTCAGTCTGTTCATCTATCTATCTATCTATCTATCTATCTATCTATTTCTATCAGTCTGTTCATCTATCTATCTATCTATCTATCTATCTATATATCTATCTATCTATCTATCTATCTTTCTTTCTTTCCTTCTTTCTTTCTTTCTCAGTCTGTTCATATCTATCTATCTATCTATCTATCTATCTATCAGAGGAAGTCCCCGAGGCATAGTGGCTAACGTGCTGGACTGTGATATCGTAGTAACCAAGTTCTTCGCTTTCTTACTATCTTCTACTCTATCTATCTATCTATCTATCTATCTATCTCAGTCTGTTCATTATCTATCTATCTATCTATCTATCTATCTATCTCAGTCTGTTCATTATCTATCTATCTATCTATCTATCTATCTATCTTTCTTTCTTTCTTTCTCAGTCTGTTCATATCTATCTATCTATCTATCTACCTGGGGAAGTCCTCGAGGCATAGTGGCTAACTTGCTGTACTGCGATAACGTAGTAACCAAGTGCGAACTCCTGTCGTGCTATCACGATCACTTTCGGCGTAACACCCTTGGGAATGGTTTGAACGCCCCCATCCCCTTAGCTGTGGGTTAAATAGTTAATCTACTGGCATTAAATAACCCACAAAATTTGATATGCCATTAACTCCCCCAAAAAATAAACTCCACCCAAATTCTATCTATCAGCTTAGTGGTTGAAAAAGTTTCGTTTATTGATGTTAAGGCCCACAATTGTGTATTCTGATTCTGAAAGAAGACAGACTCTCTCTCTCTCTCTCTCTCTCTCTCTCTCTATATATATATATATATATATATATATATATATATATATATATATATATATGGTATATTAATACGCAAAAAGTGCTCAATATCATTGATAGAGCATTTATATCGAAGTTAAGGCAGTGTGGACATGGAGTCAATGACCCCTGATTACAGGCAGATTCTCGCCTACGCGATCCTGGTCTGAAGATCGCATAGACAAGAAACTGTCAGTGACCAAGTGCCGTTGATTTCATGTGCCCGCAATCGTAACTATATATATATATATATATATATATATATATATATATATATATATATTTGGGAGAATATGTGCTTAATTGAAGTCAAACCTAATTTTTTTTAAAGTTAATTCATTAATTATTAGTTAGGCGGGATTTAACTACTTAAATGTAAGGCTAAACAAATCGAGAAAAATCAATCTCTGTATGTACATTTCGGCCTATTACATACAGAGATTGATTTTTCTCGATTTGTTTAGCCTTACATTTAAGTAGTTAAATCCCGCCTAATTAATCATTAATGAATTAACTTTCAAAAAAAAAATTAGGTTTGACTTCAATTAAGTACATATTCTCCCAAATATTGTCAGCTGAAAATAGCCATATTTGTTACGTTATATATATATATATATATATATATATATATATATATATATATATATATATATATATACAATTGGGTTTTTTTGGTGTGTGGGAGTGTGTCTTTACATACAAGTAGGTAAGTAAAATATTTTATTTAGATTTATTTGTCCTATTTCATTTCAACTTTGAAATTATTTACATAAATAATGGATTCTTATAATTATTTTATTTTTATTTTAATTTAATTTTATTTTATTTTATCTATTTATCTTATTTATTTTTTGTTGACATCTATGTCACGTTTGCATCAGTTCAGTGTATAATTGATGTGCATTGACATGCAGATACGATCGGAACAACAACAACAGCAATAACGCGTGTGTGTGTGTGTGTGTGTGTGTGTGTCTGGACATTCCACAGAATACATGCATAATTGCACGAATTTAGAGTTTAAGTAACATTCCGAGATAACATTTTGCTGATTCTATTTCTATTGTAAAAGTTAGTGAATTAATTCTAACTCATTTATTAATACACATTAAGTTAAACAAATCCTATATATATATATATATATATATATATATATATATATATATATATATATATGAAGAAATTTGAAAAACGAAGTGTTCCAGAAATAAGATGAATTTATTTATCGACACTCAAACGTTTCCGTTTATTTAAACCTTAATTTACAAAACATCCATCAATTTCTTCCTCCCATAATCAATCCTGATGAAGGTTTAAATGAACCGAAAGGTTTAAACGTCGATAAATAAATTCGTTTTTCAAATTTCTTCAAATATATATATATATATATATATATATATATATATATATATATATATCCTATTATAATACAGATTCGGTCTGTCTGTTACTAAAATTACGTCACTACTTACGTCACAATATCATTAGGAATTGTTAATCAACTATGTCTGGTCTTCTCGCTGGGATAAGGTGATCCGTCTTTATCTCAAAGTACCTGAAAATTTGATGTTTCCTTCTCAAGAACGGATTCTGGTATATGCATATACTATTTTGTTGTATGATCAAAATTTTGATTTTTGCATAATTCCAAGTGGATCACCTTTCCAGCCCAGTCATGCCTACCTTTGTATTCTCGTTGAGCAACTAGGTTTTTCTCTTTAGGTTTCTCAACTTGTTTGAAGTACCCCAAAAATTGTTTTTCTTCCTATTCCTGTTTTCTTGTTTTTGTTGTTTTCCTGCCTGTCCATATATTGCAGCTGCTTTTATTGGCTGTCGTAATTATTATTTCCTTTCTCTTTTTGTGTATTCTCCGAGTCCTTGGAGTGACGCATCTACACAATCCTCTATGTTGACCTTTTCCACCTTCCTTTCTTGATACATATAGCCTGTCTCTATCATCTCTCTGGTGTAAGCCTTGTGCATAGTCATTATTTTTCTTGTCTTTTGGTCAATCTGTCTGAGTTCCTCTTTTGTCCATTCTAAGAATGGTCCAGAATAGATTATAATGGAGACGGCCTAAGTATTTATGCCCTTGGTGAGATTTTTTTAAAACAAAGTTTGGTTTCTAGGAGTTTTCTTGTTCTTAGGCATTCTTTTTTAACTTTTTCTTTCATCTTTGTTTATTTGATGGTGTCCACTTCTAAAATTCCTAAGTATTTGTAATTTTCTTTCCTGTTTTTATATAATCCTGATTTGTTTGTTGTTTTCCGTCCTTTTCCTCCTTTTTCATCACTACCATGGCACATTATTCAATTCCGAATTCCATTCCTATATCCTGACTGTATATTCTTATGGCTTGTAGGTTGAAGAGTCACCGGTTCTTTTTTACATCTTGCAAAATTATTAAAATATTAGTAAAATAGATCACTAATTAGGACTGTTCTAGTAGTGACCATCCCAAGCGGAGTTTCAACAGGTTTGAGTTCAGAGTTTTCCTTATCCTAGACTGGTTGCCTAACCAATGTTAAAGAACCCAGTTGCCCTACTATTTACCCATAGCTGGAGAGAGAGAGAGAGAGAGAGAGAGAGAGAGAGTAGTTGTATTCATACCTTTACCAAAGGCATTAGCGCTATATGAACTGTAGCTTTGCCCAGGATTTGAACTCGGGTCGACGAGTCTATTTCCTACGACTCTAACCACGCGCCTCCAACCCAATTACGAAAAAGCATGACATTTTTACTCCAACAATAAAATCTGTCCTTTCTTCTCAACTTTACCAATCGTACCATTAAAAACATTGATAATAAATGACAGACCATATACCGTTCATACCTACGGTTCTTGTCGAAAGTTATTTTTTAAATAAATGATAAATCTATGGTCCGTATAATATTTTCCATCAGTTCTTTTTAAAAGAGAAAACCACTGTAATGGTTTCTTTTTTGCTCAAGATTTTTGGACATACCTAATAGATAACAATTATAACAGTAAATATATCGAGTTATTTTCTTAACACATTCAACATTTCTCGTCCTTTATTTAAATAATAATAATAATAATAATAATAATAATAATAATAATAATAATAATAATAATAATTTGCTGTCACTCAGACTCCAGTGAAATACCATCATTTAACACTGGTGTGAAAACTCAAAAGGAGTGAATAATAATAATAATAATAATAATATGATAGAGATAGATTATATGTGTCAAGAAAGGAAGGGGGAAGAGGTCTTGCCAACATAGAGGAATGCGTAGAAACCACAATCCAACAACTTGAAGATTACACAAAAAAGAGCAAAGACAAACTACTTATGGCGGTCAACAATAGTAGAAGCGACAGATGGACAAACAGAAAAACAACAAAGACTAAAAAACAAAAATGGGAAGAAAAACAATTATATGGACGCTTCAAACGACAAATAGAAGAGGTTGCTCGTGAAAAGACTTGGACATGGTTAAGAAACGGAAACCTCAAAAGAGAAACTGAATCACTTATAATTGCTGCACAAAATAATGCCATAAGGACAAACTATATCAAAGCGAAAATTGATAAGACCCAACAAAATAGTAAATATAGACTTTGCGGTAATAGAGATGAGACTGTAAACCATATACTCTGCGAATGTAGCAAACTAGCACAACGAGAATACAAAACTAGACACGACTGGGCTGGGAAGGTGATCCACTGGGAATTATGCTAAAAATTTAATTTTGACCATACAACAAAATGGTATATGCATAAACCAGAATCTGTTCTTGAGAACGAAACGCATAAAATTCTCTGGGACTTTGAAATAAAAACGGATCACCTTATCCCAGCAAGAAGACCAGACCTAGTGTTGATTAAACAAAAAGAAAGAACTTGTCAACTGGTGGATTTTGCAGTGCCAGCAGATCACAGAGTGAAGATGAAGGAAAATGAAAAAATAGACAAATATCTGGACCTTGCCAGAGAACTGAAAAAGTTATGGAATATGAAAGTGAAAGTGATACCAATTGTAGTTGGTGTACTTGGAACAGTCGCAAAAGGATTGGAAAAGGGTCTGGAAAGTTTGGGAATCAGAGAAATAATTGAAACCATTCAGAACACTGCACTGCTGCAATCTGCCAGAATACTCAGAAGAGTCATGGAGACATGAGGAGACTTGCTGTCACTCAGATTCCAGTGAAAGACCATCAGCTAATGCTGATGTGAAAACTCAAAAAGAAGAAATAATAAATTAGACCTGGTATTGATTAACAAGAGGAAGACAACTTGTCATCTCGTGGATTTTGCCGTCACGGCCGATCACCGAGTGAAAGTGAAAGAAGGCGAAAAGATGGACAAATACTTGGACCTGGCCAGAGAACTGAGAAAACTGTGGAACATGAAGGTGAAGGTCATGCCAATTGTAATTGTTCTCCTTTGAACAGTCCTCAAGAATCTGAAATTTTTTTTAGTAAAATGACACACAAACTAAAAGAAAAAAAGTATAGATGAACTGGAAATCAGAGGAAGAATCGAAACCATCCAGACTACAGCATTGTTGAGATCGGCTAGGATACTCAGAAAAGTCCTGGAGACCTAAAGAAACTTGCTGTCACTTAGCTTTCAGTAAATCCTTTACTAAGGCGGGTGTGAAAAACTCGAATGGAGTAATGATAGTAATGAAAGGAGAACAAGAAAAAGAGAACTTGTTAACTGGAAGATTTTACAGTTCCAGCAGATCACAGGGTGAAGATGAAAAAAAAAACAAAAAAACAAAAAACAAACGAAAAGATAGAAAAATACCTGGACCTTGCTAGAGAACTGAAATAAAACGTGGAATATGAGGGTGAAAGTGATACCAATTGTAGTTGGTGCACTTCGAACGATCCCTAAAAGTTTACAAAACAGATTGGGGGAACTGGAAATCAGAGGAAGAATTGAGACCAACCAGACAACAGCATTGTTGAGATCAGTTTAAATACTCAGAAGAGTCCTGGAGACCTTAGGAGACTTGTTGTTACTCAGACTCCAGTGAAAGGTAATTAGCTAAGGCTGGTGTGAAAAACTAGCAGGAGTGAAGAAATAATAATAATAATAATAATAATAATAATAATAATAATAATAATGAGGAGGAGGAGACTTGCTGTCACTCAGCTTCCAGTAAACCACCAGCTATGGCAGGTGTGAAAAATTCAACAATAATAATAATAATAATAATAATAATAATAATATGCGCAAACCGGAATCTGTCCTAGAGAATGAGGCGCATAAAATTCTTTGGGACTTTGAGATACAGACGAATCATCTAATCCCGGCAAGGAGATCAGACCTAGTATTAAATCACAAAAAGAGGAAAACGTATCTTCTCGTGGTTTTTTGCTGTCCCGGCGGATCACAGAATAAAGATGTAAGAAAACGAAAAGATAGACAAATACTTGGACCTTGCCAGAGAGCTGAAAACAACTTTGGAACTTGATGGTAACGGTCATACCAATTGTAACAGGGGCACTTGGAATGGTTCCCAAGGGTTTGGAAAAGAGTATGGAGGAATTTGAAAACCTAAGAATAATCGAGACCATCCAAACAATAATACTGTTAAGATCAGCTAGAATACGCAGGAGAGTCCCGGCGACCTGTGGAGACTTGTTGTCACTCAGCCTCCAGTGAACCATCAGTTTACGTGGGTGTGAAAAACCTTAATAATAATAATAATAATAATAATAATAATAATAAAAGAGAACGTGTGAACTGGTGGACTTTGCGGTCCCATCAGATCACATGGTGAAGCTGAAGGAAAATGAAAAGATGGATAAATACCTGGACCTTGCCAGAGAATTGAAAAAGCTGTGGAATATGAGAGTGAAAGTGATACTAATTGTAGTTGGTGCACTTGGAACGGTACCAATAAACCTGGAAAAAAAACTGGGGATCTAGAAATCAGAGGAAGAATAACAATAATAATTATGCAAAAAATTAATAATAATAATAATAATAATAATAATCATAATAATCATAATAACAATAATAATTATGCAAAAAATTAAATTTTGACCATACAACAAAATAGTATATGCATAAACCAGAATCTGTTCTTGAGAACGAAACGCATAAAATTCTCTGGGACTTTGAAATAAAAACGGATCACCTTATCCCAGCAAGAAGACCAGACCTAGTATTTATAAACAAAAAAGAAAGAACTTGTCAACTGGTGCCAGCAAATCACAGGGTGAAGCTAAAGGAAAATGAAAAAATGGACAAATATCTGGACCTTGCCAGAGAACTGAAAAAGTTATGGAACATGAAAGTGAAAGTGATACCAATTGTAGTTGGTGCACTTGCAACAGTCCCAAAAGGATTAGAAAAGGGTTTGGGAAGTTTGGAAATCAGAGGAAGGATTGAAACCATTCAGAACACTGCACTACTGCAATCTGCCAGAATACTCAGAAAGGTCCTGGAGACCTGAGGAGACTTGCTGTCACTCAGACTTCAGTGAAAACCATCAGCTAATGCTGATGTGAAAACTCAAAAAGAGTAAATAATAATAATAATAATAATAATAATAATAATAATCTAGACTTATAGATATTATTAAGTTATCATTTTAATTTCTAATTTCTTATTTCCATTATTTACTTAACTTTTCACGCGTGAATATACGACACTTTGATCCTAGTACTTATACACCGCTTCACAACGCCAGTTTTGACAAAAGGTCAGTTTAACGAAGGGTCTTTCCAATTGTAATTGTTGCCCATGGAACGGTCCCCAAGAGTCTGAAAAAGAGTCTGGATGAATTGGAAATCAGAGAAAGAATCAAAACCATCCAGACTACAGCATTGTTAAGATAGTTAAATATGTACCACAGCACTATCAAAATCAACTAGAATACTTAGAAAAGTCCTTGAGTCATGAGGAGACTTGCTGTCACATAGACTTCAGTGACCCCCCACCCCAAGTTAAATCTGCTGTAAAAACCTCACCTGAAGGATAATAATAGCAGGACCTGTGGATATAAGACAGTATGATAATTTGATTATTACAACGTTTGATACGTTTACTAAAGAGCTATTACGAAAATAATTCTATATGTAAAAAGTATAATAATCTTGATTTAACTTTCTCTACACTCTTTCTTTTTTTCTTTCTTTTCTTCTATTCGTCTTTTCATTATGTTTGATTGAAACAGATTAGCCCCATCGCTTCCTCGCGCTCACCCTCTCTCTATCTTTCCCCTATTCTCTTTCTTTCTTATTATATTTTTTCTGTGTAGCATATCCTTTTTCTTACCTTTCTTTTTTATAATAAAACTGAATGGTTCATTATTTAGCTAAGGTGACGTAACTCATAAGAAATAAAAATTCGGCGCATAAGCAATGCCAGATAATCAGAGCTTACATTTTTGCATTTTATCTTGGACGATTTGGACGGTCCCATTTTTGTTGCAAGATGATAACGGTCGTACAGTTAAAGAACACGATTACTACTACTACTACTACTACTACTACTACTAATAATAATAATAATAATAATAGTGAAGTGATTAGTACATCATCATCATCACCATCATCATAATCGTCACCATCATCATCATCATCATCATCATTATTATTATTATTATTATTATTATTATTATTATTAGAAGAAGAAGAAGAAGAAGAAGAAGAAGAAGAAGAAGAAGAAGAAGAAGAAGAAGAAGAAGAAGAAGAAGAAGAAGAAGAAGAAATATCTTCCTGACCTCCGATAACACAAAGTCTCTTTTTTACGTGGGATTTTTTTATGGGGCCTCCAGTAATAATAGATCTGCGAGACTAGCTTACTAACCATTATACCACGACGGGACGCCTTACCGTTCCCTAAAAAAGTATTGTTAACAGCAAAGTCTCAGCTCATTCCTCTCTATATTAAAATCATCATAAAGTAAAGTTAACGGAATGGCCTATTGTTGGTATCAGCCAGACAGCGAGGAATTCTATCCTATTTTCACTAGCGCCAGACCAGGGAAATTGTTTTATTTTGCTGAGATAGAGCGCCAAACCTACCCCCAGCTCTCAATTTTACCGCTCAGATTAGATTACCCAAGTTGTACTACTCATGCGCTGAGTTGCGGGGGCTGGTATCGAGCCCGGAACCTTGTGATTCCTAGGCAGGTGTTCTAACTACAGAGCTAAACCGGTCCCACAAAATCATAATGATTGTTACAAAAATCCGACACATCTCTGATGGGTACTAGATTACAAGCACGTCTCGTAAATCATTTACAACTATAGATAGATTCTCACCGAATGCTCCCGACTTGGAGTCCTTGTGCCAGACTATGTTAAGCTTCGTCAATAGATACGCGATGAGTCTGCTAGGCGTGTAACGTAGACGCGTATTTCTTTCTCGCCGGCACTAGGAGTCGGTGTTCGAACACATTTAAAAGCTAAGATTCTGAACACTGATTTTCTAGACAGATAGCACTTCGTTGATTGGCGCTACATAATCTTCCCATAATCTTCTCTGTTTTCATCTGGCTTTCCCGCCTTTCTTCTCAGGCTGGTTGATTGGTTGGTTGGTTGGTTAGTTGGTCTTTTACAGTTCGAGAGTCTCCACTTGCCTCTGTTCAACGAACTTGAATCGCAAAATCGCTATTCATCGGGGACGCTTGATGTGATGTAATTGTAAGCAAGCAAGGCTAGTAAACCATTGTCAGAGAGTTCAATTCACACCGGGTGCCCTGTACATCTTACTTAGTGCCAAACTGAGCTAGGCTTGCTAGATTTTATTCATTAAGATCTGTAGTTAGCTATATCTCTGTTTATTCTTCCTTCTCGAAATCATAAATCCTTTTCTTTTGATTCCTTCCGATTTAAAAAAAAATTTCCTTCTTTCTTTCTTTCTTTCTTTCTTTCTTTCTTTCTTAAATTCATCATCAGCGTCATCCCTTTACTCTCCTCCTTCTTCTAGGTCTCCTCCTCCTCCTACTCCCATTCACATCACGTCTCTCCCACTCCTTGTTTGCGTCCACTTCCACTTGTCCTCTCCCTTCGTGCTTCTTTCTGAAGAACCTCCCACCCCTTCTTTCATCACTACTCCCCCTGTTCCCGCTCCTGCTCCGACTCTCCTCTTTGCAGTCTTCTTCTGTTTCGACTCTTGGGTCGTCTCTTCTCCGGTCTCCCTCCTCCTCCGTCTGTCCGTCGCAACTCCTACTCACCATTCTTGGTCGCCCCGGTTTTCTGAAGGCTTTTTCTCAACACTGTCCGCCACTACATGTCCACGTTACCAATTCAGCATCACGGCTCACTCTCATGGATCTGATTCAACGGAAAAAGCTCGATTTTATGCTATTGCAACTAAGAGAAGACACACCGACATAAACAGAAATTTAACGCAACCTTTTATCCGCCCGTCTCATGCTCATACTCTCATACACACACATATACAGACGCGGATCATAAGCTAATTCGTGTGTATATATATATATATATATATACACACACACACACATATATATATGTATATATAAATTTAAATATATGTATATATAGAGAGATAGATAGATACATATATACACAAACATATATATATATATATGTATATATTTATGTATACACACATGAGTCTTACTATAAAAACGATATAACAACAGCTGTACTATCGAAGGGGAAAAGTCTCGTTTTTCTAACACTGTGTGTGCACGCGCGTACGTACGTACGTGTGTGTGTGCGCACGCGCGTGTGTGCGTGTGTATGTTTGGGTTTTTTTACGCTAAAACTAAGACTGGTTCCATGTTGGATTCGCGCTCTTATCTATCTACTATGTTCACAGCCTTGGAAAGAACGTGTTCTATGTCTCGGTCTGTTTGTTATTCTTATATAGGATAACATTATTTTAATTTAATTTTTTTTTTAATAGTTTTTACTAAAAAAAAAAACAACAACAAAAAACAAACAAACCAAAAACAAACAGTTGTTACGCACATCCAGATACTATCAAACATAAAGACTCACATACGTACACATATCTCTATACACACAGACGCATGTACCACGCAAGAAAAAAACAAAAAGAAAAAAAAAACTATTCTCACCAAAAGATACAACAATCGCTAACAAGCAAAGGAAGAAAAAACAGTTGAAAAAAAAAAATCAATATATATATTATATATATAAATATATACATATATTTATTATAGATACACCCGCTGAATGAAAACGTAAGCTTTCTCTAATATATTTCTGTCTTTTAAACTAGGCTTGTTTTTGTGTATCACATAAGATAACTTACGTTGAGAAACACATTTTCAAATGTTTAGTAAAATAAACAAACAAAAATAGACCGATCGCTACACTGACATATAGATAGTAAGTTAGTTGTACTTAAAAGTTGTTAGTATCTCACGACCACTGAGTAGTGAGTATCACATATATTCATGCACAGACGATTGAGTGCCTGAGACATTTTTAGTATAGAACAAAACACTGGTGTATTTTTAAGGGTTACTCAGTGTTTGTTTTTTTTTACCCAAACCGCTAAATATTTCTTTTATTACTATAAATTCTATGTTTAACTCGTAAATACTGTAAAGTATTACAATCGGGACTTTGTATAGAATAAAAAGAAGAAGAGAAACAGGAATAGAGATAGAGAGAGAAAGAAAGAAAGAGAGAATGAGTGAGAGAGAGAGAGAAGTACGAAACATTACAAGTGACTAACACACTACTACTACTACTACTACCACTATTACTACTACTATTGTTACTACTATAAAAACTAAAACAGACTCTGGCCTGGTTTAATAAAAAAAGAAAGAAAGAAAAAAGAAAGAAAAAAAGAGAAAGGGAAAGGGAAAGAAAGAAATTAAAAAAAGATACCAATATGACACGCTAAAAAAACAAAACAAAAAGAAAACGAAAAGAAAGAAAACTAATATCTTTATAATATTCAACAAAAATACTTTGCCGATTTCTTTTATTTACATAAATACAACAACTCAACAATATAAAGCTTAGCTTAAATTTTGTACAACTCTCCCCATCGAATCCTTCCGTTTTCGAAAAAGAAAGTATCATCTTTAAAAACGAAGGGAGAGATGACGGATAAAAAAAAAATATCGAGGGCAAATGTTTTGAAACTTGCTATCATTTAAACTGACCCCAGTTTGGACTTATTTGAAACAATCTGACCCTATTAATACTCCTATAGATTTTACACTTTTTCCCAGCCTCTTCTTCTTTCACCACACTATTTAAAAAAAATTCATATTTGTTTTATAACTATTTAATTCAAATATATTTTTTACTGGCCACGTCCGTGTGTGTGTGTGTGTGTATTTCTAAAAAAATCGGCCCCCAAAATCAATGTCTTTAAATACATCTTTAAATATATCTTATTTGAAGTATATTAAAAACAGACCAACTCATAAAATAAAACCACTCTCCTTTTTTTAAGAACGTCAACTAACGCAAGCCCTTTCATTTCCCAATATTTTCCTTAACGTATTGGCCGAACGTTATACAATTATATAATATATATATTTTTTCGTTTTCGTTATGTCTGTATCATTGACAAGTTCTGTTTACGCGTGTCTTTTAAACCCCAGCTTCTTTTTTTAAATAAAAAGAAAAAGAAAACTAAAAAAAAAAATCCCTTGTTTTATTATTATTTTCATTATCATTATTATTTTTACTCTTAGTCTCTTTTTCTCTCTAGCAAAATACAACCAAACAGGTCTATCATAACCAAACCAGGTCAGTTTCAAAAACGCACACATACACACACACACCTACTCTTTTTTTTTATATTCACATGCTTCTAAAAAGAGGCAACAACATTCTCGTTCAGATAGGATGTAAGAATCATTATATATTTGTGTATAAGAAAACGACGTTATTTCTTCTTATATGAAGATTTATAACCTTCTAGTAAATATGTACGAGGAAAGAGAGTTGGTGTCTTTTGATGGGTATAAGATGGAATTATTTGTCTTGTAGTAAAGTGAAGTGGAGAAAACTGCGTGTGTGTTTTGCGTGTGTGCTGTCGCTAAAACAACTCCATCGTTGTACGAGCGAAAGACACAATTACAACCGTGTCCTAATAAATCGCAAGAATTAAATATCTGAAAGAATACACATATATACATATACATATATATATATATATATATATATATATATATATACATACATACATACATATACATATATAATTTAAGGTGATAGATAGATATACGGCTGTTTTGAGTGTTTCTTTCTTTCTCTCTTTTCCTCCCCTTCTCTCTCCCTCTCTCTCTTTAAGTTGAAGAATAAAAGTTTCAAGAATTTTTTCTCTACCTAACGTAATTCCTGTTTATACATATCCTTTTATTATTATTATTATTATTTATTTATTTTCGCTGTCATTCCAAAACAAAACGCACAGTTCAATTAATAATAATAATAATAATAATAATAATAATAATAATAATAATAATAACAACAACAACAAACTAATTTAGAAAAAAAAGCTACATATTCATAGAGTCCTTTGCTTTTCCCCCCTTTCAGCAAAGTGTGTGTTTTTTTTTTCGATTTTGTTTCAAATAAATATCTACGTACTACCATAGTCACCACCTATCTTTATTTACTTATTTATTTATTTTACTTTTTTTTACTTTTTTTTATTTTTACTCTAGCTGTAATAATTAAGTATGAGACAAGAACCTATCTAGTTACTTATCTTCTACTCCCCCACCCACCCACTCTGGGTAGGTACGTACAACCGCTACCTTATTCACAATCACATACTTACGCACACCTTCCTACCTAGCTAGAACACACTTATACATTGGTCCGTTTCGACATCTCCCTTTCTGCCTATATCTCGATCTATCTATCTATTTATCTATCTATCTATTTACCTCTATCTTCTCTTTCTCTCTCTCTCTAAAACTGACTCCCTATCTCTTTCTATGCCTTTCACCCTTTCACTCTCTCTCTAACGTATGTTAGTGTCGAACTCTCTCTCACACACACACACATACAGAGACTCGAGTTAGATATATTTTGCACAGCGAAATATTTCCCAACGCGCCATCTGGAGTTACGTATTCGAACTAAGCCAGAAAGCACAGGAACATAACCTTCTCACAACTGTAATAGCTGCTCTTCTTGTCAGTATAGAAACGTCTACTACGTATCTTTCGCTTGAAAAAGCGAGGAACAACGCCACAAAGCATTATCTACGCTAAACAAATTAACAAGAACACGTATATAAGCACGTTTATTAGTCAAATACGCACACTACTCATACTTTCACGAAACAAAACAAAAACAAAACGAGACACATGCTCGGACGCACACACTCCAGAGATGTACGTATCTATACAAGTTGATTACATTACGATCGTCATATTAGATACAACATAGTCTCTGGATTATTTTTTGTTTGTTATTTGTTGTTTTTTTTTTTTTAATTTAAAACTTTGACCATCAAAAACACCACAGCTTCAACGACAACATCAGGAAAAGAAACAAGCTTGGATTTTAAAAATATCTTCGATGAAAACGATTAACAGTTTTCTTTTCGACAAGAGAGAGAAAACGTCTTTTTTTAAAAAGATATATTTTGGTGTTTTTTTGGTTTTTGTTTTTTGATTTTTTTTTTTCAGGAGGTTCTGTCTAAAGTGGACTTTGCCAACTACTAGTACTAATTTCTGTAACTACTACTCCATTTGTCTTTCCTTCCATGTGCTTAACCACGATTGCAAATTCTACCAACAACAAGGCCAACATGACGCAAAGTGTGTGTGTACGCAATAATATTAAAAACATTTGTGGTTGCTTCAGACCGACCACTTGATTCGATTCGAAAAAAAATGGGATGTGAATATTTTCGAATCTGACGGCTCGAATTTTAACTTGAAAAAGAAAGAAAGAAAAAAACAAAACGGAAAAAGAAAATAAAAAAAGAAAAAGTTAAAAAAAAGAAGAAGAATATCAAAAAGAAAATAACAAAACAAGTGGATATTTCAACTTCATACGGATATTTTTTTTCTATCTTTTTTTTTAATTCAAAAAATATATCTTCTTCGTCAAACAGCAAATTTATCTATAAATACATCTGGATGTTTTTATCAATTTGGAGGCTCTGAAAAATATAAGTCAAAAAAAAAAAAAAAGAAAAAAAAAAAGAGAATATTATATGTATATATATATATATATATATACATACATAATTCAAAATTAAACGAAAGGAATACATTTCACTGAAAATAAGATAAAAAGAAAGAAAAACGCACTAAAGTAAAAAAAAAAAAATTAACAAAACCAAAACAACAACAAAGAACAAAAAATACAACACTATTTTACACACACCAAAATAAAAAAATAAACAAAACAAAAACAACCTACTATTTACTTATCTACCTCCGTACATACATTACACACATATTTACGTGAATATACGTAATTAATAATACAATAACACTCACTTTGCTTACATACAAACACGTGTGTGAATTATTTACTCCATTTCAAATTCTTCTTGGATATTTTTTTCTTATATTTTCTTGAATTTATTTTAGTTTATATACATATATATATATACATATATACATATGTCCGAAGTTTAGGATTTAAAATCAAAGAAAAAAAGAAAAGAAAATTTACACAATCATTTATTTAACAACAAAGAAAAGAAAAAAGGGAAAAAAAAATCTTCACTGTTTCAACTTGGATTTACTACAACCGTTAAAACCAGAATTGGATTTTCTCTTGATGACTTCTGTGAGGAAGATGCCTATTTCAACCAAAGATGACGAGGACGTTTTAAAGTGATACTCGACACCTCCCCCCATTCCCGGCCCATTAAAAAAAAAACACAAACAAAAAGAAAACAAAAAAACACGTGTGAGAGTGTGCGTGTGTGAGTGTGTGTGCGTGTGTGTGCGCACGCGCGTGTATTATTTTTAAAGAAGTAAAAAAGAATACGAGAAAAAGAAAGGAAAACGGAAAAGAAAATCGAAAACTAATTTCTTTCTTTTTTTTTTTTTTTTTTTTTTTTTTTTTTTTTTTTCTTTGTTCGAGATGGAAGATTTTTCTTTCTCCATCTCAGGGAAAGAAATAGAAAGTTCATAAGATTTTTGAAACAGCCCACTATATACACAAAATAAATAGTTTTTTTTTTGTTTTGATTTTAAATATACATAAGTAAAACATCTATTTTTTTTGTACAATTTAAGTAAACACTCTTTTATTACAATTATTTTTAAAACATTTTTTTTGCTATTCTCTGTACGAGTGCAAAAAAAAAAAAGAAAAAACACGAGTGTTGTCTTCCCTTTATAACAGTAACAAGAAATTAGTACATATTATTGTGCTAATATTAAGAGAAAAAAAACAGGATATTTAACCCTAATAATAGGAATAATATTAATAATAAAACACATACACACAAAACAAAAACAACAAATCCTACAAAATGAATAACGCACAACCACCGTGTGAAATAAAAATGGAACCCAAGATTTCCCCTTCAGATGTGGACTTGAATTTCAAGCCTCAAATGCGAGGCAGGTCCAACACGTGGCCCTTGCGACCCCGCGAAGTGGGGCCATCTGACGGGCCGGACTCGCAAAACAGTCCCTCTCATGAGGAAGGGGTTGGCCCCCCTGTCATGGGCGAAGCAGGCCTCCAGGGCAAAGATGCGTTGGCTATCAACAAAAAATCGTCATCGCGTCGAAATGCCTGGGGCAATCTGTCTTATGCCGATTTAATAACAAAAGCCATACAAAGTTCTCCTGATCAGCGACTTACCCTATCACAGATTTATGACTGGATGGTTCAGAATGTTCCTTACTTCAAAGATAAAGGAGACAGTACCAGTTCTGCAGGATGGAAGGTAAGCTGCCGTTTTTATTTTTATATATATATATATATATATATATATATATATATATATATATACGTATAAATTTGTTTATTGTCCAAATCCCAACCAACCAACCAACAAACCATTACCAAAGTTTCTTGTTTTCTTGACTACAAAGGTTCCCTTTTTTTTGACCAATGTAATCATTGGATAGAATTTGTTAAAAGGATTTAGTTCGCATGACAAAAATTCGTATTCAGATACCAATGTGGTCAAACAGATATCTACCTCGTTTAATTTCTGGATTTACTGTGCACATGAAACAAACAAACAAACTATGCATCTGGTATTGCTGAGCCCCCCCCCATATATATATATATATATATATATATATATATATATATATCCTATATACAGGCCAAGCAATAAAAACTACAAAGGTTAATTTTAAATTTGTTGAAACGATTTAGTTAGAATGACAGGAACTTCTAATTATTTACCAAAGTTAAGAAATGATGTGCATGTTCGATACGTGGGTGACCATTAAAGCAACATCAGGTACCTCAAGCA
>CM042154.1:61128737-61133737 GCA_023376005.1 Doryteuthis pealeii
TCCATTCCCTGCGACGGTAACAATTACACCACACACCTCCATCACACACACACACACACACACCACATACACACACATATATATATATATATATATATATATATATATAATGAACAAAAAGTGATAAGAAACAGAAATATTTCTTTCCTATTGTTTATTTTTCTCAACTAGTTTTGACCTTAGGTCATCCTCTTGTTAAAGAAATTGCTTTTAGAAAGTTAAAACAATATATAAATACAATTTTTAACTGTTTGACATGCCACTATAATCCGGGCAGAAAAGTGTGTTAGAAGTTGCGGGTCCATATACCCGCATGTAGTAGATATTAACTTGTATATGACTATGTTCTCTGTACGGGTGTGTGTGGGATTTCTAGTTCTTTAAGTCAGTAATAATTAACTGACTCCTGGTGCGCGTAGATCCATACCACAAAGCAGCACCTCCACATTGCCACAAGATAGGTAGAAAGTGGGAGGTACGCCTTTGGGCTGGCAGCGATAGCCAAGGCAGACGAGTAAGTTTTTGGATGGCCCAAAACATAGCATTGAATTGTTTTGGGAAGTCTATATTTAAAACAACAACAACCACAACAACAATCACAACAACAACAACAACAGCAACGACGAAAACATCAACAACCCTGAGTCGCATTTTTCCTCGTGGAGTAACAAATGTTTATAGATTTCGTGACCTACACTGCTTGCGCGTATCATTGACATTGTTTGTATAATTTTGTGTTTGTCGGTCTGACTGTCTGTCTGCCTGCCTGAATCTCTCATACTATTATTAACACTCTCTCCCTCTCGTACGCGAACTCACGTGTTTTAAATGTTGTGAACAGTGACGCGTAGAAATTATTACGTAAAAAAAAGACAAAGAGAAACCCTCTGGGTTGATCACACACTCACACATGTATATATATATATATATATATATATATATATATATATGTGTGTGTGTGTGTGTGTGTGTGTGTATGTATGTATATGTATATATCTATAAGTATTGTTATGGGTCCAAATGGATTATGTTTTTAAAAAATTGTTATTATTTTACATTAGCGACACGTGTTTCAGATCTTCTGATATCTTCTTCAGGCTGTAATTAACCATGTTCTCTCTCTCTTCTCTCTCTCTCTTTCTCTCTCTCTCTCTCTCTCTCTCTCTCTCTATATAATATATATATATATATATATATATATATATATATATATATAAATTGGATATAAGAAGACTTAAAAATCCGGTCATGTTGATAATTATGTTTAAAATTTACATTTTAAAATTATTTTATTAAAGGTTGCTGACAAGGATTTGGTATTTTTATAGTTTCGTGCTGGCGAGTGAGATGTCGTAACAGTGGATGAAGTGGGTTTTCGAACAATTTTTAAAAACTGCATTCATCCACAGTTGTGACATCTCAATTACTAACACGAAAAGGTCAATAAAAAATTATTTAAAAAAAACAAAAAACATCTCAACACCAAATCCAATTTTTAAGATATCTATCTACCGATTTCATAAAGTAAGGAAGTAAAGTCGTCGGGGTGGCCTAAAATCGGTATCAGCCAGACAGAAAAGGAGTCTATCCCCCTCTTTTCACTAGCTCTAGGCCAAAGGGATTGTTTTGGCGTCTGGGGTAGAGCATCACACCTACCATCAGCTCCTCACTTTACCACACAGATCCCTGTGCTACTCATACGCTGAGTCGGCGAGGGCCGGTATCGAACCCGGAACCAACTGAGCTAAACTGACCAATTTCATAAAGTAATCATTAGTAAATATAATAGATTAAAATATTAATATTGGTAATATTTACCGACGATTGCTTTATAAAGGGCCCTCAGTTTATTTTATTCAATATTCATTAAATGTGAATAAAAAATTTTTTTCATTTGCTGCAAAAAAAAATTACCCTAACTTTTATATATATATACTGTATTTTCTTTGATTCATCACAAAAAAAAAAATTTTTTTATATATACCTACACATATATATATATATATATATATATATATATATATTATATATATACAGATGGGCTCGCCACTTCTAATACACTTCTCTGCCCTGATTATAGTGGCTTGTCAAACACTTAAAAATCTTTTTAATTTTTAAAACTTTCTAAAAACAATTTCTTTAACAAGAAATTTTCTCATGACGATAAACTAGTGTGTGTGTGTGTGTGTGTGTGTGTGTGTATGTTTGTGTATGTTTGTGTGTGTCTGTGTCTGTGCCTGTGTCTGTGTGTGTGTGTGTGTGTGTCTTTCTGGTTGTATTGGAAGCTTGTAAAAGAATAAAATTAGGAAAAATAACCAAAATTCAAAGTGATGAATATTGTGTTATATTTTTTATCTTATTTATTAATTCTGATATTTCAGGTAGACTTCAACCTTTTGTCAAAGAGTATATATATACATATGCACACAGAATGTGGTTAATCAAAGTCTGAAGAAGATATCAGAAGATCTGAAACACGTGTCACGAATGTAAAATAATCATGATAATTTTTTTTTTATTCAAACATAATTCATTTTTCGGACCTTCTTTTTTATAAAATATAAAATATACATATACATATACATATATGTGTGTGTTTGTGTGTGTGTAAAATTTAATACCAAATGGTCGTATGCAAATGTGAAACGTTAGTCCATTTATGTTTTTCTTTTCTTAAATATCTGATATATATTGAAAAAAAAAAAAAACAACTTTCGTCAATAACCATGGATACATTTCGGATAACATACGAATATAGAACTCGAATATTTTTTCCTAATTGCGATAATTAATATATACATATCTATCAACACTTCCGCACGGGTAGGATCTGACACAGGCTTGAATTCAGAGTTTAAAAAAAATTCTAGATTAGTTGCCTAACCAAGGGTAAAGAGCCCTGTCTGCCCTAATATTTACCATAGTTGGCGGAGAATAATTGAATTCATACTTTTCCAAAGGGTATGTAAAATGCAAATAGCGTCGTTCCGGATTTGAACTCGTCTTGCTGTGTCTATTTCCTACGACAGTACCCATTACACCACGCGCCTCCTGGTGATTAATATATATGTTCACATACAATTAGTATAGCTATTGCTGTCGCCATTAATACCATTTCTTTTTGGTACTTTGAAATGTATCTCCTCTTCGCTTTCTCTTGAACTTGGTAAGACGAGAATGAGACAAGTTTTAAAGTTTACCGCCGCTTTCCTGGTGGGTAGAAGTGTGACATGAATGGCCTGCTTAAGTCGGACCCCCACAAGTGAAGATTTTTTTTTTTTTTTTTATCGAGTTTTTGGCTTGCAAGCTGAGTATTATTAGAAATGAGAATTATTCTATTTCGTCGTCAAAGAGTTGTGAGTGTCTAAATTAGAAGGAGATGATTCCATTATTATTTTTTATGTCCCTTCACTCTTCAAATGGAATCCAAAATAAGATTAGATTTAGTCCTGTTGTGTTGAGTCAAGACACAATAGAATACCCCCCCCCCAAAAAAAAGGCATGTCGTTCTCCTTCCTCTCCCTGTGCCACTTTTGAGCACAATTCAATGGATTACTGTGTGTGACTGCATATGTGTGCCTGTTTTGTTACTAAGTGTATGTGCTCTTTTTGTGTGACTGTGTATATGCCATTTTGTGTGAGTGTTCATTGTGTGTGCCTGTGCCTGTGCCTTCTTGTGTAACTGTATATATGTGACTTTTTTGCGGGACTGTGCTTTTTATGTGCTTGTGTCTACTCGTGTAACAGTGTGCATGTACCCTTTTTGTGTGTATGTGGACTTTTTGTATAACTGCGTGTATGTGTCCTTTCATGTAACTGTGGGGTTTCGTGTAACTGTTGGTGTGCCTTTTTGTGTAACTGTTTGTATGTATCTTTTTATGTGACTGTGTGTATGTACCTTCTTGAGTGACTACGTGTATGTGTCCTTGTGTAATTGTGTATATGGCTTCTTGTGTGACTGCGTGTATGTGCTCTTTATGTGTGACTGTGCGTATGTGCTATTTTGTGTGTATGTGTCTTTTTGTGCGACTGTGTGTATATGCCTTCTCGAGTGACTGCGCGTATGTGCTCTTTTGTGTGACTGCGTGCCTGTCTACCTGTGTGACTGCGTGTATGTGCCCTTTTTTATGTTACCGTGTGTATGTGCTCTTTTGTGTGACTGTATGTATGTATGTGTTATTTTGTGCGACTGTGTCTTTTGGTGTGACTATGTGTTAGTGTCTTTATGTGAAATTGTGAGCATGTGTGTGTGTGTGTGTGTGTGTGTGTATGTGTGTGACAGTGTGTGTAACATGCCTTAAGGTTGCACATACGACTTAAAAGCATATGAATCTCACACACGTGCATATACACTCACACACACGCAAAGTGCGCTAGTAAAATACTTCTCTCTCTCTCTCTCTCTCTCCCCTCTCTCTCTCTCTCTCTCTCTCTCAGTTCTGTGTCGTGACGTTTGTTTATGACGATTTGGGTAGATACACATACACTTCCAGTTATGTTACCTTCCCCCTAAAACTGCGCCCTTGTGGGTGAAACTCGTTTTTGAGACCCGAGGGAAAAGTCAATACAGATCTCGTCCCAAAACTTTGGGAAAATAAAAATTACTTCAAGCAATAAATGCCACCATAGCTGTCGTCGGTGCTTTCAATGACAACAACAACAGCAACAACAAAAAACAACAACAACAACAACAACAATAATAATAATAATAATAATAATAATGATAATAATGATATAATAATAAAGAGCAATAGACCAGATATAGTGGTTAAGGACTATAAAAGAAAAACATGCCTTCTAATTAATATATGACAGTGCCAACTAAGTAAATACAAAGACCTGGAAGTAGAAATTGAAAAAATGTGGCACCTTAAAAATACTTCAGTGCACAGTAATAGTGGAAGCCCTGGGTATGATCAAGATAGGGTTAAGTAAACACATTTACAAAATACATTGTGTAGAAATGCTGATCCCCTTAGGAGAGTACTATCAATAGGATT
>CM042154.1:61136237-61143737 GCA_023376005.1 Doryteuthis pealeii
AATTGGATGTACATAGTATAATGGTTACCGTCGTAGGAAATGAACAAAGCGTGACTAGTTCAAATCCTGGACGAGGCTGTTTGCATTTCACATAACACTGATACCCCTCGGAAAGGTATGAATCCAACTATTCCCTCCTCCAGCAATGGGTAAATAGTAGGTCAAATTGGGCTCATTAATCTTGGTTAGGCAACCAGTCTATGAGAAGGAAAACTTTGAATTCAAACCCTGTTAAACTCCACTTAAGAAATCTATCTTGTGTCCCATCCTACTCGTCCGGGGGTTAGTAAACATGTATGTACATTTCAATTAAGCTTTTTGATCTTTGATTTAAAAAGAAAGAGGGGTGGGATTCTGCAGGTTGAGATCGAAACAGTTGGGGCCCAGCCCATAGGAGACAATAAAATCAAATGTGTATGTTTTTTGTTTGAAGATCTCATTTCATTGAGGACCCGCGTGTCCTCAGAGATATTCGTTACTACTTCCTAAAGAAAGGGCGTCCCATCGTGGTACAGTGGTTTACAATCTAGTCTCGCAGATCCATTACCACTGAATGGCAATTTCGATCATCGCAGGATGCCCCATACTTGCAACCTTGTGTCACATTATACCCGTGGCAAACGGGTTGGGTAAAATACCTATCATTGATGCCTCATATTTGTGACCTTCGATCACATCCTCACTTGTGGCGAATGGGTTGGGTAACTACCTCCTTCTTCCCACGATAATGAGTCAAAAAATAAAACAAACAATCCGCCAGCTCCTTTTTAAGGCATGTAGAAAGATGGTGTTTATTTTTGAAATATGAACTATTGTGGCATAGTTGTGCAGTTTTACAGCTGCGCATGCATGCACGTTGCCGCGCACTCGCGTACGCACACTCAGATAAACGTAGCTTAGCTTAGTTTGGGCCTGAAACAATGAACATTGCGAACCCAGTAAGGATCGAACTCGGTACTTAGTAATACTGAGTTATGGGAGTGGATAAGTTCAGTACACTTAGTGAACTTACTGAAGAAAGAAAGAAAGAAAAAGAAAGAAAGAAAGAAAGAAAGAAAGAAAGAAAGAAAGAACGCAGTTCGTACAGTTATTCGGTGTTTGGAACGCAAAAGACCGAATTATCGCCAATTCATTGCCAATTAACAGTAGTGTATGGCGAGTCGTACATGAATATCAAAAATGTCCGCAAGTGGTATAGGGACTTTGCAGCGACAACGATGGTTTTCTAATGAATTAAGTGTTGTGACAAAGAAGGAAAATGAATGTCTCTGTGTAAAACAGATGTTTTCTCTTCATTGGACTCCACTCTTTTAGAATCCCTACCTTTGGGAATACACTCGTCACTTAAGATATTAAGGGCTGTCCTGGATCTAGCCGTTTTTTTGGGATACGCGTAATAAATACATTTTTCAACACTAGTTGATACCTTGTTAAAAAAGAATTTAAGAAAAGACTTTCTCTTTCTGTGTCGAATAAGAAGTGAAAGAGAAGTTGTTTAAATATTGACCGTTGTCTCTTTGTACATGCGCCAATGTTGAACTCATTTTCTGAGATTCTGACTGTGATCTCTCCTTAGGGAGAGCGACACAACTACAGATGAATGATTACACAAACGATAAAAAAATGGCTGACTAAACTTCAAAGGTACTTCAAAGATTTCCGGAACACACATACACATACACAAACACTAACACACACACACACACACACACACACACACACACACAGACAGAGGCAGAGGCAACAACAACAATAACAACAAGAAAAAACAAAAATATAGAAATGGTTAAATATACTAAAGAAGTAGAGAAATGAAAAGAAAAAAGGAAGAAGAAGAAGAAGAAGAAGAAGAAGAAGAAGAAGAAGAAGAAGAAGAAGAAGAAGAAGAAGAAGACACTGCGAACATTTGCGTCAAACTAATAAATTCCCCACGAGTATGTTTGTCACCAAGCCCCTTTTTATTTCCGCGTGAGTTAAAGGATGTTGGTGGGTGTAGTTAGGTAATTTCAGTTCACCCCGACCCCAGAGAAGAGAAGAAGAAGAGAAGAAGAAGAAGAAGAAGAAGAAGAGAAGAGAAGGAGGGAGTTTTATTCATTAATATTATTACATTGCGATTAATAATAATAATAATAATAATAAAGAAGAAGAAGAAAGAAGAAGAAGAAGAAGAAAGAGGAGGAGGAGGAAGAGGAGGAGACGAAATTGCATTCGTTTAAAAAAAGAGAAAACTAGAAAATGAAGGAAAGAGTCGTCTTTTATTTGGAAGAAGAACATGAAAAGCCAGAACAAGTTTTAATCATTAATACTATTACTGTGCGATTAGTAGTAGTAGTAGTAGTAGTTAGAAGAAAAAGAAGAACAAGAAATACAACAACAGCAACAAGTTTTAAACATTAATACTATTACTGTGCGATTATTAGTTGTATGAGTTGTAGTAGTAGTAGTAGTAGTAGTAATAATAATAATAATAATAATAATAATAATAAGAAGAAGAAGAAGAAGAAGAAGCAGAAGAAGAAAAAGAAGAAGAAGAAGAGTATTTTTCACAGGAAATGATCTCTATTTCATCTCTCCACATTTATTCACAAATACTAATAATGATGACGATGACGAAGATAATAAAAAACGATGTTGGTAATGATGTGTGTGTGTGTGGTGTGTGTGTGTGTGTGTGTGTGATTGAGATAGAGGGGCAGCTTTGTTTTGAGATTCAGCTCTCGGTTTTTACGTAAAACAATGTTTACGTAAGGGAGAGAAAACCTATTTTTTGGCTTAATCTCTCTCCCCTCCCCCCCCTATATATCTCTCTCTCGCACATTCACACATACCCCCTACTTCTCCCCCCTCCCCCCTCTCTCTCTCTCTCAAAAATAAGCGCTACAACCTGCTAAAACTTTTTGCTATAAGGCTCGTCAGGAATGGCGGGGGTTCCGCACAGGCAAGCAACAGCTACAACAAAAATAATTATGAAAACTATGAAACATCATCGCAAAATAAGGAACAGTTAACAGAAAACGAACATGAAATAATAATAATAATAATAATAATAATAATAATAATAATAATAATAATAATAATAATAATAATAATAATAATATAATAATAATAATAATAATAAGTTCTGGAGACCTTTTTTCACTCAGTCTCCAATGAAAGACCATCAGCTAACGCTGGTATGAAAAACTCACAAAGAGTGAAAATATTATAATAATAATAAAATAATAATAATAATAATAATAATAATAATCAGAAGAGTTCTGGAGACCTTTTTTCACCCAGACTCCAATGAAAGACCATCAGCTAACGCTGGTATGAAAAACTCACGAAGAGTGAAAATGTAATAATAATAATAATAATAATAATAGACCAACCAAATTACATCACTGTTGGGATCGGCTAGAAAAGTCAGAAGAGACCCGGTCAAGCTACGGCAGGTGTGAAGACCTAAATAATAATAATAATATAATAATAATAATAATAATAATAATAATAATAATAATATATCTTTGTGTACTTTTTTAATAGTGTTTTACTATCGAATACGAATAATTTTTAAACAGATCTATTTGATCCAATAGATGGGATCTTAACAGATACTAACCTCTCCGGAACCTGGGAGTAATAGCAATAGCACTCCACACTCCCCAGAACACTAGATTTGGAGCCTAACAATCAGGTGCAGTTTAGTGTCATACCGAGGACACCACTCCTTTATGTAGGCTAGACACCCTCTTTGCAGGAAATGCAGTTAACATATTCTATGTCCCACCGACAGGGTGAGTTAATTCTAATGCGACAACTAAGACATTTTTACTCCAAATCAAAATTGGGTCGCGACCCAAGGGTTGAGAAACCTAATACTAACTAAACATAGGAAAAATAGAGAAACGACTTATTTTGATTAGTATTTGCCTTTTATCGCACCTCACTTGAATTTGAGATAACCAAAAGAAAGTCACGTTTTTTAATTAGTAGATAACACATTGCAGTTAAAAAGTTGCCAAAGTTCACAAACTTCTTGTTTAGTTGTCTTTATTCGTGTCTCCTTCACTACAAAAGGCGTCCCATCGTAGTGTAATGGTTAGCAAGCTAATTTCTAAGATCCATTACTACTGAATAGCGAATTTGATCGAGGCCACCGTAAAGGCCTCGTTGGTTGCTCCATGCTTGCGAACTTGTGTCACATCCTACCCATGGCGATAGGGTTGGGTAATTACCTACCTACCATAAATGTTAATTGTAGCTAGTCTTGAAGATCCATTACTACTAAATAGCGAGTTCGATCCCCGTTGGATGCTCAATACTTGTAACCTTGTGTCTCATCCTATCCGTGGCGAACGGGTTGGATAGTTACCTACCTATTAATTTTAATGGTTAGCAAGCTAGTCCCGCATATCTATTACTACTGACTACGCGTTCGATCATCAATGGATTCTTCATACTTGTAACCTTGTGTCACATCTTTCTCGAGGCGATGGGGTTGGGTAAAAACCTGCCATTAGTGTCAATTATAACGGAGAGCAAGTTAGTCTCGCAGATCCATTGCTACTGAAAATCACGTTAGTTCATCCAACTAATCGGGACGCAATTGGGATTTGACTTGAATGAGTCCTCAGGAAATTTGATGGGTTCCAAATAAAATTTCATAATAACTTGCTGAGTTTTTATCTATGAACAACTAAAGCCGTTTAACTCCTACCTTGTACCCCATTAGTGTAATTCGTTTCCAAGAAAATGTTGAAATGTATTAGCAGTTAGCTGGAAATGTTGGAGGAAGAAAAACACTGAGACGTATGGATACAATTTTACTGCGTCATTTTATATTTTATGCGTCAGTGACGCAGAACGCGTACCTATCAGCAGCTCTTATATATATATATATATATATATATATATATATATATATATATATATATATATATATATATATATATATATATATATATATATATATATATATATATATATATATATATATATATATATATATATATATATATATATATATATATATATATATATATATATATATATATATATATATATATATATATATATATATATATATATATATATATATATATATATATATATATATATATATATATATATATATATATGCCCACTTAGATGTGAGATACAAATGAGATTAACTTTCTCAGTTGGTTTAAAATTGATCCTGAAATGGTGGGCGTGGTGGGTGTAATGGTTAGCAAGCTAGCTATATTCGCAGATCCATTACCACTGTTAATTAGCGAGTTCGATCCCGACTGGATCCCCTGTACTTCCGACCTTGTATCACATCCTACCCATAGCGAACGGGTTGGCTAAATACCAAGGGCGTCACTTCGTGGTGTAATGCTTAGCAAGCTAGTCTCACAGATATATTACTACTGAATAGCGAGTTCGATCCTGGCTGGATGCCCCATACTTCGGACCTTATGCCACATCCTACTCGTGGCGAGTGGGTTGGGTAAATACCAACTGATCATGGTATGGGGGAATTTGACGGAGGATAAGAAGGGATTGAATTCGCGAGTCCTAATTCCTCATCCCGTTCCTTGCAGAACTTAGTTGGATATATTCGTTCAAATACTTATGTGTCTCTCTATTTTTTGATAAGAAACTATTTTAAAAAGTAATCTCTATCGTTTTTCCCTTGTAAATTCAATTACTTCTCTTTAACATTATTGCACAACTTTTCTTCTTTTTTTTTTAAGAAGAGGAAAAAACTTATCTACTTCAGAATTATTTTCGAGGCCACCCACACCACATCTATCTAACATCACCAATTCGTCACATATACTCACGTTTTGCTAAAGAGAAAGTCTTATCTCTAGTAGTAGTAGTAGTAGTAGTAGTAGTAGTAAATTCTCGTTCATGAGCAGGTGGTCGTAGTAAAAAAAGGATAAACAATAATATCTACATTTTTCCCACGGGTACTGTGCCGACCTACAAAGCGGTTTGTCACATGGCTTCAACGCAGCACATATCACAGCGTCCGAACTGTAGAATGCGCAGAGAGACGGGTACTCTCAACGTAATGCAACGTACTTCAAATTTCGGGTGACAAGAGCAAAGCTTGAATCACCTTGACACCGGAGATTCTATGCCTAGAAATACATCCCCATTATTTATTCAAATTTGAAAGTTCACATTAGGATCATAGTCTGTTATTGAGTTCCATAAAATAAGACGTATATTGTCACTTTAACTGTTTTTTTTTGTGTTGTTTTTTTTTCATACGCTTTGAATACATTATAGTTTTCCCTTTCTTTTTCTTTTTTCCTTTTTTTTTTTTTTTCTTCTCTTTCTTTTACTCAATTTTACAACCTGTTAGGGTTCCATCTATGAGTTAAATAAAACAAAATGAGAGCTAAAAATGTGTTTAAAAAATTGAGTATAAAAAAATATCAGTACCCATCAAGAATTAATAAAACAAAACGTCTTTGGCATAAAAGGACTCAATGATTGACACGCCGTAAAATCCTACCAATCGACTCAATTTTACAAGCACAAACACACAGACAAGGAGTTCAATCCTCGCTGGACGCCCCATACTTGCAACCTTGTGTCACATCCTATCCGTGGCGAACGGTTTGAGTAAATAGCAACACAAAACCATAAATACATGATACTTATTGTTACTTTTTGTTCACGTAAGTAAAAGTAAAGTCATCGGGGTGGCCTAAAGTCGGTATCAGCCAATCAGCGAGGGAGTCTATCTCCTTTTCACTAGCGCTAGACCAAGGAGATTTTTTGCGTCTGAGATGGAGCGCCACACCTACCATCAGCTCCTTACTTTACCGCACAGATCCCTGTGCTACTCGTAGGCTGAGTCGGCGATGACCGGTATCGAACTAGAAACCTTGAAGTTTCTAGCCGAACGCTCTATCGACTGAGCTAACACCCACGTATATATGTACGAGGGTCGGCTGAAAAGTACATAAGCTGACCAAGATCCTCTGATGGAATGTGACCACCAAATGAGGTTTATTTTTCAATATAGTTACCCTTGCGGTCCACACATTTCTTCCATCGGTGCTGCAGTGCTTGGATACTATTGGTCAAAAAGTTATCAACAACAGATATAACGTCATCATATGAACTTGATGCCATCCAAAACTAAAAGAGTCTAGTCTGCCTTACTATTTACCCATTGCTGGTTTAGTTTAGTTTGTTTTCTTGGTTTAATGACATATAGACCTACGTGGGTTATTTAATGAAATATCCATCCTATAGAAAAACAGTACTGGCACTATTTAACCCATGGCCATTAACTAAACATTTTCACAAAATAAAAACTTTTAGAATATACCCATTGAAGTGTATATTAAGATGAATAAATAAAATATATTTAGTATTGTAAAATAACGGGTACAAGAAAAATAAAACATTTATTGCTAAAAAACACGGACATAGAATGAGGTTCAGTTTATTTTATGGTAGGAATTTACGAGGAAATAGTTAAGGATTACCGATACTAGTTCTCAAAGGTAT
>CM042154.1:61148737-61158737 GCA_023376005.1 Doryteuthis pealeii
CACATTCTGCCAGTCACTTTTCCCCATCTATGTATATCTTAATTACCTCCTTGTTGTATATGTTAATTTCTCAGTGAGAGAGAGAGAGAGAGAGAGAGAGAGAGAGAGAGAGAGAGAGAGAGAGAGAGAGAGAGAGAGAGAGAGAGAGAGAGGGATAGTTTGAAACGTATTTGTATGTTAAGTTTCATAAGCAGTTAATCCGGCCAACATCTTGGCTCTTAATAAATTTGAATTAAGTCAAACGTTCCCTTTCTTAGAAATCTTTCAAAATTATTCTAATGTTTTTTGTATAAATTCTTCGGCCGAATTAAAAAAAAAAATGAATTCGCTTTGCAAACTCACTTTTCCCTAATTCCACTTATCTACCCAGAGCTCAATGGGTGACCCTAAGGGTCACGTTCTGTCTAGTAACTTATTAAAGATAACGGAGAGGAAAAAAGTTTAAGACATGTTAATTATTTCCTTTATTGAATAGTCTGCGATCTCTATATATCAATACTCGTGTAATGTAAATCCTGATTATATGTGTTGCTTATCCGTCGAATTCTTATTTCTTATGAGTGTCGTCACCTCAGCAAAACAATGGGCCATTACGTTTTTGTAATAAAGAAAGAAAGCGAATAAAAAGGACATGCTACAAAGAATTATTATGTTCTATTTACTTATAAATATAGTTCTTATTATTATCAATATATATATATATATATATATATATATATATATATATTATGGAGGCACGTGGGCTAATTGTTAGAGTCGTGGAAAATGGACTCGTCGATTCGAGTTCAATTCCTAGACGAAGCTGTTGGCATTTCACATAGCGCTAATACCCTTGGGAAAGGTATGAATCCATATATTCTACCTCCAGCTATGGGTTAAATAGTAGGGCAGACTGGGCCCTTCAGCCTTGGGTAGGTAACCAGTCTAGGAGAGGGTTGTTGATTGGGTTTGTGGCAACCCTTGATGCACCAATTCTTTCCTATCGACTGTGCCAAAAAGTGTGGATATTCCAACACAAGCCTTCACCACTATAAACAAATCACTGTGTGGGTGTTCATTGTGTATATGGACCCTCATACGTCGAAGATCGACGGGAGAGTCCATAATATATATATATATATAATATATTATATAACCCCACACATACACATATATATATATATATATATATATATCCAAAGGTATAAAAATATCTACCTATCTGTTTATATATATCTATTTTTGTATTTCTTCTTATATATATATATATATATATATATATATATATATATATGAAGTATTGTTTACAAACTTTCCATTGATCCACAAATGCTAAGTTTTAAGGAGATCCTAATAAACCTTTCTTTATCCAATTAATCTTGGACGGTTATTAATTTTAATTAATTGTTTATTACTTCTGAGCCGCGTTCCATTTCTATCTGTTTTCATTGGACACTCAATCAACTGGACAGTTATTGTGAATAATATTTCTGCCCACACCATTCGGCATACTTACAGGTCCGTTAACTATGACCCTTTGTGTGCGCGCACGTGTGTGCATAATTTGATTTCAAACACACACACACACACACACACACACACACACACACATATATATATATATATTATATATATATATATATATATATATATATATATATATAAATGAGAGCTCTCATAGATATATAATTTGAGTTAATACTAACACACGCACACACACACACACACACACGCACACAGACACACACACACACACACACACATATATATATATATATATATATATGCTTTGAAAATCGCATAAGTGAAAAACTGTCAGTAACCAAGTGCCGTTGACTTCATGTCAACGCTAACCTAACACACACACACACACACACACACACACACACACACACACACACATATATATATATATGTATATATATATATATGAAGTAGTCAAACAGTGTGTTTAAAATGGCGAAGGCCGACAATTTGTGGGAGATTATGTGCTTAATTAAAGTCATACCTAATTTTTGTTAATTAATTAATTATAATTAAATGAATTAGGCGTGCATATCGGTTTAAATGTAAAGCGTAAACAAATCGAGAAAAAGTATATATATATATATATAGGGTCATAATAAGAGTCATAGTTATATTACAATATATATCAGGTTTGCCACTAATAGTGAAACTGTTTTACAGGTTTATAACGCATGCCACTCGTACTCACACACACTCATGCATACAGACACTCACTCACACACACATATATATATATATATATATGTGTGTGTGTGTGTGTGTTTGAAATCAAATGAAAGTTGTCATTTGTTTTCTTGTATACAAAACACAAAATTGAAATTATTCAGAGAATTTTTTCCCGCCAAAAATGTATATCCACGAATAATTGCATTTATTTTTTCGATGAAGAACATTGAAATCCTCTATAATATAATAGCAGCAGCTACCCAGCGTCGCCTGGGTAGAGGGGGATTTTTTAAAGTTAGTCCCGCAGATCCATTATTACTGAATCATGAGTTGAATCCTCATGAGATGCTTGCATTGATCTACCTACTCTGAAAAGAAATCTTAAAGTCTACTATCTAAAATATTAAATGAAAAAACTATGCTGTTATCATTTGAATTTTATTTTTTAATTATCTTCACGAATATAAATCAAATCTCTATTATTTTTGCTTAAAAACCAGGCCCTGGTGATATTTAATGTGTATATATATGTACTTTGTCGTTGTTTTATTTTCGAAGTTGCCTCCGGACAAAAATTAATGCAAATTCCTTTATTTATAGAATAGATTAAGGTCGTCGAGTTGCTTTACCGGGTAACTCTTATTTCTGGCACAATTGAGTGCAAGGAATTGATAGGACGGCACCCATCGCCTCTCCAAATAAAATGCAACAGTTTATATTGACTTATGAAGTACCGACTGCAAATATATGATCCCCTAAGTCATATATTTCAAATACAGGAAATGTTATAAGAATCCTTTGTAGGTGTTTACCCAACCCATACGTCATGGCTAGGGTGTGACACAAGGTCCCAAGTATAGGATGATCCGGCGAAGATCGAACTCGATATTAATCCCTTGTAGATGTGTGAATTCGAAGGATTGCAAAATATCAAAAGATACAGCTATTATATAAGTAAAATACGTATTTTTTTATAAAAGACATTATTTGTTTTATATATATACTGTTATCATAGTGTTCTTATGGATCCAACGGGAGAAAATGAAATATTTTACAAAAAACAATGTCCGCAAAATGGATTATGTTTTTTAAAATATCTTTTATTTTACATTAGCGACAAGTGTTTCAGATTTTCTATCTTCTTCAAAAAACATAATCCATTTTGCGAACCTTCTTTTTCATAATATATATATATATATATATATATATATATGTATATATATATATATATGAGGTTAAGTAAACAAACAAATGTGTTTATTTTTATATGGCTTAAGCCGACAATTTTTGGAGGATATGTGCTTAATTGAAGCATCTAATTTTGAAAATTAATTAGTTAATAATTAATGAATTTAGGCGGGCATATATGTTCAAATGTATATATATGTATGTGTGTGTGTGTGTGTGTGGTTGTGTCCGTGAACTGTTTTGTATTGATATTGATGACCTGTTATCTAACCCGTTCTCCACGCATAGGATGTGACACACGATTGCAAGTATGGGACATCCAGCTAGGATTAAATTCGCTACTCAGTAGTAAGTGACCTTCGGGACTAGCTTGCTAACCATTACACCACGCCTACTTAGATCCTGGGTAGGACGGGACACTCAGACGCCAAAATCAATCTTCTTGGTCGAGCGTTAGTGAAAAGGGGATAGACTTCCTCACTGTCTGGTTGATACCGACCCCAGCCTACCCCAATGACTTTACTTTACTTTATATATATATATATATATATATATATATATATATATATATATATATATATATTCTGGATTAATTAAAATCGATTTAAAAAGTGCTGAATAAAAAGAGCTAAATATATGTTTTAAACCCGAATGGGTTAAAATCCTTCGACTATAGTTTCACGCAGTGTAGCGAATCCTCAGAGGATCCCTGAGGATTCGCTACACTGCGTGAAACTATACACACACACACACACACACACACACACACATACATGGGCCGGGTTAGCTCAGTCGATAGAGCGTTCGGCTAGAAACCACAAGGTTCCTAGTTCGATAACCGCCCTCGCCAACTCAGCGTATGAGTAGCACAGGGATCTGTGCGGTAAAGTAAGGAGCTGATGGTAGGTGTGGCGCTCCACCTCAGACGCTAAAATAATCTCCTTGGTCTAGCGCAAGTGAAAAGGGGGATAGACTCCCTCGCTGCATGGCTGATACCGACTTTAGGCCGCCCCGACGACTTACTATATATATATATATATATATATATATATATATATATATATATATATGGACACATAGACCCTGTTCCACGTATTATTAGTAAAGATGTAGTTTATAAGTACCAGTAGTAGTGTTGTAACGGTGTAGTTAGATAAAACTTCTCAAAAATACAATTAAAGCATAAAAAGTAGGACAACCTCTCTCTCATGCCCTGTGCTACTTTTATTTTATTTTATCTACTTTGTTTTATTCAGCATAAAATATTAGTCAAATCTTTTTATTTTGATATTGTTGTTCTTGTACTGTGCAGCCAATTGCATACATACGTGACGTATGCAACTACGCACACTCATAAAAACCATATATATATATATATATAAGTCATCCACAGACACCGTGTTTCGACGTTTCACATCTCTTCAGTGTGGCTAGACACAACAACAACCTCTGACCGCGAGCGAAATCCGACTGATTTTTCGTCAGCCCGATTCGTTAACCTCCCGGCCATTGACAGCTGCCGTAAAGGGGTGGTGTTTAAACTATTAAATACATACATTAGTTTATATATTTTACGATCACCAGAGAGATCCAGTCTGTAAATAGACGATCATTGCTTTATGCTCGCAGTGAAAGTTAATTTAAGTCACCTCTAGAGAGCTCTATTGGAGCAGTTATGCTGATAGCTCTTTTTTTAGTGCGTCCTGGGACATATTTACTTTTAATGAGTCCCCAACTAAAGCCGTCTAACTCTTACCGTGTAACCTATCCTGTGTAATTCGTTTCTAAGAAACTTTTGAAATTAATTTACAGCTAGCTTGAAATGTGAGGAAAGAAAAAAGAAAAAAAACACTGCGACGCATGGATACGATTTTACTGCGTCCTTTTAGATTTTTGTGTGCAGGACGCGTACCTATCATTATCTCTGTGAGCGAGGGAGTCTATCCCCTTTTCACTAGCGCTAGACTCAGAAGATTGTATTATATTAATATCTTTGATATTATACGAGTAATGACAAACTTCCATCCAGTGTTTGTCTACATTCCTTCATATATATATATATATATATATATATATATATATATATATATATATATATATATATATTACGCACCTTCAATTTACTTGCACAACTATCCATAATGCCACAACCAAGTTAAATTGGGCGGCCATTATTTTTGTGTCTCTTTGAGCAGATCAGACATAATTTTCCACTTAATTGCGGACCCCTTCACAGCGCATGCGTGCCCTCCCTACCCAGATATGTGCAATGACGCTTCTTCTTCTTCTTCTTCTTCTTCTTCTTCTTCTTCTTCTTCTTCTCTCTCTCTCTCTCTCTCTCTCTCTCTCTCTCTCTCTCTCTCTCTCTCTGATTATTTTTTTTTTTTCTACCTGCACTTCAGCATTCACCCATATAAATGCATTATACAAATACACTCACGATCGTCACACAAACTATGGATGCACACAAAGTAAATGTATAGACAAATGCGTTAATTTTGTTGTTTCTATCATGGTCCTGTTTGCCTACTCTTCTTCTTCTTCTTCTTCTTCTTCTTCTTCTTCTTTCTTTCATGATACGATGGAATGATGCTGTTACTGGTTGAAAATTATATCCAGAACAGTTAGCGAACACATTTCGTGAACCAATTAGAACGAGTTCGATCTTGGGTGGGTCATTTATATATCTTGCCCACTAGAGCAGGAGAAACCCTCATAAAATACCCTGCTACACTGTCAATTGCCCAACTCAGCTAAGCATAAGAAATAACCTCATTAAATGCTCAACTGCACTGGCCTTGTGCTAGACGAAGTCAAGCGTAACAAATAACCACCACGCACCCGACATTTGAGTACGGTACTTGCTTTGTATATAAACTTATAAACCTACGCATTTTTTAACGCGTTTTCTTAAACAGGTTTTACCAGTTTCAGACTAATGCTGTGAATAGAACCATTGGCCTCTGCCAAGGTTGACAATGGTTGTAATAGCTTTTACTGTCTACTTATGGGAGAGTTTTTTTTTTTTTTTTTTTTTTTAGTTATAGGAAGAGCCGGTTTAGCTCAGTCGGTACAGTGGCCGACTAAGAACCACAAGGTTCCCGGTTAGATACCGGCCCTCGCCAACACAGCGTATCAGTAGCACAGGGATATGTACGGTAAAGTGTTCACTCGCACTTTTCCTCGCTAACTATCGCGGCATGCTAGTGACGAGACTTCACAATATTTGGCGATACGACTAAGCGAGGTGGTGTGGGTTCATGCCCTTCTTTCTCTCTCTCTCCCCCTCTCACTCTCTCTAACTCTCCCCCCTCTCTCTCTCTCTCTCTCTCTCTCTCTCTATATATATATATATATATATATATATATATATATATATATTAGGCATAGAAGGACAGAGGAAATTGTTGACTGGATACTTACAATACATCAACAATTATTTATGGAAAGGTAGAACAAAAGATCGGTAAAAGAGAGGGTTTAGTAGAAAAAATATTTGTGCACTTATTCCTTTGCCGTATATGAAACAAATCCGTGTTTGTATGAGATTTAGATAAACAAGAAACAATAAAAAAAATACGTCGTGGGTGGATAACGGGTATTGGAAGGAATAAGGAAGAGAATGAGAAGACACTGGACAGAGAGAGTGAGGGAGGGAGGGAGGTGAGAGAGAGAGAGAGAGAGAAATAGAAGGAGAGAGAGAGAGAGAGAGAGAGCATGAAATAATGAATAATCTTTTTTTTTCAGCATCCATGGAATTTCCACGGGTCCAGCAATAATAATAATAATAATAATAATAATAATAATAATAATAATTCTCATTGCCATAATTAATACAATGTATAAACATCTGGTGTTTTGCAATAACTATAATGGACTAAATTAATAAATAACGATAAAAGGCAATTACTCAAATGAAAAAAACAAACAAACAAAAAAAACAAACAAAAAAAAAAAAAAAAACTATTATATTTTTCAGATTAGATAACAAAGTACAGAATTAACAGCACTTTGAAGACCTTACTTTAAGGATTACCCTCGTATTTGGGAAATATGATAGACTAGAAGCGGCTACCCGGCAAAGCCTGGGTAGAGGAGAAAAAAAGTTGTTTAATGGTTAGCTACTCTCGCAGATCCGTTACTACTGAATAGCGAGTTTGATCCTCATTGGATGCCACATAAAGATCCCCACGCAAGAAAAGAACTTGTATTAATCCGGCCTCGTGGGAGTTCTTCGCGAATATAAAGCAAATCTTTTAAATTTTTGCACAAAACGTGAGAATCGGGCATATATATATATATATATATATATATATATATATATATATATATATATATATATTGGGGATATGTGCTTAATTGAAGTCATACATAATTTTGAAAATTAATTAAGCACATATCCCCCAAAAATTGTCGGCTAAAAGCCATATCAAATAAACACTTTGTTTATTTACGTACTCTCATATATATATATATATATATATATATATTTATGAGAGTACGTAATATATATATATATATATATATATATATTACTTACTCTCATAAATATGTATATATATATATATATATATATATATATATATATATATATATATATATATATATATATATATAATATATATATATATACTTTGCCGTTGTTTTATTTTTTGTAGTTTCATCCAGACATACATGCATACATACATACATACACACCAACTGCCCTTTATATATGTTATACATTTTCAATATGTTCTGACTGAGTTGTGTATTTCTGAGTTGATCGTTTCCAACCTACTTAATGCTGATTTTACAGGCCAGTCAGGCCCTACTGCCATCTATTTTTCCTCGCCTTGGTTAGAAGCCGTCATCTCAGAAATACACAATTATTGTATTTACCAGCCCCTCCGTACGAGAAGGATGTGTCACAGGGCCAATTTATAAAGTGGGGTTTAAACAGCTTTGATTTTAGAGTTTTTCAGTGTTGATCTTTGCTGGCCTAGCAGTCCCGCCCTACCCTGTGCCGTACTCAAACCAGTTGTTTCGTTGTTTTCTTTACGGTATATCACCCCTTTTCAGGTCATTTAGTTCAGATAGTAGAGGATCTGTCAAAGAACCACAAGGTGCCGGGTTCGATACCGGCCCTCACGGGCTCAGCGCATGAGTAGCAAAGCTGGTATAAAGTGAGGAGCTGGTGGTAGGTATGGCCTTGAGTCACATCCTACTCGTACGTAGGGGCTGATAAATACATAGTGGTGTATTTCTGAGTTGACGGTTTCCAACCAAGGTAGGGCTGATTTTGCAGGCCAAGCTGGCCTACCCTACCCTACCCTGTGCCGTACTCAGCTTCGGAGATGGTGTTACATCTAACGGCATAGAAAGCGAAATCGGTGTGACGTGTTCGAATACCGTGTGTTGGAGTTTTTATTCATTCTGCACTAAATTTCTTGGGAAAGGCATCAATCAATGTCTCCCTTTCTGGCTTCTACTATGTGTGAAACAACAGAAGAGTGGGTTCTCTAGCCTTTGTTGAGAAACAGTCTAAGAGCAGGATTTTCTCTTAATTAAAACTGGTGTGGAAAAATCGCGTACGAGTAAACTAAAATATCGGTTGTGGTCCCGCAGTGCTTGCGCTTGCCTTAATTTAAACTTAATAATATGAAATATTTTACTTGCTTAAATATTAATTACGTTTTTAAATAGGGTATTGATTTCCCAGAGTAAGGGAGGCCTTGGAACCTATTCACACACAGAAACACACACACACACACACACACACACACACATATATATATATATATGCATGTATATCTGTGTGTATATATATATATATATATATATATGTGTGTGTGTGTGTGTGTGTGTGTGTGTTTCAGTATGGCACTGGGGACACCATTCGTACCCAATTCCCACGATTCTTACGTGAACACAAGTTAAGGAAGCCGAGTAATCCTGTCGATATATAAGTCGGCTTTCTTTTCTCTTAATAGCTGGAGTGTAATGACTAATTCAAGTTTTTTTTTTAAACTCAGTTATACTATATTATTTATACTATATTTACTTAAATTATATTTAGAATAAATTTACTAAATTAATCAACCTAATGAATTTAATAAATTAATTATTAGATAAGTAAATATTAGATTGATATTAATCTAATTAGAAATGATAAATATATATATATATATATATATATATATATATATATATATTAGATTATTAATAAAAAAAATAAATGAATATTAAATTTATTAAATTAAATTTAATAATGAGCCAGTCAATTTGGTAGTGTGCTGAAGGGATGCTAAGTATTCCACAATATTATACTATATTCGTTATACTATATTAACTTAGCTGAGCTTAGTGCACCACAAGACCATGTGTGAGACACCCAGTGAGCATCCAACTCACTGCAGCCGTATGCATTAAACCAATCCCTCTGCACGATCAGGTAACAAAAATCAATTTGTAACAAGATTTGAATTCAGGGTTTTCCTTCTACTAGATAGGTTATCTGCCAATGTTAAAGGACTCGGACTTTCCTACTATTTACCCATAGCTGGAGTAAGTATAGGTGGATTCATACCTTTCCCAAGGGTAGGTATTTACCTAACCCGTTCGCCACAGATAGGATGTGACTCAATGTCGCAAGTATGGA
>CM042154.1:61163737-61168737 GCA_023376005.1 Doryteuthis pealeii
TTCCGTTAAATCTATCTATCTATCTATCTATCTATCTATCTATTTCAATTTTGTTCCTATCTATCTCTATATCCCTCTCTTTCTTCTCTCTCTTTCTCTCTCTGTCTTCTCTCTCTCTCTCTCTCTCTCTCTCTCTCTCTCTCTCTCTCTCTCTCTCTTAGCTCAGTTCGGCTAGAAACCATGAGGTTCTTAGTTCGATACCGGCCTTCGCCAACTCAGCGTATGAGTAGCACAGGGATCTATGCGGTAAAGTAAGGAGCTGATAGTAGGTGTGGCGCTCCACCTCAGATGCAAAAAACAATCTCCTTGGTCTAGCGCTAGTGAAAAGGCGATAGACTCCCTCGCTGTATGGCTCATACCGACATTAAGCCGCCCCGACGACTTTTATATATATATATTAGGCTCAGTCGGTAGAGCGTCCGGCTTCGAGCCTCAAGGTTCCTGGTCCAATACCAGCCCTCGCCAACTCAGCGCATGAATAGCAGAAAGAGCTGTGATTTTTATTCATTGATTTCCATCTTTCTCTCTTTCTTTCATACTTTCGTACGTTCGTTCTTTCTTGATTTTCTTGTCTTTCTTTTTTTCGTTTTCCCCCACTTCTCCCGTATTCCTTACTCCTACAGGAGGTAACTGGGTTCAATGAGGAAATAAATCTCTTCGGTATCGGGGTTGGGTTGGGGTCTTTTTTTTTCATTTTTATTCGGCTCAATGCTTACAAAATTGCTTGATTCCGTACCTGACGTAATGGTCTACTTCTTGTCAGTTCTCTTACAAAGAACAATATTATTAATAAAAATAAAGGAGTGGTCAAAATCCCCCATGAAATTTCCTTGGAAGATAAAAAGCACTTATTCTCTTCAGCTCGTAAAGTAAATCCAGCCTCATTATTATTTTTCAGAAATTTCCTCTTCTCTTTGCAAGTTTCGAAACAATACCAAAAACTTCCCGTATTTAAAAAAAAAAAAAGATCTTGATAATCGTATTTACTCACCCCTTTCGACATGAGGTCATTTTTTTAAGCGGAGTAAAACAGGGTTGAATTCGGGAGTCCCCCCCCCCTTACCAGTTGCCATACCAAGCTTAAAGAGCCCAGTCTGTCCTACTATTTTCCCATAGTTGGATTCCATACCTTTCTCTAGGTTATTAACGCTATGTGAAATAAAACCAGCCACCAAGTGTGTTGTTATGGTTAACAAACTAGGCTAACAGACCATTGTTTGGTAGTTCGATTCTCACTGGGTGACCTATACTTCCGGCTAAGCAAAGTGTAATAGATAACTAGGTGGTAGTCTACGGCGTTTGGGTAGTCGTTGTTGGCCCATGAGATACCTCAAATTTGTACCTTAGACACACGAGATAATTTGGAGCTATCTTTTATATAAAAAAAAAGAAAGAGGACCATACGTACTTACCCGACACCTCCGCAACGGGCAGGATGCGATGCAAGGCCGATTCAACAATTATATAAGATTGAAAGAATATATCGTCACAATCATTTAAAACTGGTAAACACTTCATACTTAGTTTCAATATCAATGTTTTAAGAGCCGGTGTATTAATGTATCTAGTTACCCAGTCACTCCACCACGAGCAGGATGTGATAAAAAGGTCGATTTTTAGGCAGAGTACAGCAGGTTTGAGGATTGGGATGGGGAGTTGCTGAGATCGACTGCACACCACCTCAGCGAATTGTTAAATTTGCACCCCACACAAAGGCATAGGAGCCCTTCTTTCTAGATATTAAAGTAAAAAAAAAAATGAAGTAAAGTCGTCGAGGTGGCCTAAAGTTGGTATTAACCAGATAGCGAAGGAGTCTATCCCCTTTTGAGTAGCACTAGACCAAGGAGATTGTTTTGGTGTCTGAGGGGGAGCGCCACACCTACCATCAGCTCCTCATTACTACTCTACTTAACATACGAATTATGAGTATATAGGTATATATGCCCTTAAATGATCGTACTTATTTTATATATAGTTCAGTCCTGTTATTTATATTTCATGCCAACTTAGAATTTTTAGTTTCTTTTACTTTTTTTTTGTCTCGTTAAACTCGTGTTCATTTTCCGTTTTTTATTTATTTTTTAATATCACTATTAACGCCTCACTTTACCGCACAGATCCTTGTGCTACTCATACGCTGATCTGGCGAGGGTCGGTATCGAACCAGGAACCTTATGGTTCCTAGTCGGACCCAAGCGGAAAAAAACACGTGATGAATTGTCGTAACTTCTAAAGATTTTAATCTTATTTATAAGAGAGAGAGAGAGAGAGAGAGAGAGAGAGAGAGAGAGAGAGAGAGAGAGAGAGAGAGAGAGAGAGAGAGAGCGAAATAGATAAAAGATAAATAATAGCAAAACCGGCTAAGAATTTCTCTAACAAAAAAAGCGTTTTCAAATCATTGACAATAGAATTAGCGTTGACCAATGTAATTGATATGCCATGGTGAGTAATTCATATTCACGATTTCTCTCACGGAAATCAATTTCACTTAGCGGCGGCGACCGTCTCTTCCCCCTGTAACATGCGACAGGTTATACTGGGCTACATGGTACCAGTAGCAAGGAACTATCTCTGACCTGCTATATGACCGACCCCCCACTTTTACAAGGCTAGAGGACTCCAGTTGCCTTGTTCCCTTTTGTTACTATTACTCCCACATCAAGCCTGAACCGGTAGTACTTGGTAGAGCCCCGTCTAGTACCAGCAGCAAGGAACGATCCCTGATCAGTTCAATTATTGACCACCCACATTTACAAAGTTAAAGGGCTCCAATTGCCTTATTCCCTTTTGTTACTATTACTCCCACATCAAGCCTGAACCGGTAGTACTTGGTAGAGCCCCGTCTAGTACCAGCAGCAAGGAACGATCTCTGACCAAGTCTATTACTGGCCACAATGGTGAAGTTTCAATTCTGGAGCTCTGGGGAGTGTGAAGTAGCACTTCATCGCCATTATTTGCTGGTGCACTCTTAACCGGTGTGGTGCACTCTTAACCTGTTAGGGTCCCATCTATAGGTTAAATAGATTTTTAAAAAATGAGTTTAAAAATATGTTTAAAAAAGACAATTGAGTTTTAGAATAATTGACTACCCAACAATGGTGAATAAAACAAAAGGTGTTCGGTATAAAATAACCCAAGGGTTGACATGTCGTAAAATCCAACCAACCAACCAACCAACCAACCAGCCAGCCAACTAACCTACCAACCAACTATATCATCCAAATACTTGCCAACACGAGCTATACACTCCCAGAGACACGGATAGGTACGCGTCCTGCATCCCTGACACACAAAAATCTAAAAGGACGCAGTAAAATCATATCCACGCGTCCCATTGTTTTTATTTTTTCTTCCCCCACCATTTCAAGCTAACTGTAAATACATTTCAACAGTTTCTTGGAAACGAATTATACAATATAGATTACAAGGTAGGAGTTAGACGACTTTAGTTGTTTCCCCAGATTATAAATAAAAACCCTACAATTCATTAAGAAGCTTTAGGTGGGACCCATAAATTTTCCCGGGGACTCATTCAAAGCAAATATGTGCGTCCCAGGACGCACTAAAATAAAAAAGATATCAGCATCACTGCACTCCTCATCGCCTCTTGTATTACCATCCTCTCCGCCACCTTCTGTTCTGGTATGGTAAGATTATAATATCTGCATTTCAGTCTCGGAAGACTATCATATAGTTTTCTGCCCCTGGAGTTACAGCGCCGCCTGTGACTGTGAAGTCCAATGTTCGAAAAACATTCTCGACAACAGATGTCGCAAGTGAAGGCTGTCCCTGAAGATGTTGATATGCCGGTGCTTTGTTGCTGCTGTTTTTTTCTGGGCCTCTTGGCTTCATGGTGTTGCGCCAGGGTGGCTTCAGACATGAACAGTCCGCTTCTGTTTTGTTCTGGTAAGAAAAACCCCATAGAACAACACGCCGTACCACAAAGTAGATATCTGTTTTCGATTATCTTTTCGGTAATTGATACATTTTAGGTTAATGACAAAGAAACATATGTTTAATTCATCTTCATTTTGCATATAAACACCTTCGTCCTTCGCCATCTCCCTGACTTTCTCACTCTCTTTTTGTTTTTGCTTATTTGCGCCGTATAAGGAAGCGCGATGGTGTACTGGTTAGAGTCGTAGGAAATGGACTCGTCGACTCGAGTTCAAATCCTGGACGAAGCCACCGTTCACATAGCGCTAATACCCTTGGGAAAGGTATGAATCCAACTATTCTCCCTCCGGCTATGGGTAGATAGTAGAGGAGACCGGACTCTTTAACCTTGGTTAGGCAACCAGTCTAGGAGAAGGAAAACTCTGAATTCAAACTTCTTAAATCTCCGCTTGGGGTGGTAACTTCTAGAGTATGCTCAGCCCTACTTAGTGATCTATTTCAATGAAAAAAATTCTTTGAATATACACGTGAAATAAAAACGTGTTACAAACAAGATAGACATATCGACATGTGACGGTCAGCCCCTGATATTAGTAAACTAGTTCACATACCTAGGTAGTAATATCTCATCTACAGAAAGCCATGTCAATATACGCATATGAAAGGCTTTGGCTACTATAGATAGATTATCGATCATATGAACATATAATCTATCTCATAAGAGGAAGCGAAACTTCTTCCAAGTTGTAGCCATGTCAGGGCTACTGTATGGCAACATCACTTGGACTCTAACGAAACGCGTGGAGAAAAGGTTAGATGGGAACATCGGCACAGTTACTTGCCGCGTATCGCACAAAACACCCGGGTAAGATGAGCAAGACATGCTGGACATTACTGGAGAAGCTGAGACAAGCTTATGAGTGACGTTTTCTTATAGGCACGTGTACATGGAAAATAAAAAAACTGCATCGATCAGCTCTGCGTGAATAGTGAATGCTGTGCAGAGGAACTTGCAGGGGCGATGGCTGATAGGGAAGGATAGCGAGAAAGAGTCATGGAGATCCGTACAGTCCGCGCGACTTGATGATTGATGATGAAATTCA
>CM042154.1:61173737-61176237 GCA_023376005.1 Doryteuthis pealeii
TTTTCTGAGCAGGCCCGTCGCCTGAATATTAGCAAGTGTGGTGTAAAAAGTCCGGTGGTATAAAAATTAGAGGACAAGTACAACGGGGGTGTAAATTTTTTAATGCTGTCAGAATTGATACACAAAAATTAGTTCACACCAAATTCAGGGGTGGTGGGGAGGAGCAAGGGATTTTTAGGTCCCACTAGCCTTCCTTTGAAGATACACCCAGTCCAGAAGTTGGTCTCTCTGGAAAATGATTCGGCTTCTTTAGCCTTTACAAAGTACTTGTAAAGTTTGTGATACCCACGAGGTTAGACATTTGCAATCAAGGCTGGCCTTTTCTTGGTATTTACTAAAGTTTAGCATAGTACAGCTGAAGGACTAATGCGGATAGAAAGATTGTGTTACGCCATATTGCCTACCTTGAAAATCAATGATCGAAATTCTGGCATTTGCCGTATATATTCGGGTATAGGTCGAATTCAAAAGTCTTTTTAAATGTGTGTGTAGAGTAAGAAAAATAGCCTCGTCTAAAGCGGGATGCCGATGGAGCTACACTATTTTTTATACTGAATCACGCCTCTGGGAAGCTTGCTTTCTGTGTAGTCTCATAACTCACATTAAACCGACCCTTTGTCACCCCCCAACACCGTTTAGGGTTTTGGATAAATACTACCTGCTGATACTAAGTGGTTACCCACTTGAGTACTGGACTGGCTCATCGTTGCTTATCTCCTTTTACCTAGCAGGAACAAGAATTAGTAATCGGGTCACCATTTCCTGATTATCACTAACGATAAGGTTTTTTTTTATTCATAGGAGTGTGAGTCAAAAAGTAACGCCATTTTGTTTAGGACAGGTATAATTACCAACACAGGAACATGTATCATACATCAAAATACAGCTGGTCCTCTGTGGATTAAAACCCTACTTCTCCACATAGTCACCATTTCTCTCAATAGCTATGTTTCACCTTCGAATGAGAGCATGTATCCCTGCCCTGTAAAATTCTGTTGACTGTTCTTTGAGCCACTTCTTCACAACAGATTTCACTTCCTCGTTACTGGAATAATCACTATCATCTATTCGGCCCCATGAAAGAGGGTTTGAGAGGCAAACATTAACACACATTTATTATATCAAATATTCTTATATAATACAAATACTTTGTATGGTTTCAAGTATTCCGAAATAATACTAATAATTTATGTATAATTGTATTGTTTCGTGAAACTATTTATATCTAATAATAATTTCTTTGCACACAGTTATATGGTTTCAAGTAACTAATAATCCTTCGTAAAAAATTAGAGCTTCAAGTAACTATTTGTAATATAAATGATTTGCACACAATTATATGGTTTCAAGTATTCCTATCTAATACGAATAATTCTTAAACAGCCGTTTCACCCATAGATGGGAGCCTAACAGGTACTAATACTCTGGGCCAGAGTGGTCCTGGGAATAATGGCAGTGAAAGGGTGACTCTATACTTTCTAGAACTCTGGAACTGGAGCCTCACCATCGGATATGGTACAGTGTCATAACTAGGACAACTAAATTTAGTATGTGTAGGGAGGGGTATTACCCTTCTGTAGATGAGGCAGTCGATATGATTTGCTTTTTTTTTTTAATTCCCGCGTTTTTTAGATGTTTTTATTCCCGCTTTTTTTGGAGGGGGGTGATTTTCTTATTTTCTTAGGTGATAGTTTTCTAGTAGAGGACATTTTCTAGTAATCTTATATAACATTTGCAGGATAGCTTCTTTTTTTTTTTTTCTTTCTTTCTTAATTCCTAGATTGTGAATTCTCTCTCTCTCTCTCTCTCTCTCTCTCTCTCTCTCTCTTTCTCTCTCTCTCTCTCTCTCTCTCTCTCTGATTCCTAAATAGAAATAGTTACTGTCTCTCTCCCTTTTTCTTTATCTCTCTCTGTCTCTCTAACTCTCTAAGTTTTTCTACCATTATCTCTCTGCCTTGCATTTTCTATGTTTCTTCTTCATTTCTCTCTCTCTCTCTCTCTCTCTCTCTCTCTCTCTCTCGAAATGTTTCAAAACATTGCTATAAAACATCTATATGGAGTTACCAAACTTAGTTAATTCTAACAGAGTGCCCCTAAAGGCTCGAACTCACTATCCCAATGAAGGTGTGAGCGAATATAGCTCGTTAACCATTTCTCTATAACAGAAACGAACTTACACTTTGTTGTGACACAAGGCCAGAAATATGTGAGAATCGAACTCGCTTGCAATGGTCTGTTAGCCTAGCTTGTTAATCTTAACAACACACAAGGTGGCTTAAAGATAGTTGTCAATCACTAAACTTAGCGAACGCCTTAAAATAAATATTAACTTACATTTAGTTATGACACAAGGCCAGAAGTATGGGTCACCCAGTGAGAATCGAACTCACTTGCAATGGTTTGCTTGCCTAGCTTGTTAACCATTACTACACAATTGGTAGCTTAAAGATAATAGTCATTTACTAAGATTGGCTTAATTTGGCACACGGCCTGATATACG
>CM042154.1:61181237-61186237 GCA_023376005.1 Doryteuthis pealeii
TTCTCTTGCGAAGTATAGGTACTTGTCTATCTTTTTGTTTTCTTTCATTTTCACCCCGTGATTTGCTGGAACTGCAAAACCTACCAGGTGACAAATTCTGGTCTCTTAGCTATTATTATTATTATTATTATTATTATTATTATTATTATTATTATTATTATTTACTCCTTTTGAGTTTTCACATCAGTGTTAGCTGATGGTCTTTCACTGGAGTCTGAGTGACAGCAAGTCTCCTCGGGTCTCCAGGACTCTTCTGAGTATTCTGGCAGATTGCAGCAGTGCAGTGTTCTGAATGGTTTCAATCCATCCTCTGATATCCAAACTTTCCACGCCCTTTTCTAATCCTTTTGGGACTGTTCCAAGTGCACCAACTACAATTGGTATCACTTTCACTTTCATATTCCATAACTTTTTCAGTTCTCTGGCAAGGTCCATATATTTGTCAAGTTTTTCATTTTCCTTTGGCTTCACCCTGTGATCTGCTGGCACTGCAAAATCGACCAGTTGACAAGTTCTTTCTTTTTTGTTAATCAACACTAGGTCTGGTCTTCTTGCTGGGATAAGGTGATCCGTTTTAATTTCCCAGAGAATTTTGTGCGTTTCGTTCTCAAGAACAGATTCTGGTTTATGCATATACCATTTTGTTGTATGGTCATTATTATTATTATTATTATTATTATTATTATTATTATTGTTGTTGTTGTTGTTGTTGTTGTTGCAGCCGTATCAACTGTTGATGATTGCGATGGGTGGGATCAATAACGTTTATGATAATGTTTGCCTCTCGTCGGCCCCATGAAAGAGGGTTTAAGAGGTATAAGAACAGTCAACAAAATTTTACGGGACAGGGATACATGCTCTCATTTGAAGGTAGAACATTACTATTGAGAGAAACGGTGACGATGTGGAGAAGTAGGGATATGATTCACAAAAGACCAGCTTCATTTTGATGTATGATACAAGTTTCTGTGTTGGTAATTATACCTGACCTAAACAAAATGCCATTACTTTTTGACACCCTCGTATATATATATATATATATATATATATATATATATATTGTAAAGTCAATTGATGACTAGTGCCTGAGGTGTTCTATAAGAGAAATTCCTGGGAAATAGACAATTTCTTGCACTACTCAATTCTACTCTTTAATGACCTCACACTAGACGCAAATTTGTGTCCCACAGGACCTTCATAGTTGGTATACCTGTGCTAAACAAAATGGCATTACTTTTTGACTCATCCTCATATATATATATATATATATATATATATATATATATATATAGTTGATGATATGAAGTGATACTTTGATAGGATTCAACCAAAATTGAGAAATCAAACTTACATATAAATATTTGTGTATATATTTTTACATATACGGAGTATGATAAGATTAATTTATTTTCTGAAGATATATATCCTTTATATATATATATATATATATATATATATATATATATATGACAAAATAATGTAAAAGATACTATAGAGAACACACTATTTCGCTAATCCTCAAAGGGTGAAGGATTTTTTAAACTTGAAAATCTGCATTCTAGCTTTAACACGAACATCGTCCTTGTGGCAGATGGGCAATCACCTCAGCAAGGAATCCCGATCCAATTTCGACATTTCGTTAAGCTAAGCTAAATCTGTCTCAGGGCAACGACAGTAGGGTAAGTAGTCACAATCGAGATCGTTAAACAGGCGAAGTGTTTTAGCGAGACGAGTTTGTTAATCGTCAATGTCATAATACGTAATCCAGTCTGGAAAAGTTTGATTTGATTTGATTTGTTTTACGGCACATCAACCTCGGTGGGTCATTTAATGCCGACTAAGTTCTGGTTTCATAGTTTGGTAGAAAACAAATGTATAGATTTTAACTATTGTTCAATTACTCATATTTTTTAGTACAATCCCACTTCTTTTAGGAAATGTAAAATCCTGGAGGGTTTACTAAGTTTTGGATTCCTAGAGATTATTTGGTAGAAAATAAATGTATATATGTATAGATTTTAACTATTATTCAATTACTCATACTTTTGAGTACAACCCCACTCCTTTTAAGAAATGTAAAATCATAGATGGTCTTATTTTCGTGAAATGTTTTTTCAAATTACTTGCTTGGTAGTATTTTGTTAGCACTAGATCAAAGTCTATACTCTCTAGCAGTATATGTTTCACTGTAAATCTCTCTTGGCATGTAGTTAATATTGGGGATTCTGTGCCCTCTAGTAAATGATGACCATGTGTAGGTGTCCACAGAAAAAATTTAGTTATGAGTTCATCATTATATTTCTAGCCGTGTCCAGAGTGTAGTGTTCATCTTACTCTGATGATTTGTGTGATAAGAAATAAGTGGCCGTACTGCTGCTCTGTTTAAGGGGTGGTGTTTCCAGGATTTGTCCAGGATAGCATACAACATATTTGTGTAGTTCCCGAATTCGGCTTTTTCCGAAACGTTTTGTTAAAGTTCAAGTAGTGCAGCCATAGAATCGTACTAATATAGCTACAACTTGGAAGAATTCTCGTTTTATCTTATCAGAAAATTAAATTTCCATGATCAATAATCTGTTTATAGCAGTCCATATATATATATATATATATATATATATATATATATATATATATATATATATATATATATATAGTTTTTCGAATATATTCCTTATTTCTAGTCCTTTAATTCTGCTAATTTTGTGTACATTTTTACAATTATTTCCCCAAGGAATCGGTCCTCCATCTAAGCCACACCCCATCCAAAGCATAGACCTCCCCGCCTCATTCAAAGAAACTAATCCTGCCCATCTCAAACTAAGACACCAACCCTACCTCCCCCAAATTGATAGATTTAAAAGGGATGATACTTTGGGAAATTCTCGGTAAGAGTCATGTTCTTGTGATTACCTGAAGATGCCGTATTAATACGGTTGAAATAAATTATTGTAATGAAGCAAGTTTAGAGTTTTTTCTTCATTTACTATAGTTTGGGATTAAAGATAAAAGGAAAAGAAAAGAGTACACGATGAGAATCGAAGTCAGTACACCGTGAGACGAAAAAGCTAAGAGCTCTGAGTTGTTTTGTTTTTTTCTTTTGTTTGATTTTTTTTGTAATCCGAAGGTCTTCCTATTGATTACGTATCAAGTATTATAATTGTAAATTTTCAGTCTTATCGACTGATTAGATAAAAAAAACTCAAATAAACTAAAAAGTTGAGGAAATGTGTAAAGTTCTATACATATTTATCCAACCCGTCCGCCACTGGTTGGATGTGACACAAGGTCGCAAGCGTGGAGCATCCAGCGAGGATCGAACATTGTTTTTCAGTAGTAATGTATCTGTGAGACTAGCTTTGATAACGATTACATCACTACAGGATGCCCTATTTTATGTCACTCGCTGGACAGAAATTGATATCAACAGACGATATTTGTTTTATCCTGATGATTATTGGAAACATATGCCTAATACATATTTATTTTAATTGCGTGTTCGATACTATAAATCACCGATCGAAACACTCAGTGTCGATATATTTTTTTAAATATCAATAAATCATTCTCATTTTTCCTATTTTCTCTCTCAGTCATCATCCTTCAATATACTGTCGGATTCATTTCCATTTTTCACGCCCCCTATATATATATATATATATATATATTATATATATTATATATATATATATATAAAATGTGAAATGTATTTTATTTACCGAAACTATAGAAAGTGAGTAGGTGTTTTCCCAACCCGTCCGCCACGGGTAGGATGTGACACAAGATAAGGTAATCCAAATGACTGGTAAGTAAGGGATGATTCTATTTGAGATCATCGAAATCTCACTGTACAACCACACTAAGCTCTTGTAGGTGCCAACATATATACTCATACAACGATTTTTGGTTCATTAACTTTTCTTTCTTTGAAAGTTATATATATATATATATATGTGTGTGTGTGTGTGTGTGTGTGTGTGTTATTTAATGTTAATTAAACACTTCTTCATATAAGTATCTAGGTTGACAGCTGACACCTATACATGGATGACAAAATAAATAGCCTTGCGTTATTGTAAATCATTGTCCTTTTAATTATCTATAGTAATAAGTACCGTTTTAAAGTTCTCTACATAGGATTGTTACTTCCGTTGGTGACACCCGACCCGTCATAACTCCACCAGCGTTAACCATATTTAAATGTACTTAAATCAATATCTTTTTTTTAACGCAAGGTCGTGTTAAATAACCATGCAACTTTTTTTTTCTTCTTTTTCCACGAGCTGTATTTAATAACTGAAATAGGCCATCTGTTCACCCAGCCTCGTGGGTCGGACATGTGACCCGTTTTTTTTCTTCTTTTCTTTTCAGGCTGATAACTATAAAAGATAGATTTCTCTTACGTAAGAACTAGTTGGTGCTCGTTTTTCTTGTTTATTTATTTATTCATTTAAAAAATTTTTTGCCTCTGATAGTGGGGCTTAGAATATACTGTCTGTATCCCATACAGTGGGGTGATTTCTGTTTCATAATAGTATCATATATATATATATATATATATATATATATATATATATATATATATGAAAAGTGAATGGAAGTGAATCCGACAGTATGAAATAAATATTTTTAGAAAAAAATATAATAATATAACATCATTTGTTTGTTTTTTCTAAAAATATTTATTTAATATATATATATATATATATATATATATATATATATATACACTTTGTCCCTTACTTAGGTTAGAGGAGCGATCGGAGAGACCCTCTCTGATCAATCGGACGGCCACCTATATGATTGCCTTGGCCATATTGTCCTTATGGTAACCCCTAAAATTGTTTATCATATATGTGCTAGAAGGCGGAGGCTGAGGGTCTTAGTGTCCTGGGTATAGCGTTAAACTGCATCTTGTGGTGAAGTCCCAATTCTGGAATTCTGGGGAGTGTGTGCCAACTTCATTGTAATTAGTCTCAGGTCCAGGTCTAAATCGGAGTGGT
>CM042154.1:61191237-61196237 GCA_023376005.1 Doryteuthis pealeii
TTGTAATTGCCTTCAAGCAAAAATATAAATATATATATATATATATATATATATATATATATATATATATTCTATAAATAGTATATAAGTCAATATTGACTGAATAGGCAAATAAGGCGGCTTTTATGTAAATTCATATAGAAAAACACGTCTGTACAAGCTCATAGCACATGTCAATTGTTGGAGCAAAGAATCAATGAACTAGAGGTCTTCCATTCTCTACTCAAATGTCAATGACTCGTACATCATACGTTCATATAGAAAGAAAATTCTGTTTTTAAACAAATGACTTTTTAAAGCGATTAATCTAGTAATGGCAATATCCATTGTGTAGTTATCAATAAACTTACAAAGGAGGACCAATCTGTAACTCGACATGTAACTATTAATAGAATGTTTTGGTTGGCTGGTTGGTTAGTTGGTTGGTTGACCGAAGGCTTTAAGACGTCAAATCTTGCTGAGTTATTTCATGCTTATGTTAAACTTTTCTTTTGCAAGCCATTATATGGTAATGTTGCACATGAAAAGACTTGGACATGGTTTCAAAAGAGAAACGGAATCACTTATAATTGCTGCACAAAATAATGCCATAAGGACAAACTATATAAAGCGAAAATTGATAAGACCCAACAAAATAGTAAATGTAGACTTTGCGGTAATAGAGATGAGACTGTTAACCATATACTATGTGAATGTAGCAAACTAGCACAACGAGAATAACTAGACACGACTGGGTTGGGAAGATGAACTGGGAATTATGCAAGAAATAAATTTTGACCACACAACAATGGTATATGCATAAACCAGAATCTGTTCTTGAGAACGAAACGCGCAAATTCTCTGGGACTTTGAAATTAAAACGGATCACCTTATCCCAGCAAGAAGACCAGACCTAGTGTTGATAAACAAAAAAGAAAGAACTTGTCAACTGGTGGATTTTGCAGTGCCAGCAGATCACAGGGTGAAGCTAAAGGAAAATGAAAAAATAGACAAATATCTGGACCTTGCCAGAGAACTGAAAAAGTTATGGAATATGAAAGTGAAAGTGATACCAATTGTAGTTGGTGCACTTGGAACAGTCCCTAAAGGATTAGAAAAGGGCTTGGAAAGTTTGGATATCAGAGGAAGGATTGAAACCATTCAGAACACTGCACTGCTGCAATCTGCCAGAATACTAAGAAGAGTCCTGGAGACCTGAAGAGATTTGCTGTCACTCAGACTCCAGTGAAAGACCATTAGCTAACACTGATGTGAAAACTCAAAAGGAGTAAATAATAATAGAAATCTGATCAAAGGAATCAATACCTGGGCTGTCCCCATTATAAGATACTCCGGACCATTCTTAAAATGGACAAAAGAAGAACTCAGACAGATTGACCAAAGGACGAGAAAATTAATGACCATGCACAAGGCTCTCCACCTTAGAGATGATAGAGATAGATTATATGTGTCAAGAAAGGAAGGGGGAAGAGGTCTTGCCAACATAGAGGAATGTGTAGAAACCACAATCCAACAACTTGAAGATTACACAAGAAAGAGCAAAGACAAACTACTTATGGCGGCCAACAATAGTAGTGGCGACAGATGGACAAACAGAAAAACCAACAAAGACTAAAAAACAAAAATGGGAAGAAAAACAATTTCCCAAGGGTATTAGTGCTATGTGAACTGTAGCTTCGTCTATGGTTTGAACTCGGGCTGACGAGTCCATTTCCTACGGCTCTAACCATTACACCACGCGCCTCCAGCGAGTGAGAACTAACACAAGCTGTGAAACATGAAGATAACGGTGATATGTGTTGAAGTTAGGGCCCTTGGAAGAGTTCTCAAGAATCTGAAAAAGAGCCCGGATGAACAGAATATTAGAAGAAGGATTAAAACCATCCAGACCACCGCACTACGGAAATCGGCTAGGATACTTAAAAGAGTCCTGGAGATCTGGGGAAACTAGCTGTCGCTCAGATTCCAGTGAAAAACAACCACTTAAAACTCGAGTAAAGAAAACCGACGAAGTACAATAATAATGTCGAAACAATTATAGCTTCAAGTAAATATTCTTAATACAGATAATTTGAACACAGGTCTATGATTTCAAATATTTTTATCTGATATGTAGTAAGTAGTACTAAGTCGTCAGGTTGGCCTAAAGTCGGTATCAGCCAGACGGCGAGGGAGTCTATCTCCATTTCGCTAGCGCTAGACCAAAGGGATTGTTTTTGGCGTCTGGGGTGGAGCGCAACACCTACCATCGGCTCCTTACTTTACCGCACAGATCCTTGCGCTGAGTTGGCGAGGGCCGGTATCAAACCCGAAACCGTATGGTTCCTAGTCGGACGCTCTACCAACTGAGTTAAACCGATTTTTTTTAAATAGATCTAATTGATCTGTTGATTGGATATTAACCACTCCGGTTAGAATGATGGCAACGAAGGGGTAATTTCACTCTCCCTAGAGTCCTAGAACTGGAGCCTCACGACCAGATCCAGTTGAACGTTATTCTCAGAATACTTAGCTGAGTTTGAGCTTTTCCCTGCATAATGCTCGCTCAATTTGTTTAATATTCCCCTCTGAATTAACAAGAGAAGAGATTATGTTTAAAAAATATAATTGTGCAAAATAAATGCGTTTTTCATCATTCGGCTGCGAACTTAGTGATGTTATTACGTACACAGATACGTGCATTCGCATAATCACACAACTTGACTTACATTTAGACGCATGCGTACAGAAGAATATTACTCTTTGGTCTTACAGACGATCTTATTGGTCCGCTCGTCCCATGTGATGTCAAATCTACTTACTGTTCTTATGATAACATAGCCTAAATAGTTTCTGTCCTACATAAATCTTATCTCGATTTACTTCGTAAAGAAAGAAAAAAAAAAGAAAGATAGAAAAGAAGAAGGAAAAAAATAAAGAAGAAGAAATACGAATGGCAGCCATTATTAGAGACATTGCCCACTCAATTTTCTTATTTTATCAAGTCTTTATTTTTCGTTTTTCGTTCATTTTCTCTTTGCTTCATATCATCAGAAATTTCTCCCCCCGCTGCACACTATCAGTCTGTCTTTTTCTTTCTAGTTAATCTTGTTCTTTTTCTCTATCAACCTCTTCTTTTTTTAACCCTTTCCAAACTTAATCTATTGCTAAATCTTACCAGATTTAAACAAACTACCCAAATTAAGTTAGAGCGACAATTCTTCCAGGCTGTAGTTGTATTAGTGCTACTGTATGGCTCAAGTCCAAATTGGACTAACTAGCCACCAGAGGGTCCACAACTGTTGAAGACATGGGGTGACGTCATCGTTGTCTGCGACGGACTTCTAAAAGGAAAGGATGGTTGCACCACTTGGACCCTAACGAAGCATCAAGAGAATAAGCTAGATGGGAGCTGCACAAGAATGCTGCGTGCGATATTAAACTAATCGTGGGGACAACACCCCACAAGAAAACAGCTGTACGGCCACTTGCCCCCTATCACGCAAACCACCCGAGTAAGACGAACAAGACATAATTTCAGAGGCTTGCCATCCAGTATGGAGATGTCTCCATCTTGTTTGAACTGCATGAACTCCACGGTTATCGCATGCTTCGCATTGAGGATGATATCCCTTCAAAAACAAGTACCACGCACCAAAATATTTTGGTTGGTTTCTTTGTTGGATTTTACGGCATGCTAACCCTTATTGGGTTATTTTATACCGAAGACGTTTGGTTCTATCCATGCTTGATGTGTATTCGAAATATTCTTAAACTCATTTTTAACACATTTTTTAAAAGACTCATTTTTTCTATTTAAACTATAAATGTGACCGTAATAGGTACTACCACTCCGGGTCAGAGTGGTCATGGCAGTAATGGTCATGAAGGAGTACACCACATTCCCCAGAACTGGAACTTCATCATTAGATTAGTAGTTTAACATTATACATAGGACACTAAGACCCTCAGCCACCGCCTTCTCGCACATATATGATAAAAAGTGTTGGGGGTTTGTCATAAAGACAATAGGATTGGCACAATCATATAGGTGCTAGAGCTTGACATGACCACCCGATTAATCGGAGGGGCCTCTCCGATCGCCCGTCTAGCCTAAGTAAGGACCAAAGCGTAGTGTTGCATGTCATGGACTACTCAGCCATCAGGATTCTGTCGTTAAGTATCACGGGTCGCCACCAACGACCAACAGGTGGCCCAATTGGGGGGATTTTACTCCTCTGCAGAGGTGTTGTTGGTATATTCTTCTGCCTCATCTGACAGGTGGGTCATACCGCTCTGCGGGGTGTACAGTCGGCGTATTCTACTGCTCCAGCCCACAGGTCGGGCAGATCTTTTGAATCGCCTTAGTATTATCAATTTTTGACTAGTCTTTCTTTCATCTAATTTCTCTTGTATATATATATATATATATATATATATATATATATATATATATATATATATACTTATTTATTTATTTCATTTTTCGATGTAATAGTCAATGGATTTCTTAGAAGAACCACAATGAACAAATCAGCTTCAGAGAGGAATTATATCTGTTCAATTTAAACTTCGGTGCCAGTCTGACTGGGACGTCGCCTTGCTAAATTGTATCGTCTATTTCCCTTCCCTTGAATAATATCGGCGTCATCTAGAGGAGGTTCTTCCTGTATGCGTAACTGTCGGATTTTCCTATAACCTCACCCAGGCCTGTGCCGATCTTCGGGCACATATTCACGGAGTCTCCAGATACTTACGGATATCATGGCTACTACAAATTCCAGTATTATCCAATGGGATGCCATTTTACCCAACTCGTCTCGAGTAAGATGTAACACAAAGTCGAAAGTGAGAGACATCAAACCATGAAACGTCACATGTACATAACTTAAATAATCGAACAACTTAACTATATCATATGTATTTAACACATTTTGGAAGCAGCACCCAACAAAAAGGTAGCTGTATGGCCACTTGTATTACACAGCAACTTCTTTTTGTTGGCGTCAACTAATCTTTAA
>CM042154.1:61201237-61203737 GCA_023376005.1 Doryteuthis pealeii
GGTCCCATCTAGAGATTAAATAGAAAAATGTGTTTATAAAAAATTGAGTATCCATTAAGAATGAATTTATTTCAAAACTTTGTCGGCATTAAAAGACCCACTAATGTCGGAAAACAAAACAAAACCAATTTTTAACTGATTTTTTAAACATATTTTAAAACGCTTTTTTTATCTATTTAAACTATAGATAGGACCTTAACAGGTAATATCACCCTGGGTCAGAGAGGACCTGGGAGTAATGGCAATGAAGGGGTACTCTACACTTCCCAGAGCTCCAGAGTTGTAACCTCACAAATAGATGAAGTCTAAACGTTATACCCAAGACATTAAGACCCTCAGTCACGGCCTTCTAGCACATATGTGATAAAAATAGTTGGTGGCTTGCCGTAAGAGCAATACGGTCGGGACAATCATATAGGTGTTAGGGCTTTACGTGACCAGCCAATTGACCGAGGGTACCCCACCGAGTATCCGTCTAGTACAAGTAAGGGCCAAACATATTTGTAAAAAGGGTTAGGGGTTTGTTATAAGAGTAATACAGTCGAGATTATCATATAGGTTCTATGGCTTGACCTGACCAGCCGATTGACCCGAATCGGTCCCACCGTCTGTAAGTAAGGGTCAAACTTCACTTCTAAATAGAAGTATCAATATAATCATGATTGCTTGAGTAACTTATAGAGAATCGTTTTGCTAGAGAATCCGTCTGCAAGAAATTCTGTTTGTTAGTGAATTGGATTGGTAGGGAACAGATTTGCTTGAAAATCTGTTTACTAGAGAATCTGTCTTCTATAGAAATGTCGACTAAAGAATATATCTGTCAGAGAATCGTTTTGCTAGAGAATCCGTCTGCAAGAAATGTTGTTTGTTAGTGAATTGGATTGGTAGGGAACAGATTTGCTTGAAAATCTGTTTACTAGAGAATCTGTCTTCTAGAGAAATGTCGACTAAAGAATATATCTGTCAGAGAATTTTTTTGCTAGAGAATCCGTCTGCAAGAAATTCTGTTCGTTAGTGAATTGGATTGGTAGGGAACAGATTTGCTTGAAAATATGTTTACTAGAGAATCTGTCTTCTAGAAAAATGTCGACTAAAGAATATATCTGTCAGAGAATCGGTTTGCTAGAGAATTTGCTGTCATTTAGCACAGGTAAAATAATCTTTTTATTTTATTTTATTTTATTTCTTGATGTCAACTTTCAATCCCAAAAGTCCAGCTTTCCAGCCCCACATCGTTTATCGACCTCCTTCTTACCCTCGGGCATTTTATCGACAACTTGGTTCATCCCAGCAGTCGATATCGACCACAACTCGGTGATCCCTGCTTTAGAGCGATTTTTTATTTTGTTTCTTTCAAGTTTTTCTTAAGCCTCAAGTATATATATATATATATATATATATATATATATATATATATATATATATACTCCGAGAAAAAATATGCACGTATTGACTGGTGTAAAGATATATATAAGACGTTTCAGATATAGATAGCAAATATATATATATATATATATATATATATATATACCCGTTGCTACAACGGTCCATGATTATATTGATACTTCTATTTAGAAGTGAAGAGTACTAAATAACATTTCATCTTCCTTATATCAAGATTCTGAATGATTTTAAAATGGGTCCATTGCTAACTGAGACCGTACAAAATTATCATACAGTAGCTAATTGAACAGAAAATTGACATATTCCTCTATTTTTGTGGAGCGCCACACCTTACTGCACATCCACTTTACTGCACATCAAAGTTGTGCTATTCATACATTGAGTTGGCGATGGCCGGTATCGAAATCGGAACCTGTTAGTTACATGGATATCTCTGTGACCCTCGGCTTAATAATTTCAAGTTTTAAGTTTAGCTTAAATTGGACCAAAGTACGCAGATTTTTACGGAGAGACGGGCATGTTTTGGGGTTATAATAAGATTTTGCGCCATTTTTTTTTTTTTTTTTTTTTTTGACGGCACGTGTAAACTAATAATACTCTTTCGGCGCGAAACGAAAACTCGTAACTGTTTGCGCATGCGTGTCTGATTTTTGCTATCGAAAATGGAAAGCAATAAACTGTCGTCGCATCTACGAAAAAGACAGGCAATCTGGATAACGTGGAGCTGTCTGACGATTACACTTAAGTAAGACATCTACTCGCGAGCTACGGATAAACCCCGACACAATAATGTTGTCGCAGTTGACGCGTGACACGCTATAAAAACCTCGCTGTCATCACGACAAACGAGAGAGAAAGCGAGCTTGATTTCGAGTCTCGGAACGGAACGACCGAGCCCGATGACACAAAACAAACGACTGCGTTTAATCAGTCAATTCCAGATACCCACTCAGTGGCTTCGGCACCGACCTCCTCGAACGCGGTTACATATTGGGAAGAGGCACTTGATCCACATTGATCGTATCGAACTGGTGGGGGATTTTTTGATTTCTCACGAAATGTAATCAATTTTGTGAGAGGTTTTTACATATCGATC
>CM042154.1:61213737-61248737 GCA_023376005.1 Doryteuthis pealeii
GTTGTTAAAATGAATAAATCTTTATATCCTTTTTCTAGCTGATATTGACAATATTTCAATTTATTAAAAAGTCTTCATCAGAGCATAATGATAATTAGGTCCGTTTTTAGATGTAAATGTTTTTAATCTGGATTCATCAAGAGAGAAACAGAAACAGATTCTTGATGAATCACAATGTGTGTTTTTCATACCCTTTTATCTATATATATACTGTCGGATTCCTTTCCTTACTCTTAACTTATATATATATATATATATATATAATAATATATTATATATATATATATATATCAAAGGTGTGTCATAAAAGTATCGAGACTGAAGTATTTAGCAAGATAGAAATGAACAATGAGTGGAATGTTAATTCTTTCAGAATACAAGGTGTGTCAAAAAGTACAAGAAATCTATATGAATAATTCATGGAGGCACATGGTTTAATGGTTAGAGTCATAGGAAATGAACTCGTCGATCCGAGTTCAAAACCTAGGCAAGACTGTTTGCATTTCATATAGCAATAATACCCTTGGGAAAGGTATGAATCCAACTACTCTCCCTCTAGCTGTGGGTTAATAGTAGGACAGATTGGGCTCTGTAACCTTGGCTAGGTAACCAGTCTAGGAGAAGGAAAACTCTGAATTCAAACCTGTTAAACTCTGTTTTAGAAATTAACCTTGTGTCACATCCTGTTCGTGAGAAGGGGTTGGTAAATATATATATAAATAATTCTGATTCAGAATAATTTCCATTTCTCCACAAGTATATTAAATATTCAAAGACTTGCAAACCAACTAAAAAAAGGCATGAACTCCACTCTCCTTGTATACTGTCCCATTGCCAGTGATCTTAGCCTCCAAAAAGAATTTTCATCACTTGATGACAGACGCAAAAATAACACTCAGCATCTATATGAATAATTTTCTCTCAAAATAATTTCCTGCCAACGCAACACAAGCAAAATGGTTTCTATGTAATCATTGTCAAAAGCATTAACCGAAGGGAAAAAAGCATTAGATTTTTTTTTCTTTCTCTATAGCATTTAAATTCTATACGACTTCGTCTCCGAAATACGAGGTCCAGCACCAACGACCTAAGACTCCACGAGCAAATAGACACAAACAGACTGAGTTTCAAAAACTATAAGAATGGTTTGGAAATTCTTGTATTTCTATTCTCTTCTTGGGCTTTTTTTCTTCTGATACATACACTAAATGACCACCATAGCAGCATTTAGTTAACTAAAACCTTCGGCTAATGTCTGTATTCGTCTCTCTTGCGACGATTGTTCGAGAAAATGTTTGACTTTAGAAGTAAACAACTTAGAAAAGATGCCATAATAGACAATGTTTGAACGTTTAGATCTCTTTTTATTTTTTTTTATAGTTTTTTTCGGGAAGCAAACAAAAAAAAAAAAAAGAAATTAAATTCAATCGAAACTATATAATGTCCTCCTAAAATAGCTTTTTAAGGATATAATGTTCAATGCAATTTAAAAAAAAAAATTAAGTGATGTGTTTGAGGCGTATAATGATGTTTAAACTGATTTATATATTATTATTTATTATTTATATTATATATTATTCCCATAATGGATTATGACTTATGTTACCAATTATTATTATCTATTATATTATTATTAAAATACATATATCCATTATCATTATCGATTTCAACTGCTGCGTTGTTTTGCTCAAGTCATGGGAAATAATCTACAATTGACAATATTATACACACACAACACAATCAACACACATTTAACACACACACGACCATACTCTTATTATATTATAATATATATCTAAGCATATACTATTACTATATATATATATAATAAATATATATATAATATATATAAATGTGCATGCTGTAATATATATTATATATATATATATATATATATATATATATATATATATATATAAATATCATACATATATTTAATATGAAAAAAAAAAAAATAAAAAAAAAAAAAAAAATATTTTTATGATAATGATAATATATATATATATATTATAAATATATATTAGAGATGAGAGGTAATCCAGAAACTTGGTAGTAAGGTATGATTTATATGTGATTTCTAAGATACACTGTATTATTATTGGTATGATCCATATGTATAAATATCAGTGAATCTTTAAATCATAAAAGAGCTCATATAATATATATATATATATATATATATATATATATATATATATATATATATATATAGATATAAGGTCCATTTTTAAGCCAAAGTAAACGGGTTTGGAATTCAGAAGCCTAAACAAGGAGCAAAGAACAGCCATCTGTCACACTTTTTTTTGGCACACGACCTGGTAGCGTAAGCGGGTGGTTTATACCAATCATGCAATGCATTCAGTGACAAGAAATGCAAAATCCCATCATTCACAACGGAATTTGAACTTATTAGTTTTTTAGCATGTGCTTGAAACATTAACAGGGTGCGAACACAGAAGCAATGTGTGTACCAATGTAACATATCATAATTGCCTTTTTCTTCACTTTCTTTTTTCTCCGCAATCTTTCTCTTTCAATGTTCTCTTTCTCTTCTCTCTTTTCCATTTTCTTCATCTTTCTACTCTCTTATCTTTTCTTATCTTTTCTTCTTGCTTTCTTTCTCTTTCTGTCTCATTATCTATCGTCTCTTTCTTCTCTCTCGCTAATATTCTTCCTCTTCCAGTGGTCTATTTTCTCTCTTCCCTTTCTCACTTCTTATCTTTCTTCTGTCTTTCCATCTCTATCATCGTCTCCTTATACAATTTCCTTTCTCTCTCTTTTCTTTCCTTTCTTCCCTCTATCCACCTCTCTCTCTTATTCCTTTCTTTCTCTTCGCCATTCTCGTCTTTTTTCTTTCTTCTTTACTTCTCCCTTTACATTTCTCTCTTTCATCTTTTCTCTCTCTGTTTCTTCTCTTTTCTGTCTCTCAATCTTTCTCTTTTGTTTTGTCTTCTGTTGTCCATGGTTATTTAAGTTTTCTTTTTTCAGTTTTTCCATTTCCTTCTAATACATCTACATTTCCTTTCCATTTCAAATTTTATTCTTTAATTAGCTTATTTCTTTTGGGCGTTCTGTCGAGCCTGTGAATTGTTCATACATTGACCTCATCTTTATATAATTATACATCTAAATTCAAAATGATCTTTTCACCTCAAGTATGTTACATAGCTTGTTCAAATTTATTTTTGAAAACAACATCTCTGACGGGCGAAATATCCTTGCATGTTACTTGTTTTGTGTTTTATCATTTTCCATGATTTTCCACTATTTTCAACCATATTTTTGTAGATTTACTCATTCTGTTACTTCTCATATCTATATAATATAGTATATGTGTGTGTGTGTGTGTGTGTGTGTGTGCATAACAAATTCTGGATATCCAAGTTTCACAAATTTGATCATCAAGTTAAAATAGTTCAACTTCACATACACCCGTCACTCCATAAAAACACACACAACACATACAAATACACAATACATACACACACAAACACCATATATATATATATATAATGACGATAATTATGGTTTAAAAAGTAACTATTCATCATTTGATATTATAGCATGCATCGTCATCATTATCATTGTATTTATTTTCATTGTTATGCATGTCCCGTATGATGTTAAAATTGCATCTAGTGTAAAGTGGCAATACTGGAACTCTAGGGAGTGTGGAGTACAATCTCATTGCCATTACCCCATGTCCCCTCTGACTTGGAGTGGTAGTGAAGCTTTTGAGGGTCCAATCTAATGGGTTACATATAAAGAAAAGGTGCTACAGCGAAAATGTGTTTTAAACAAATTGAATTTACGAAAAACAAATTGAATACCCATATCCACAGAACTTTTTGAACTGAATCATGCTAACAATTTATATATATATATATATATATATATGATATATATATATATAATTTAGATTAATTACAGGCCTATAATTTATAAAATAAAGAGTGCTCAATTATCATTAGATAGAGCATGTATATTTAAGTTAAGATAGATGACAATAGAGAGTCCATTGACACCTTGGTTACTTGGAACAATTTCCTTGCCTGTTGCAATATTCAGACCAAACAACATGTGACGAAACTGTTAGCCACCATGTCCTGCTACTTAACTTAAATATTGTATATATATATATTATATATATATTATAATATTATATATATATATATGTAGTATTATGTGTGTGTTTGTGTGTGTGTTGTGCATGTGTGAGGTGTAATCATATAAATGAGGGTGAATTTTAACCAAAATGTCAAGTTGAATAGGAATCACTGTTTAGAGTTGCAAAACTTTTTTTTCAAGAAAATGCATAGTAATGAGGGTCTTTTCATTTCACAGAAGACCTTCTTTACAGACTGCTTGAGCCCGGAAAACTTTTTTCTTTTATCAGAAGAGTCAGTGAATTTCATACCCTTGATTGTCTTTTTGGATTTAGGCTTGTGGTGACAAACCCATGTTTATGTTGGTGAGTGTGTGTGGAAAGATAGAGTGATAGATATATAAATTGTCATTTTGTTTTTATTCTAATTAAAATATTTATTTTTCAAAATTCTACAATCACTAATATATTGTTCTTTTTCTATTTCTTTTTAGGTAAGTGTCAAAACTACTTGCAAAAAGGAATTTACCTCAAAAAACAGCAAATGATTAAATTCGTTTCCTGTGGTTTAATTTGGAACATTTCTTTGGTACCAACAGGTAAACATTATAACTTTTTTTTTCTTTTTTTCTGCTGTTGTTTGTTAAAAGTTATATATATATATATATATATATATATATATATATATATATGGTGATGCTGATAGCTTTTTGAATTTGTGCATCCTGAGATGCACATATTTGCTTTGATTAAGTCCCCATGAAAATTTATGGGTCACAACTAAAGCTGTCTAACTCCTACCTTGTAACCTATCCTGTATAATTCGTTTCAAAGAAACTATTGAAATGTATTTACTGTTAGCTTGTAATGCTGAGGGAAGAAAAAAGAAAAACACTGGGACACATGGATACAATTTTACTGTGTCCTTTTAGATTTTTGTGTGTCAGAGACGCAGGATGTATACCTATCAGCATCTCTCTCTCTATATATATATTTACCAACTCCTCCACACGAGCAGGATACGACACAAGGTCAATTTCTGCGGAGTTTAACTGCGGAGTTTAACAGGTTTGAATTCAGAGTTTTCCTTCTCCTAGACTGGTTACCTAGCCATGGTTAAAGAACCCAGTCTGCCCTGCTATTTACCCATAGCTGGAGGGAGAGTAGGATTCATACCTTTCCCAAGGGTATTAGCGCTAAGTGAAATGCAATTACCACGTCCAGGATTTGAACTCGGGGCGACGAGTCCATTTCCCATGACTTTAACCATTACACCACGCGCTTCCTGCACTTCTCTCTCTATATATATATGTGTATATATCAGGAAAAATGGATATGAACCTGACAATATGTAAGTATATAAAAATGAAAAAAAAAAACAAGGTATTCATATGATATTTTTAATTTGCCAACACTAAAGCATTTCGGTTTGTTCAGCAAACCATCATCAGGACTATAAAGAAACTTTTGATAAACAGAAGTTTTACAAAGCCTTTGTTTTTTCATATTAGGAGAACAAATAGAAACTGCAATATACTGACACAATCAAAGGCTTACTAACTTTTGTTTGTCAAATTTTCTTTCTATATAGGTGATAGCCCTGATGAGGGCTTACTGAACAAACCAAAATGCTTTAGCATCAGTTAATTAAAAAATATCCTTCTGTACACCTTGTTGTTTTTACATTTTTATATACTTTATATATACTAGCAAATATATGCACCCTCCCGGTGCAAGTATTTAAGTTTTGATATAATAAAATATCATATTAAATTAGAAAGGCTAATGAAACTGACTAAGAATGCAGATAAAAAGATCTGCAACAGAGGGGGTATAATCGAAAAATAGAACAACTTTGAAACTAACTATTCCATCATTTTCCATTACTCCCCTCTTTCATTGGTAAATTTTCCTAATTTAACTATTTAGTTAAAATAGGAAGTAAAGGATAATATTACAGTTATTTCTTCTTGTAAATAAATTTCTTTTAAGATTTATCCACGAGATTTTTGTTTATATTTCTTAAGATAAAACCAAACAATTAGAAATCAATAATACCAAGCACATATTTATTAAAATAAAATTTTAAATATCAATATGCAAATTAGCCTTCTCGTTCAAACTGTAAACCGCTATTGTGTTGTATATATAAATACAATTGCATGTTATTACTACGTAGATATGGTCAACAGTGTTAATAATGTAAAACAATTTTTAGTTAATAACTGAAGGTTTAAAAGAATGAATTCATGGAGAATTTGAGGTAAATAATTAAGGGAATTGTGACTTGAGTAGTAATATAGTTTCGGTTACAGACAGAAAAACACACAATCTCCATTATAATAAGATATATATATATATATATATTAGCTCTATATTTTATAAAATATATTGGGCCCTTTTGGATTAACTACAAATGCTACGACAATGAAAACCTAGTAGCAACATCTGGTGAATATATTTTGATATGATATGCTGACAATTTTTGGGAGAATATGTGCTTAATTGAAGTCATACCTAATTTGAAAATTAATTAGTTGATAATTAATGAATTAGGTGGATATATCTGTTTAAATGTGAAGCGTAAACAAATCTAGAAAAAAAGTCATTCTCTGAATGTACATTTCGGCCTATTATGCCTCATCAGCAGAATTTAAATATATATATATATATATATATATATATATACATGCTCCAGTCTAATAATGAAGCTGTAGTAAAACCATCCCTTCTAGGAGATAACTCTAACCAAAATCAACTTCTGTTGACTTAAAAAGTTTAAGAGAGGGTACTCTGGAAAAACCTGCTGTTTGCATAGTCATAAGTTTTATTGCTATACTTGCATTTATATATACCCACACACACACATATATATATATATATATATATATATATATATATATATATATATTGAGTTTTTTATCTATTATACTAGAAATGCATATATATATGAGAGTAAATATAGATATAGATCTGACAATATGAAGAAATTTGAAAAAGGAAGTGCTCCAAAAATAAGATGAATTTATTTATCGACGCTTAAACGTTTCAGTTTATTTAAACCTTCATCAGGATTGATTATGGGATGAAGAAACAAACTTTTTATAAATATTTTTCTAACTCCTGTCATTTACAAAACATCCATCAATTTCTTCATCCCATAATCAATCCTGATAAAGGTTTAAATAAATCGAAATGTTTAAGCGTCGATAAATAAATTCATCTTATTTTTGGAACACTTCCTTTTTCAAATTTCTTCATATATATATATATAGTATACATATATATAATACACACACATATATATATATATATATATATATATTATATATATATATATATATATAGAGAGAGAGAGAGAGAGAGAGAGAGAGAGAAAGAGAGTGGTGCTGAACTGTGAAACTGAAAAAGCGATTTCAAATTCCAGTTGCACTTTAAGTTTAATATCCTTGGGAAAGATATAAACACCATCATTCCCCAACTATGGGTTAAATAGTACTACTACTGTTCTTCTCCAAGGATGACTTTGGCATTAAATAAGCTACGAACGCTGATATGCCATTAAAAAAAGTAAACTAAACCAAACCAAACATGCATACACATACATACACACATCTATAGTGAGTTTGATCCTTGCTAAATGTCCCATATCAGTGACCTTGTGTCACATCCTACCCATGGCAAATGGATTGGGTAAATACTTACACATACATACGCATACATATATATGGATGGATGTTTCCCCTTTGATAAATAGATTGGTATTGCCATTTAAGATTTTATTTTCCAATCTCTCTATTAGTTTACTATCTTATATATATATATATATATATATTATATATATATATATATATAATTGTCTGCATTATAGCTTAAAACTGTACTTCTTAGACCAAAGAATGATTGATAAGCTGGATATAAAATGTAAAAAAAATAATTTGATTTAAACCTGAATTTTGATCTAAAAGTCTTCAAGTTGACTTACACCAGATAAGCTTTTACATAATATATATATATATATATATATATATATATAGATATATCGCTCCTCTATTATTATATATGTAGAAGTACACACACACATACACACATTTATATGATGCAATTATGCATATATACACACACACATATATATATATATATATATATATATATATTATATATATTATGTATGTAAGTATACATATGTATACATATGTGTGTGTATGTGTGTGTAATTATTATGTAGGTTATCCTTTCAACAATCTTTTTACATAGATCTGATACAATTAATTCCAATGATCAATTTTTTATTTTAATTCGATTCTCTTTATAGATTTGTATCCTCTTTTTTGTATATTCATATATCTAGGCAACTGTCTGTCCTTTCAAAATCACTAGCTATCATATATCATTTTCATTTGACTGATGTATATATATATATATATATATATATATATATATATATATATATATATATATGAGTGTGTGTATGTGTGTGTGTGTGCATATGTGTGTGTGTGTGCAATTCCAATTCTGTCTGTTTTATCTTAAAAGTTATTTCAATTATACATATATATATATAAAATATATATATATATATATATATATATATATATATATTAGACTTAGATCTATGTATCTCTCTTCTCTCATATATATATATAATCAAGTCTAAACCACACACAAAGTATGCACTCAAAAATACAGACACACACACACACACACACACACACACACACATGTATATGTTTATATATATGTGTGTGTACCTGTGTGTATGTATTCAATTCCAATTCTCTCTGTAAAATCTTAAAAGTTACTATATATATATATATATATATATATATATATACAGGTCTATGCCACTGATACACAATTCATCATCCCAAAAATGATTTTTTTTAAACATACTTTTTCGTTTTTTCCAAAAATCTCTTCACTCTGTGTGATGAATGCTTGAAACTCAGGGTCACAGTTATATATATTCATGAAATCAAATACATATACAAAAACTAATATATATCTATTATATATATTTTAGACAGGTCTCTCTTTTTGTCTCTCACTCACTCTCTCTCTATATGTATATATTTATATATATATATATGTATATATAATCATGTGTACACTACACACATATGTGTATTTGTGTGTGTGTGTGTTTGTGTGCGTGTTAAAGTTATACAGATATTTATTCAAATCCTTCTTTGTTCTTTTGGCGAACAAGGTTGAAATTCAAACAAATGCAAACTTTCTCTGATAAAACAAGAAGGCCTCTGTTAAATAAAAAAGAAAACAACAAAAAAAAATAGTTAAACTAGAAGAATTTTATCTTTTTCTCTCTGTTTCTTGTCTTAATGAGAAACTTCTTTCTTTTTTTCATTCTTTTATTTGTGGACTTGGGACCATACCCTTGTTGTCTTCCGAACAATGTCTTAGTGACTAAACTCATAGGACAGCATTGAAAGCTACCAAAACTATCGTACTTAACCCTTTATCTACCAGGGCACCCCAAACCGCCCAATGATCGAAATGCCGGACCCTTCAAAATTCCCGAGATGATCAGCACTCTGAAAATCGTTTAGAGTTAAAAAAGAGAAATTATTTAATTGAATACATTTCTATTTAGTAGTAAAAGGATCAGCAATACGATAATATATATATGATTTGTATATATATATATATATATATATATAGGGGCCGGTTTAGCTCAGTCGGTAGAGCGTTTGGCTAGAAACCACAAGGTTCCTAGTTCGATCCTGGTCCTCGCCAACTCAGCGTATGAGTAGCACAGGGATCTGTGTGGTAAAGTAAGGAGCTATTGGTAGGTGTGGCGCTCCAAATCAGATGCAAATAACAATCTCCTTGGTCTGGCGCTAGTGAAAAGGGGATAGACTCCCTCACTGATTGGCTGATACCGACATTAGGCCACCCCGACGACTTACTTTTACTTTATATATATATATATATGGTTTGTCAACCATTTCACCATGCTACCTGTGGTAGATAAAGGTTTAAAACAACAAAGATGAGGATGTTTGTTCCCTTTTCATTCTGGTATAAGGGGCAGGGTTGGCTCAGTCGGTAGAGCATTCGGCTAGAAACCACAAGGTTTCTAGTTCGATACCAGTCCCCGCCAACTCAGCGTATGAGTAGCACAGGGATCTGTGCGGTAAAGTAAGAAGCTGATGGTAGGTGTGACGCTCCACCTCAGATGCTAAAACAATCTCCTTGGTCTAGCGCTAGTGAAAAGGGGATAGACTCCCTCGCTGACTGGTTGATACCGACTTTAGGCCGCCCCGTCGACTTTACTTTTTACTTTATTTGTCTTTTAATTCCAAGTGTTGTTGGGAAATTACAGGAATCATAAATTTCTTCCGATGGAGATTTGGAACTTGGAACCATACCCTTTTTGTCTTCCAAACAATATACAGAGCTTTAATAGAGCTCAAAAACATCATCCACTACCAACAAGCAGGGGTACCAAGCTATCTTAACCCTTTATCTACCAGAGTGCCCCAAACCGCCTGATGATCAAAACGTCTGAGATCATCATGTCTTAAAAAATGGTTTAGAGTGGTAAAGGAACAGCGATACGATAATAGCTTGTCAACCATTTCATCATGCTACAGCGGTAGATAAAGGGTTTAAACAACAAAGATGAGGATGTTTGTTCTCTTTTATTCTGGTATTTGTCTTTTAATTCCAAGTGTTGTAGGGAAATTAAAGGAATCATAAATTTCTTCAAATGGAGATTTTTGAAAGGTGTAAAACTCTGAAAAACTGAAAACTCCCTTCATCTCTCTATATATATTTATAAAACCTAAAACATCACATTATGGGACTATATTACAGTGACAAAATTGAGTAATAGTAATATATGCTAGAAGGCGGTGGCTGCGGGTCTACATGCCATGGGAATGACGTTAAACTCTATCTGATGGTGAGGTTCCAGTTTCGGAGGTTTGAGGAATGTGGAGCATCCCATTCATCACCATTGCCCCCTGGTCCACTCTGACCCGGAGTGGTAGTACCTGTTAGGGTCCCATCTATGGGTTAAATAGAAAAATGTATTTATAAAAAATTGTATTATCCATTAAGAATTGATTTATTTCAAAACTTTATCGGCATTAAATGACCCACTGAGGTTGATATGCCGTAAAACAAAACAAACAAACAAACAAACAAACAAATAGTCCCATATTCTTAAATTTTAGGTTTTAAACCTGCACTGCTATTATAGCATTGAGCATTTTTCTATGCAACAATTTTCTTCTTTGCTAACCATCATTATATAACATATATTCATATATGTGAATGTATATATATATATATATATATATATATATATATATATGTATGTATAGAAGATGTGTCAAAAAAGTATCAAGGTTTTTTTGTGCTTTTTAACACACCTGGTATTCTGAAAAAAAATGTTCCATTCATTCATTTTTTTCAGAATACAAGGTGTGTCAAAAAAGTACCAAGTTTAAAACTGTATTTACCAAGATAGAAATGAAGAATGAATGAAACGTAATTTTTTTTCAGAATACAAGGTGTATCAAAAAGTATAAAAAAATCATTATACTTTTTTGACACACCTTGTATATTATATGGGAATTTTTGTAAACCTGAGTTTCATGCTTTTTACAGTCCTGACAGACTATGAAGCATAAAAAGCATGAAACCCGGAGTCACAAAAATTTGCATCTAATATATACATACTAGTATATATATATATATATACATATATATATATATACACATTCTTATATATATATATATATATATATATATATATATATATATATATATATATATATATATTACATGGGAATTTTTATTAATAATTTTGTGTATAACTTTTATAAGAAAGTGTTGTAACTCGCATATTAGAGTTGACAGAGAAATAATAGGAAGAAACACGAGTATTCAGGATAGGGAAAAAGGTTTACTAAGTAAAGTTACAAGGTGAACAGAGTAATTAGCAATTACTAGGTTGAATTAACTAATCCCATAAGAACTTGTTATTTCTCTCTTTTGTCAGACATTATTCATAGGAAAAACAGGTGATTCCATTTTCATTATTTAGGTACTATATGGCAGAAAGACAGAACGAGATTGTTCTTATTCTGATATTCAGGCTATGGGATAACAGCCCAGTGGATAAAGTGTTGGTTACAGTGTCTATTTACTGGCGATAACGAGTTCAATTTCTGGAGCAGGTAGTGCAAAAAGTCATAAACTCTAGTTCGATGCGAGAGAAATACAAGTGACATCTCAAGGGTGAATTAACACGGAGAAAATTGAATTATGCAGGATATCAGCTATGCTTGGACAGTGGAATGGGGACAATCTATCCCCGTGGATTAAATGGTATCAAATTATGTATAACGATCAACGTGTAATTAGATATAGCACGTTTCCGGGTCCCTTTCGGATACATGCTTCACAAGGAGAATTTCTTTTTTAATTCCATTCATCACAAACATTATCCGCAGTCGGCTGGGGCGTTAGAATGCACCGACTGCACCTCTGCAGAGGGGTAAGATTCCCCCACTGGGGCCACCTGTTGGCCATGGGTGGCGACCCGTGATGCTTAAGGATAGAGCCCAGGTGGATGAGCAGTTCATGACATGCAATACTCCACTTTGGCCCTATCTTGGGCTAGACGGGCGGTCGGAGAGGCCCCCTCCGATCAATCAGCTGGTCACGTCAAGCCCTAGCACCTATATGATTTTCCCAACCCTATTGCCCTCATGGCAAGCCCCAACCCCTTTTTATCATATGGGTGCTAGAAGGCGGTGGCTGCGGGTCTACATGTCCTGAGAATGATGTGATGCTTAAGGATAGAGCCCAGGTGGATGAGCAGTTCATGACTTGCAATACTCCACTTTGGCCCTATCTTGGGCTAGACGGGCGGTCGGAGAGGCCCCCTCCGATTAATCGGCTGGTCACGTCAAGCCCTAGCACCTATATGATTTTCCCAACCCTATTGCCCTCATGGCAAGCCCCAACCCCTTTTTATCATATGGGTGCTAGAAGGCGGTGGCTGCGGGTCTACATGTCCTGAGAATGATGTTAAACTCTATTTGATGGTGAGGTTCCAGTTCTGGAGGTTTGGGGAATGTGGAGCACCCCTTCATCACCATTGCTCCCAGGTCCACTCTGACCCGGAGTGGTAGTACCTGTTAGGGTCCCATCTATGGGTTAAATAGAAAAATATATTTATAAACAAAATTGTATTATCCATTAAGAATTGCTTTATTTCAAAACTTTATCGGCATTAAATGACCCAACTGAGGTTGATATGCCGTAAAACAAACCAAACCAAACCAAACCAAACCACAAACATTACATCTATTCATTGGATGTTTCTTTTTTCCTCCGACTTTTAGTGTTAAATCTGAATTCATGCAACACTCCACTTTGGCCTTTAGGCTAAAGGAGCGATCAGATCAATCAGATGGCTACGTCAAGCCCTAGCACCTATATGATTGTCCGACTGTATAGCTCTTACGGCAAACTCCCAACCCTTTTTATCATATATGTGCTAGAAGGTGGTTCTGGAACTTTGAAAAGTGTGGAGTACCCCTTTATCGCCATTACTCCCAGGTCCACTCTAACCATGAGTGATAGACCTGTTAGGGTTCCATAATTTTTTAAACAGATTTTTTTTTTATTTAATAGATAAGAAAAAATTAAGTTTTAAAAAATGTGTTAGAAAAAAAATTCAGTTCAAAGAAAAAACTGGATACCCAAAAAGAATAAATAAAACAAAATGTCTTCGGCTTGAAATAACCCAAGGGGTGACATGCCTTAATGACTTATGATTGTCCCGACCCTATTGCCTTTATGATAAACGCCCAACATTTTTTTATCATCTATGAGCTAGAAGATGGTGACCGGGTCTCCTTGTCCTGGGAATGACGTTACACTCTATCTGATGGTGAGGTTCCAGTTCTGGAGCTCTGGAGAATGTGAAATGCCCCTTCATCACCATTACTCCCAGGTTCACTCTGACCCAGAGTGGTAGTACTAGTTAGGGTCCCATCTATGGGTTAAACAGAACAAAATAAGTACTAACAAATGTGTTTAGAAAATTAAGTTAGAAAATTGAGTTCTACCAAACTATCACTTTGTCAGCATTGAATGACCCTCCAAGATTGATATGCCATAAAACAAAACACAAACAAACAAAAAAATCTGAGTTTACTAAAAAAAACATTGTTCTCTGCTTATTCATCTCTAAGTCTGTAAGTTTGGTCACTTCACATGGTGTAATGGTTAGAAGCTAGATTTGCAGACCATTGTTAGTGAGTTTGATTGGTCGCCCATTACCTCTGGCCTTGTGCCACATCTAAGCTTAGCTTAGTAAATAACTATATCTGTTTTAAATGCCCATTCATATTCATCACCTATTTTAATGTATTGTCATTGATAAAAAATTATTCCTGTTTCCCTATCTCAGTTCTCTCTCTCTCTCTCTCTCTCTCTCTCTCTCTCTCTCTCTCTCTCTCTCTCTCTCTCTCTCTCTCTCTCTCTCTCTCTCTCTCTCTTAATCTATTTGTTTGTATGAGTCCATAAAAATCTATCAATCTATTTCAGTTTGGTTATATCTATCTATCTATCTATCTATCTATCTATCTGTCTGTCTCAGTCTCTTTCTCTGTCTGTCTGTCTCAGCTAATAAATTTGTATAAGCCAATAAAGAAATCTATCCATCTATTCCAGCTTGATTATATCTATCTATCTATCTATCTATCTATCTATCTCAGTTTGTTCATCTCTCTTTATCTCTCTGTCTCTGTCTCTGTGTCTATCTGTATCTCTCTATCTTTCTGCCTGTTTCTCCCACTCTCTTTCTCAGTCTCTCTCTTTCTCTCTCTACTAATATATTTGTAATTGAAAGCCAATAAAGAAATCTATCTATCTATTTATCTACCTATCAATCTGTATATCTATATATTGCAGTTCTTTCATATCTATGTATCAGTCTCTCTATCCCCATCTGTTTATTTCTTTTTCTTGATATAACTATCCAAGTCTTTTTATCTCTCTCATTCTACTATTTATTCATCAATCCAGTGCAGTTCTATTATATCTATCTATCTATCTATCTATCTATCTATCTATCTATCTATATATATATATATATATATATATATATATATATATATATATATATGTGTTCATATCTCTCAGTTTGTCACATGTTTACCCCAGTCTGTTCATTTCTATGTATCAATCTCAATCTGTTCTATCTATCTATCTCAGACTGTTCATATCTATCTATCTATCTATCTCAGACAGTTCATATCTATCTATCTATCTATCTCAGACAGTTCCTATCTATCTATCTATCTATCTATCTATCTATCTATCTATCTATCTATCTATGTTCATATCTCTCAGTTTGTTCATATTTACCTCAGTCTGTTCATTTCTATGTATCTATCTCAATCTGTGCTATCTACTCAGACTGTTCATATCTATCTATCTATCTATCTATATATCTATCTCAGACAGTTCATATCTATCTATCTATCTATCTATCTATCTATCTAGACAGTTCTATCTATCTATCTATCTATCTATCTATCTCAGACAGTTATCTATCTATCTATCTATCTATCTATCTATCTATCTATCTATCTATCTATCTATCTATCTATCTATCTATCTATTTATCTGTCTATCTATATCTGTTCATACCTCTCAGTTTGTTCATGTTTACCTAAGTCTGTTCATTTCTATCTATTTCAATCTAGTCTATCAATCTATCTATCTATCTATCTATCTCAGACTGTTCATATCTATCTATCAATTCATCAATCTCTCTCTCTGGCTATTCTTTTCAATTTATTTATCCATCTATCTATTGGCATCTGTTTATTTCTCTTTATTTGATATATCAATCCAAATCTTTCTATCTCTCTTCTTGTACTATTTATCTATCTATCCAATTCAGTTCTTTTACATCAATCAATAAATCTATCTATCTATCTATCTATCTATCTATCTATCTATCTATCCCATAAATATAATATCCTATTATTGTGATGTTTATTAAGTGGGTTTATGAGATAAAACATTAACATCTGACCTTTTATCTTTGTTTAGTTTCTCTTGTTATTGTCTTAGCCACATTTTATCGCTGGATTTTATCACTTACATAGGAAAATATATCAACAACAAATAATCATGTTGTATGCCCGACCCATATAGATATTGATGTTTTTAAAAGTAATTCTCATTAGATTAATCTGTTCAACTGGTGAGAAAGATATTTTACAAAACAGGAAACAGAATTCTTCTGTGGAGGGAAAACAACTAAATACAATGACTGAGACTTTTAAAAATACAAAAAGACAAGAAAAAATATTTTATTTTCGTTTTCCACACCAAAAAAAAAAAAAGGCTAAATGATTAACGTTTGAAATATTAAAAAATATACAATATTAAAAAATGCATCATTACTTTTGTAAAAATACATCTATTTCTATTTACAGAGACATACATACACATATATATGTATATTCACATGAGTTAAAATATAGATTAATTGAAATGACTTCCTATAAGATCAAAAGATAGATACACATATATGCACACATATATAAACTCATAATTATAGATAGTATATATATATATATATATATATATATATATATATATATGTGTGTGTGTGTGTGTGTGTGTGTGTGTACGTATATATGTAAAAGGAATGACTTACCGGTAAAAACATTGGGTTGGTCTCAATATTTGGTTGGTACAATTGTTATTCGGATAAGTTAGCGTTATAACAAATATAAAGTGATCTACCTATATATATATATATATATATATATATATATATATATATATATATAGATAGATAGATAGATAGATAGATAGATAAATGACAATCAAATAGCTTATAAACAAAACTATGTAAATGAAAGAAAGTGTTGAAAAAATTTAATTTACTTAAAATTAAATTTACTTACTGTGGTTGTGGCTGATAAAGCATGATAAAAATAAAATAAATAAAAGTGATATTTCAGAATATATATATATATATATATATATATATATATATATATATATATATATATATATACTTTAGTCATCCACAGACATTGTGTTTCAATATATCATTTCTCCTGGTTAGATGTTAGCAGGTTATCCTCCAGCCTGTGTCATAACCTGACCGATTTATCATCAGTCAGAGTTCTTGACATACAGCAGCACACCACCAAACTGGAACAAGAATTTAATACATATGTATATATGTATATATGTAAAGACCATCATAGAGCTCCATCTGTATTATAGGGGAGCATTGGTGGAGTTTTCTAAGTTTTATATGTAAAAAGTGCTCAATACATTAAGTAGAGCATGATCATAAGGACCTATATGAGTCAGGCACTATTTACCTAGGTTTCACCCTAATGGATATATATATATATATATATATATATATATATATTGACTTTTGGTACCATATATTCATATATATAAATATTGACTTTTGGTCCATATTTCCTGGGAGGCATATTTTATTAGATATAACAGACAAGGTTTGCTTTCCTTTTTTAATGGTATATCAATTTTGCAAGTTATTTAATGCTAAAGCCATCCTAACAGTATTAGTACTATAATAATAATGAAATTTATTGTGTACTGTGCTCAGGTGCACCACAACTCATCAAAGTTTCATGTTTAGTACATAGAATAATGTATTAGTGTCAGGAACATGAATAGCATACATTAATAATATACATGTATGTGTGCACATGCATGCATGTGTGTGTGGAGGGGGTATCAGGTATAGCGTTAGCGGATTACAGGAAGCATGGAGGCTTTGAAAGATGCAGTGTTTCGGCAGCCTACAACGGATGCAGGCAGTTTATTCCATGCCTCGGCAACTCTGAGCGTGAAAAAATGTTTTCAAAAGTCACATGAGCTATCTCTAGCTGAGGGATCAGAGACTTCATACATTTCCCAAGAGTATTAGTCTGAAAATGAACATAATAGTGTGGACAGAGTTCAAACACATTTACCATGATGTTGCTGTCCAGCATGTTAGCCACAACGCTAAGGAAACTACCCCTACCCTCCGCCTGATAGACAAGGATTCAGAGTTGGGTTTTTATTAACCTTCTCATGTTTACAAAGGATATGTTGCAAATAAGGATGAAAGCCTATAATTGCCAAAATCACTGATGTTATATCATGAGGTCGAATATACATGTACTTGGGATATAACACTGGAGATTTGGAATAATTATCACACAACCATAATCCTCATTTGTAAAATCTTGCTCACGAACATGAAAAGGTTAATAAAAAGCTCAACTCTAGATCCTTGTCTGTGACATTTAATAAAACATTCCTCCAATATATATATATATATATATATATATATATATATATATATATATATTTAGCAAAGAAAAAGGCTTAAATGCCGGTCATATTAGCAGTTAACTGCAAAATATGACTGGTATTTAAGCCTTCTATAATATATATATATATATCTTCGAAGGAATGGAGCACTATGTGACGGCCTTTACACACAAAGCGATGTGTGTATTAAAACAGTTAAAATCCCCTTCCCATTCTGTAAGTGAAGACAGCCTAATGGTTAAGGTGCCGGACTGACACCCAACCGATCGGATTTCAATTCCGGCTGTAGGTAGCTTACAAAATGTTCTAGCCACACTGAAGAGACTTGATAAGTCGAAACACGTGTCTGTGGATGACCATATATATATATATATATATATATATATATATATATTATATGATGGTATACACGGGAATGACCTACTTGATTTTCACCATAAGGATCTTCAGGGTTAAATCCACTGAATTAATCAAGATATTGATTAATTGTAGCTGATTGTATGCATGAATTTAGTTGTTGTAACCGTTTTGCTCTACTTATGTATTGAGCACTTTATATTTGTTATATTGCTGTCTTATCATTGTGAAACTTGTATCAACTAACCATTGTGGTCAATTTCACTGGTAAGTCATCATTTTCATATATAAAATCATATACTCATATATATATATGAAGAAGAAGTGGAAGTGAATCCGACAGTATATAATATTATGAAAAATTGAAAAAACATAAGTTCATAAACGAGTAATGATTGTTTCGCCTACACTGCAGTGTTTCGATCTGTTTCAATAGATCTTCATCAGGGCTTTCGTTAGTTTGAGGAAAAAATAAATGTATCACAGAAAATAAGAAATCTGTGAGACTCTTTTGCTTTGTCTGTCAGTCTATTTAGAAATTGTTGAATGAAAGGTGAGCCTTCGTGGATGTTTAAAATGTAAAATGAATGCTGAAAACGGTTGCCGTAGATTTAAAAAATGTAAACAAACACTGAACATAATATATATATATATATATATATATATATATATATATATGCTCTGTATATAATTTGAAAACTATTGTACATTGAGCTCTCAACTTGAACTTTACCTATTTTAACATTCCATTGTTAAAAAAACCCAGCTTAGAATAATTCCCAACACCAACTAACTTGGTTATTTACTTATTTATATATATATATATATATATATATATATATATAAGATGATCAGAAACTATAAGACAAACAGGAATAATGTTATTCTCTAATTAGTTCATCAACATCACCATCATCAGCAGTATCAGCCTCATATCCCCAGTTAGGGTCTCCACTACTATTCTTCTACAAGAATGGCTTTAGCATTTAATAACCCACAAAGCTTGATATGCCATTAAATAAAAGAGACCAAACCCAGGTAGGGTTGTTGTTATTTATAAGGCCAATTGTATGGAGCACCCAGTGAGACTCAAACTCATTAGTAATGGTCTGCTAACCAGTGCACCACTCGAGGCACCTCCACTCCAGGTGCAGTTATAGAAGCATCACTGATGACTCTCTGACAGCCACTTGCCATCTATCTCAGATGCAGTAATTATCTTTACCATGTGGTGCATCTTGGGCAGAGAAGCTTGGTAGAGCACATGTCTCTCTCCAGGTTTGACCACAGGCCAGGTCCTCTACTTGGTGGTTCACCATACTCATGAACATGTGGCCGTTGTTGATCTAGAAGGAACCTATCCGCCCTAGCTGGTGCTTCATCCAGTAGGTCATTCACCCTGTGGTGCTGCGTTACCACTACTCCTCACACTGATTTTGCACTCCAGATAAAGCACTTTCCCAGGGCAGGGCACTTGAGAATTTTTTTTTCTCAGCATTAGCAGTCGAAGTAAACAGATTGTTGTCAGATATATTATTATTATTATTATTATTATTATTAACTACTCTTTGAGAGTTTTTCAGACCCGCCTAAGCTGGTGGTTCACTGGAGGCTGAGTGACAGCAAGTCTTCTCAGGTCACCAGGACTCTTCTGAGTCCTGGTTCCGTAATTTGGATGATCTCAATTCTTCCTATAATCTCCAATTCACCCTGACTCTTTTCCAGACCCTTGGGGACCATTCCAAAGGCACCAATTATAATTTGTATGACCTTTACCTTCATGTTCCACAGTTTTCTCAGTTCTCTGGCAAGGTTCAAGTATTTGTCTATCTTTTTGTTTTCATTTACTTTCACGCACTGGTCCACTGGGATGGCATGGATTATTATTATTATTATTATTATTATTATTATTATTATTATTATTATTATTATAAACAATAAGAATGTCTTTTTAATTCAAAAAATAATTAATTACATTTTACATTTTCTTAAATAATTTGTACAATAGGTTATTGTTAGGAGAAAAGTTTTTAAATAATTAAAATATCCCAAAAGATGTTAGTTGGTTAGGTTTTACAGCTTATAAACCCTTGTTCAGTTATTTTTTGCCGAAATATAACAAAAGAAACAATGGAAAATGAACTAAAAATAAAGCATAGTATATATATATATATATATATATATATATATATATATATATATATATATATAATACTTGTAGTGTATATATATATATATATATATATACATATGTGTGTGTGCCTGAGTATATATTATATGTTATATATATATATATATATATATATATATATATATATATACAAATTAATACTGGTTATATAGTTTGATATATTCACATTATCATTTGTATTATGTATATGCAGAAATCATTTATACATATCCATGTGTATGTATGCATATGGTTATGCATTAATATTTAAGGCATGCATGTATATGTGCATATGTGTGTGTGTGTGTGTGTGTGTGTGTGTGTGGATGCAGACAAATTATTTTATAAAATTTGTGTCTGAACTTCTTAAATGGGTAATTGGGTCTATTTTCTGGATTTAGGTTAAGATGTATTTTGCATGAAGATACACGCACACACACACACACACACACACACACACACACACACACACACACATATATATATATATATGTATATATATAAATTTTTGGTCTATCATTTTCCCTCTGCATATATGTATATATGTATATTCTCTCTCCCTCTATAGATAGATAGATAGATAGATATGAACAGACAGGGTAGGATATAAAGATAGATAGAAATGAACAGACTAAGATAGATAGATAAATAGATAGATAGACAGATAAATAGGTATGTCTGTCTGTTCTTAATAGAACAATTCTTTGATATATTCCAAATCTAATAATTTGTCAATTTGGGAGAAGTGGGAAAAATGACTAAAAATCAGAGCGTCTTCAAAGTCCTCTTTATTTAAATTTCAGTAAAAAAAGTAAAAAAAGAAATAAAATAAAATAAAAATTAGCCAGTGATTTTGATGAGTAGTAGGTTAGCTTTTTGTTCAATTTTATTATTATTATTATCAATATTTTTTATTTTTCCTTTTTTTAATATTAATTTGTTATTTCTTTCTAATTTTCTTTCATACTTTTCTTTTAAGAATTCTTTTCTTTTTTCTTTTTCAAATTCCTTCTCTTTCTCAAATCTCATGTCATCTTACTCTTTCTTTCAGACAATTTTTCATTCTTGTATTATTCTTTTTTCTTTTTTCCTTTGATATATTTTTGTTCTTTTTCTTTCTTTATTTAAATCTTTATTAAAATAAAAAATGAAAAAAATGAATGATCTAGCAAAATTTCTAGATCATTTTTTGTACATTCTTTTGTTTATCTTTCTTGATTTTTTTTCTTTCTTAAGGAATTGCCTTTTTTTTTCTTTTACTCTTTCTGTTTTTATTTATTTATAGATTTATTTATTTACTTTTTCATTTATTTATTTATTTATTTATTTAATTCTCTTTCTCTATTTTCTATTTTTTTTTATGTGAGTTTCATTTTTGTGCTATTTTCTCATTTTTTTTTACCTTTTTTTCTTTAATACCTTCCTGCATTTAATTTAAAAAAACATCATCCTTCATTTTCCTTCTTTTATTGTTCTTTCATTTTTCCTTCGTTTTTTATTTCTCATATCCTTCATGTCTCTCTGTTCATTCGTTTGCTTTTTTTTTTGGCTTTATGCATTTTTCAATCCTTCTTTTTTCCCTCTTTTCTGCATTTTCTTTATTTTTCTGTATTTTTTTTACCTCAGTTTTAATAACATCTCTCTCTGTCCTTCTCTCTCTCTCTCTCTTTAAATATCATTCTTCATTTTCCTTCTTTTATTGTTCCTTCATTTTTCCTTCATTTTTTCTTTTCTTTTATCCTTCATTCCTTTGGGTTTTTTTAGTATGTATTTTTCATTTCTTTTATTGTTTTAAAACTCTTCTTTTTCCTTCCATCCTTTCTTTTCTTTATTTTTCATTTTAATTCTTTTTACCTCAATTTAATAACATCTCTCTCTCTCTCTCTCTCTCTCTCTCTCTCTCTTTTTTTCTAGTTTGGCATTCTTTCAAATCACATTCAAATTTCAAAGAACCAAAACGCAATTTAAATCGCTTTATTTTCATTTTTTTTTCTTCAACAAAATAAATAAATAAATAAATAAAAAAATAAATAAATTAAATTAAGAAAAATAAAAAATAAAAAAATAGGACAAAAATCAGTCTTTTATTTCTTCAGTTTTATTTCTTAAAAACCGCTTGCTGCCTGATCAGCCTCGGAAAAAAGCATGGAAGAGACGAAATGGAAGAAGAACAGTGGCTGTCTGGGAAGTGCAGCAGCATCGCATGAAAGTGTATGCGAGTTAGAGCGGGGGGGGGGAGATGCTTTTGAAAGCGGCGTGTGTGGATGTGTGTGCGTATGTCTGGTGATGGTGGTGGTGTGGGGGGGACGATTCTTATGGCTTCATCGCTTACCTTTAATCTATCCAACCCCAACGCCCTCCCCCACCACCACCACCTCTACTCACCTTGCCGTTGCCTATGGCCTTATCACTCACCCTACGTACGCCCAGTTTGTATCCCTCGCTGTGATGCTGGGGCTGAAGTCAATGTTCCTGCTGCCGCTGCCGCTGCTATTTCTGATACTTGTGATATGATTCAAACTTGAAAGAAAATAAGAAAAAAAAAAAATATTCATAAATTTGTAGTTGTGCTAATGATTTAGAGCAACCCCCCCCCCCCAAATAAAAACAAACAAAAACAAATGCTGGTAAGGAGGTTAATAGAAATCTTAATAAACACAAACAATATAAAACAGCTTAGGAATAAGACCCTGTCGGACAAAATCACTAATAACACAATTAATTTTATTATACATATATATATATATATATATATATATATATATAAAAGTAATTGGTAATTTGCTTGAAGCATTGTTAAGTATGTTATAATATATTAATAATTTGAAGGCAATTACAATGCATATAAAAATAAAAACAAAAAGATGTTGTTTTTTTGTATTATCGATTTCAAAGAACACTTTATCTTCAGAGAGGAAAATCATATATATATATATATATATATATATATATATATATATATGGTTATTTCCTATAACCCCAACCAAAAAAGGGGAACCACTCTAAATAAATTTTTTCTGCTAATTAATCTACCCATTGTTTTCCCATTAGACTAACCCTAAACCCTAACACTAACACTAACACTGTCTTCTTTTTTCCTAGTAGATCAATAAATAAATATATAATTTATAAAATTCATTCAGAGTGGTTCCTCATTTTTAGGTTGGAGTTATAGGAAATAACCATATATATATATATATATATATATATATATATATATATATATATATATGTATATATATGTATATATATATATATATATATATATATATATGCATATATATATGTATATATATATATATATATATATATATATATATATATATATATATATTACTAAAATTCTCATTATATATATATATATATATATATATATATATATATATATATACAAGGTGTGTCATAAAACTATCAAGATTGAGCTGTATTTAGCAAGATAGAAATGGACATTGAATGGAACGTTATTTTTTTCAGATTACAAGGTGTGTCAAAAAGTACAAAATATCTTGATCTTTTTTTATACACCTTGTAAATATATATGTATTCATATCTATCTATTTCTACCTATCTATCCATCTATCTATTTCTCTCTCTCTCTCTCTCTCTCTCTATATATATATATATATATATATATATATATATGTGTGTGTGTGTGTGTGTGTGTGTGTGTGTGTTTATGTTTTAATATTTATAATATATTATGTTGTATTTATAAGTAAAAAGTACTCAATAAACCTTGATAGAGCATGTATAACTAAGTTACAGTAGTATGGAGATTAAGTCAACCAAACACTGGTGACTGCATGATCACACTATCTCAACACACACACACATATATATATACATATATATATGAGGAAAAATGAGTAAAGAAAAGAAATATAGATGGATAAAATGAATTTAATCGATATCACATTAATCGATATCACTTACACATGTGTTTCGGTCAGTCTATGTGTGTGAAAATATTTCGCCCACATAGAAGAATCAAATTTTTTTCAAAACATAAACTAAGCTCCGAGAAAAATGTTCAACATGTTAATGATAAATAATAACACTTTATTTTTTTATTTTATTTATTTTTTGTAATAAAAAACTATTTTGTACCATAACCCATAGAAAAACCAAATATCCAAATCATAATGATCTATCTCAACGTTTTATTTTCAGCGTTCGAAATTAAAAAAAAAATTCGATTTTCGAATATTTCCAAAAATCTCTGTTGTTTTTTTTTTCCCAACAAATTTTTTCATTCAAAATAAATGTTCACTCTGATGAAGGTCGATTTTTCTATGTGTGCGAAATATTTTCACACACATAAACTGACCGAAACACATGTGTAAGTGATATCGATTAATGTGATATCAATTAAATTCATTTTATCCATCTACATTTCTTTTCTTTACTCATTTTTCCTCATATTGTCAGATTCAATTCCTTTTCCATTTTCACGCACACACATATATATATATATATATATATATATATATATATATATATATATATATGTACATGTAAATTGTTGTTATAGGTCCAACAGGAGAAAATAAAATATTTTATAAAAAAGAAGGTCCGTAAAATGGATAATGTTTTTAGAAAATTTTATTTTTTATTTTTATCTTACATTAGCGACACATGTTTCAGATCTTCTGATATCTTCTTCAGGCATTGATTAATCCTATGAATATATATATATATATATATATGTATATAGTAAGTGTAGGATAGATATAGAATTGAAAGCACCATTCATTTTAACTCTATGCTAACCTATCTTAGATACAAATGCCCTATCACTGATAGTATAGTAAAGTATATAATCAATATATATATATATATATATATATATATATATATATATTAGAATTGTGTTATTTTTTGTACTCATATGCATGTATATATATATAATATATATATATATATATATATATATATACATGCATATGAGTACAAAAAATAACACAATTCTAATATATATATATATATATATATATATATATACATGCATATGAGTACAAAAATAACACAATTCTAATATATATATATATATATATATATATATATATATATATATATATACTGTATATTATATATTTGTAAGTTTATATATGCTGTGAGTTTCTCACCAACTATATGATACTGAAGGGTGAGAAATTGACATTCATGAAGCACCACTGTTTCTATTTCTGCAATATTAAAACCTTTTTAAGGGTCTGCATGCATTTCTTAATCATCCAATTTTTTTATATAAGAAAGATCACTATGAAGCATTAATTAGAAATTATTCAGTCCTCCCCAAATAGAAGCATCATATCATCAGGGACCACTGTCATAAACAGACACCCAGCAGTTTTCCTGATCATCTTATTAATAGATGAAAGTCTCAAAGAACTTTGCAAAGAGAATGGGGGAATTGCATTACTGATATTGATTATGATACTGTGGAGAGTCCTGGAAAAGTGTAAAGACATAATGTTACTCGGAATTCAATGAGGCCACCTGTTGGGTGGCAACCCACCCCATTAACCTTGAGGACAGAGTTGTGGTGGTTGAGCGGTGGTCATATGACATGCAACACTCCATTTTGGCCCTTATTTAGGCTAGACAGGTGGTCAGAGACGCTCCATCCAATCAATCGATTTGTCATGTCAGCCATCAAATATATGATTGTCCCGATTGTATGCTTCAAATTGCTCTTATGGCAATACCTCCTTCTTTTATCATATAGGTGCTAGAAGACAGTAACTGAGGGTTAACCACAAGTATTTATTAATATACATGAAGTTAATGAAAAGTATTTATATTAATTCATTAATACACACATGAAACTGATGAAAATTATTTATACCAATTTATTGATACACATGAAATTAAATGAGTCATATATATTAAAAAAAAAGATTTGAGGGGTTCCTCATGGCATAGTGGTTAATATGCTGGGATATCAAATCTATAAGGATGGCTTTAGCATTAAATAAATCACAAAGGTTGAAAAATCCAGTCACACTATTATGTTCACTTTTGTTGTAATATCCTTGGGAAAGGTATGAATCCCATTATCCCCCCAGCTATGATTTAAATAGAATCCCTATTCTATAAGGATGGCTTTAGCATTAAATAACCCACAAAGGTTGATATGCCATTAAACAAAGAAACCAAACCAAACTAAACCAGTCAGTTAAGGGATCAAAAAACTCTCAAAATGCCAGCATTTCAACAAGCTCTAACAGAATAAAGAATAAGGGTTCTATGGGTAATTCTATGTTAAATCATCCAGAAAAAAGTAAAATTGTCACCTACCCCCTTCAATTTTTCTGAATTTTTTAACTATGTTAAAGTTGAACGATACACAAAATTCCAAAAATTGGTGGAGTTATGTTGATTTTTAGCTCTTCAAGTTTGCAAAAAAATGGCAATTTTTTTCTGTGATACATTTATTTTTCCTCAAACTAATGAAAGCCCTGATGAAGATCTATTGAAACAGCTCAAAACACTGCAGCATACGCAAAATAAACATTACTCGTTTATGAACTTTTGTTTTTGCAATTTTTCATAATATTACACACACACACACACACACACACACACACATATATATATATATATATATATATATATATATCTTAGGTATGAGTAGTATCTTCTACTGTTTTTGTACAAGGATGGCTTTAGCATAAAATAACAATGAACGTTGATATGCTATTAAACAAAGAAACATAACCAACATATCTCTCTCACTCTCTCTCTCTCTCTCTCTCTATATATATATATATATATATATATATATAGTTTTTTTCCGTAGTTAGGGTCTTTCCATGTGTGGTTTAACCAAGCTGATGCAGGTAGACCATAAGGAGAGCTCAATGTGCCTAATACCAGTGAGTAAAAGGATATATATATTACAATCAGTATATTTTAAGCCCTAACAACAGGATAGTATATATATATATATATATATATATATATATATATATATATATATAGTACTGAATTTTATATTATTTCAAATTAAATGATTCAATTAAACTATTTCAGTTAATTGATTTTAAATAATTTTCTTCATGTTAATAGAATATAATCAAATTAATTTTAGTTTTAATTAATAATAATTACATTAGGTTTAATTAGATTATTTGTACTTTATTTTAATAATGTTAAGAACAAATTACATAAAATTAATTAAAATAATATTAATGAGAATGTTAATGCTGATAGTAATCATGATTATATATTGATCCAGATTACGAGAATATTATAGTAAAAACAATGTCATTCTACTTGTAGTTATCATTATATAGTAGGGTAGACTGGGCTCTTTAGCCTTTGTAGGGCATCCAGTCTAAGGGAAGAAAACTGGGAAGGCAAAATGAGGATTTCTTTATAATAAAGGAATCCTCATTTTGTATCTGATTATGGGAACACTAGATAATTCCTCTAAGTTCCCTGAAATAGTCTATTATGCTTTAAACCTAAATCTTTTTTTGTTATTTTTTCCTAATATAATTTTGCTCTGTCCCTCTGACAATAAGAACACACATTGAGCTCTGTAAATTACGAGAACTGAAAAACTACATCATAAGGAAGATTTTTTCACTCAAACTTTGGATTATATACACAAATTAATATATATCTATATTTATTCTTATACCTATATATATAAATATATATATATATATATATATGTGTGTGTGTATGTTTGTTATATGTGTGTGTATGTGTGTTGTGTGTGTGTGTGTGTGGATGTTATTGTTGTTTAATATACCTACCTATGCATACTTATATAGATAGGGTCATTCATATATTAACTGATTAGATTCAAAACTTATCTTGATATAAGTGTTTTTGTTTTGTAGTTTCCTCTCTTTTACTTTCTATGATATTGTTGTTTATTAAAGTCGTGGATATTTGTCCATAAATGCAGAGGATTCACCTATTCATCGATCAGTGTTTATTGTATACTAAAACCCCATTGTGTGCCTGAGCATACTGGCAGAATAACGGCAAACCAAAAACCAAAACAAAAATTCAGAAATCATGTATGTCCTTAGGTAATTACGAAGGTAAAAATAAAGATTTTGTGTCCTGAAAATAAAATAGAATTAAGTAAATAGATAAAGCGAATAAATAGAATAAATAAATAATATCTATGAATGAAATAAATATATTGTATATAAATAAACAAATTGATAGATAAAATGAATTACTGACATTGATAAATAAAATAATTAAATAAAATTTATAAATAAATAAATAGAATTGATAAATGAAATAAATAACAGAGTAAAAATTTTGTGCCAGGAAGAATGAATATACAGAAGACAAGGAATACTTTTGAATATATATGTGCCTTTTTCATTGTATATATAATATATACATACATACATATATATATATATATATGTGTGTGTGTGTGTGTGAGCTTGTGTGCGCATATATATGCATATATATATATATATATATATATATATACAGATAGATGTATACATATATGTATATATATGTGTATGCATATGAATGTATATGTATGTGTGTGTGTGTGTGTGAGCATATATATATATATTTACCAAACTTCTCTGCACGAGTAGGACATGACACAAGGTCAATTTATTAAGTGGAGTTTAACAGGCTTAAATTCAGAGTTTTCCTTCTCCTAGACTGGTTACCTAGCCATGGTTAAAGAGCCCAATCTGCCCTACTATTTTACCCATAGCTGAAGGGAGAGCAGTTGAAGGCATACCTTTTCCAAGGGTATTAATGCTATGTAAAAATGCAAACAGCCTGACCCAGGATTTGAACTCAGGTTGACAAGAACATTTCCTATGACTAAGTATTACACCACACACCTCCGCACACACACACACACACACACACACACACACACACACACACACACACATATATATATATATATATATATATATATATATAGAGACAGAGAGAGAGAGAGAGAATATGGGTGCTATATTTATAAGTAAACAGTGCTCAGTGTCATGGATAAAGCATTTATATCTAAGTTAAGGTAGCATGGACATAGAGCCAATATGATCTTCAGACCAAGCACTTGGTCTGAAGATTGCATAGACAAGAAACTGTCAGTAACCAGGTGGATTTTGAGTTCATTCATCTCCCTTGAACCATTTCCGAGTACTTAAGCGTTGGTCTTTGGAAGAAGGAATTCTTCAATGAAAAGAGAAAAGGTAGCTAGCTAAGGCATTTTTTATGTATGTATGTATGTATATGTATGTATGTCAACTTCGAAAGGAATACACCTGTCATATTGGAGAGAACATGGAGGATTGGAAATTTCAAACATGTGGTCAGATTCTGCTTTCTAAGGCTGAATATGTCAATCATAGGAAATCTCATCAGGGACAATTGATGCACACTCTAGGAACAAACAATGTGCCTTGTGCAATCTGTAACAAAGTCTGTAAGGCAGCTTCTGGTTTTAAGAGACATATGGTTGTGAACAAGCATCAAATTGTATCATCTGATCCATCTGATACAATGGGAAGGACGTCCTTCCTATGTCATATTTGCATCAAACTTTGTGGATCTACAGCGGGTTTGATGAGTCATTTGAGGGCTCATGAGAGGAAAGGTTCTGGTGGTGTGGTTATAGGATTGTGAGGAATGACAGTGATTTGTAAAGATTATGCTATTGTTATCTATCTATCTATCTATCTATCTATCTATCTATCTATCTATCGATCTTCTATGTAATTATTGGTCTGATCATGTCTACCTCAGTTTGATTATCAACTCTGTATTTCTGTTGACTTTTAACAATCACTTTTATCTCTCAAACCTTTTTTTTCATTTTGGATCAGTTCAGATCATTCTATATGATTTTCTCTCTATTGATACCTCTCTTTTCTCATTCTCTATCCCATTCTTTTAATTATCTATCTATCTATCTATCTATCTATCTATCTATCTATCTCAGTGTGTTTGTATCTATCTATCTATCTATCTATCTATCTAAGTTTTCTCATCTCTTGCTTTCAACTATTTATCTATCTATCCATACCAGTACTTCATATCTATCTATCTATCTATCTATCTATCTATCTATCTATCTCATTCATGTCCATTTATGTATATAGATTTCTATAAATATCTATCCATCTATACCAGCCTATCTATTTCTCTCTCTCTCTCTCTCTCTCTCTCTCTCTCTATATATATATATATATATATATAATATATTTATAAACACACACACACACACACACACACATATATATATATATATATATATATATATATATATATATATATACATTTCCCTATAAATATATTTCCCTATAAATATACATCTATCTATTCCAGTCTGTCAATATCTATCCAATTTTCTAAGCAAGTCACAACCTCTCTCTCTCTCTCTCTCTCTCTCTCTCATAATTCTTCACCGCCCCCACCCCCACCACAACTACAAAACACAACATAACCCAGCCTTCAAGCCGTACGTATGTATATGCTTGTTAGCATATGTGTATTGAGACACAACTAACTCTTCATGATTACCTATTGTTCCCACGGTGTCATCCAGTGCAAATTTCTCTCCCCTCCTCACTCTTCTCTTGGTACTCTGCTGTCATAAAATGGCGGTCATTGTATTGTTTCCAACACCCCACCCCATCCCCACCCCGTTTACTACCCCCCCCCCCCGCTACCACAACAACCACCCTCACCACTGGTGCCACCGCCGCCGTCCCTCTTTTTCTGCCATGGCACTTTTCAAATTGAAACTTTCAACAAATGATTGGCGCTTTGTTGTCTTTAAAAATAAATAAAAAAAACAAAAAAAAAAAAAAAAAAAATAAAATAAAAAGTATGCTCTGTGTGAAACAAAAAACAAAAACAAAAACAAAAACAAAAACAACTACCAAACAATTAGGAAGAATAGATAGGGAATAGACAGTGAAATTTGTTGTTTAGGCTCATTTTTAATCCAATAGAATCTTGAAATATTCTATTTATAGAAATTTAACCCCCCCCCAAAAAAAAAAAAAACTTCAAAATACAAATACAGGCCCGGCATGCTGGGCACCTTGTATTTTTAAGTTAACCATAATCCCATAGTCTTACGTTGCCCAAATTGCTTAGATCAGTAGACTGGGAACCCTCTTTAGCCTTGTATCGATTGTCCTCCTCGGTTGGAACGGAGTTTAGTGATGCTCTGTAGATCACATCCCTACTTCTCCATAGTAACCATTTCTCTCAATAGCAATTTTCCATCTTCGAATGAGAGCATGTATCCCTGCCCCGTAAAATTCTGTTGACTGTTCTTTGAGCCACTTCCTCACTACAGATTTAACGTCCACGTCACTGGAATAATGTTTGCCTCTCTTCGGTCCCATGAAAGAGGGTTTGAGAGACAAACATTATTCCAGTGATGAGGATATGATCCACAGAGGATCAGCTTCATTTTGATGTATGATACATATTCACGTGTTGGTAATTATACCTGTCTTAAACAAAATGGCATTACTTTTTGACGCCCCCTCGTATTTATAAAGCGTTCGGTATCAGTTTCAGTGTAAGTGTGGGAGGAGGGCTCAATTTTAATGGGTCTTTTGACGAGAACTTTTAAGGCTGCACTTGACACTTTAGTAGACTTAAAGACCCAGGTTCCCCAACCCAGATTCAGAGGAAGCATTGTCGTTCGTATCACCTGGGCCAGACAATGGTATAAGCAATATAGGCGTTTGATTAGGCTCCCGTATTGGCTGCAAAGGGACCCCTTAAGTGTGCTTATTTTTGTGTGTGAGCGAGTATACTCGTGCCATCAAAAAAAATGATAAAAGACATAATGAAGTAGGAGTGTGAGCAGATCAATCATTGACAATAGTCGTTATTGTTTGCGGAGGGCGGATCAAATTCTGATTCGAGACCCATAAAAACTTGAACTCACCCGAGTATCAATTTCAAATTTTTCTTTAGCTGGAATTTGGGCTCAAAAAAAGTTATTCTATTTTCGAACTCGCCGTAAAACGATGAAAGAAAGTGCGTCTTTAGAATGAAACAACACTTATTTTTTTCTTATTTTCTCATACCAGCTGGTAATTTGGCCCCTAGTGACCCCAAATGAATTCAAGGTTAAATATAAGCATTACCACTGGATTCCTCGTACACTTCTACCCGAGAAATGTTTTGATTGATCTTGGAACAGGACATCGTTTTCAATTGCAGGCCCCGGACAGACAGACAGATAGATAAAACACCTCACATATAATATACTATCCATATATTAATACTCGTGTTCCTTAATTGTAAGACCGTTATCATCATGAAACACTCTCAGATTAAAAATGAGACCGTCCAAATTGTCCAAAAATGAAATTTAAAAATATAAATCCTGATTATCTGGTGTTGATTATCCGCCGAAGTCTTATTTCTTATGAGTATCGTCACCTCCGCTAAATAACGGACCATTCAGCTTTTATTATAAAGAAAGAAAGGGAAGAAAAAGGGCATGCTACACAGAAAAAAAGAGAGTAGAGGAAAGATAGGGAGAGGAGGTCAGTGCGCGGAAGCGATAATGCTAATGTGTTTCAAACGAACATAATGAAAAGATGAAAAGAAGGAGAAAAAAAGAGTAAGAGAGTGTTAAATCAAGATTATTATACTTTTTACTTATTGAACTATTTTGAAATAGCTCTTAAGTAAACACATCAGACGTTGCAATAATTAAATTATTATACTGTAGTATATCCACAGGTCCTACTAGTCCTACGGCGGGCTCATGATTCTTCACAAATTCAGTACATATCATATTTTATTAAACCTGAACAATATTGTTCCAACAATTAACAAAAAAAACAGTAATTAAAATTTGAGAATACAAAATCTCAGGATTGCAGGTCCGAATTCGGTCCGGAATGTTTTTAATTTGCTCACAGAGTCGGCATAAATAAAAACAAAACGTCTTTGGCGTAAAATAACCCAACAAGGGTTGACATGTTGTAAAATTCAACCAACCCACCAATCTACAGAAAAAAGTGTGTCTTTTAATAAAGACACGTCTTTTTGACAAGCACAGCCAATTTAACAGACAGAGTTCCCGCCAGAAGTCTACACTAGTTTCAAAGGAGCAAAGAAGATTCCTGAAGATTGGTTGCTCGCTTTTTAATATTCTCAACAATGCTGCTAATCTTTGGACAATTCCAAAAGGACATTTTCCGGACGCTTCTTCAAGATCGTCGGAGAATCCTTAGTAGCGATGAGATCAAACGAACCCATCGTGATCTATGAAGTCCATCTTTTTTCGAAAAAAAGAATTGAGCTCTTCTGAAACTATCTGCAGCTACAAAACGTAAGACCCCATCTGCTCAGATAAATAAATAAATAAAAATAAAAAAGAATAAGGAGTGCCCTGTGTATTATACTAACCTATATTTAATGGTGAGGCTCCAGTTCTGGAGAGTGTGGAGTACCCTTTCATTGCCATTACTCCCAGGTACACTCTGACCTGAAGTAATAATTCCTGTTAGAGTCCCATCGGTTAAATACATCTGTTTAAAATTATTCGTATTCGATTGGACCGTGTACACAAAAAAAGAAACAATTACACAAAAAATCTGAATATAAAAGGACAATGAACGCGATTCTCTAACCCCAAGGAATAAAATAAACCTAGATGGGTTGACATGCCGTTAGAGTCAATCAATCGATCAATCAATCAATCAAGAGGCGAAAGAGAAAATTTTGAAAGTTGAGTGTATGACTGCACTAATTGACCTCGAAGGCCACATGTTGTTTGCGGGTAGGGAATCTCTGGTCTAAATAGAATTTGCATTTGCCCAACCCGTTCGCCACGGTAGGGTGTAACACAAGGTCGCAAGCATGGGTCATTCACCGAGGACCGAACTTTATTATTCAGTAGTAATCCATCTGCTAGACTAGCTATCTTGTCTTAAAAAAAGGGATTTAAAATCTACTACCATTTAGATTTTATTGCTTTAAGTTTAGTAGGCTACAAGACTAGACTGG
>CM042154.1:61253737-61293737 GCA_023376005.1 Doryteuthis pealeii
AACACTTTCCGATGTGACATAGTTGACATTATCTCGCTGTTACTTGATTTCTATTTCCCCTCTTTTTTTCTCTTCTCTTCTCTTTCACGTTTGTATTGTCCTTTTTGATGGAATGGTCCATTATTTATCTGAGATGATAACAGGACTCGCCATATAGAGGTACAAGCGTATGTATGATTATAGGCGAACTTTAACCTTTGGTTGGTGCCCTTGGAACGGCCCCAAAGGCCCGAAGGAAAGACTGAGAGAGCTGGAGATCAAAGGAAGAATAGCGGCCACTTCATCACTGATGAAATTAGCCTGAATACTCAGAGGGGACCTGAAGATCTGGGGAGACTTGCTCTCACTCAGACTCCAGTGAAAAACCACCAGTTAAAACTCGTGTGACAAACTAACAACAACAACAAAACAACAATAATAATAATAATAATAATAATAATAATAATCAAAAATAGATAAGACACAACAGAAAAATAAATGTAGGGTGTGTGGAGACAGAGATGAAATTATGAACCATGTCTTAAGCGAATGCACAACGAGAATACAAAGCGAGGCACGACTGGATTGGTAAGGTGATCCACTGCAAGAAATTCACTTTTGGCTATACAACAAAATAGTATATGCATATAACAGAATCTGTTCTCGAGAATGAAACATAAAATTCTCTAGGACTTTGAAATAAAGACGGATCATCTTAACCCAGCCAGAAGACCAAACCTAGTATTGATTAACAAGAAAAAGAGAACTTGTCAACTGGTAGATTTTGCAGTTCTGGCAGATCTCAGGGGAAGATAAAACCTATTCTTCCACTTTCTTTCTTCCCCTCTTTTTCCTTTTCTTTCTCCCCCCTCCTTCTCCTCTCCTTAACCTATTCCTCTAATTCCTTACCTATTCTACTTTTCCGTCTCGCTTCCTTCTACTATTCCTCATCTCTCTCCCCTCTTCTTCTCCTCCTCCTGCTCTGCTCTTCAGTTCTCCTCCTACCACCCTCCTCCTTCTCCTCCTCCTCTTTTTCTTTCTCTTTCCCTTCTTTGACTTCTCCTCAACCTATCACTCCAATTCTTTCCCTATTCTACTTTTCCGTCTCGATTCCTACTACTATTCCTCATCTCTTCCCCCCTCGTTCTTCTCCTGCCCCCTCGCTCTTCTCCTCTTCAATTCTCCTCCTACCCACTCCTCCTCCGCCTCTCTTCATTCTCTTACTACTACTCCTTCTCCTCCTCCTCTTTTTTCTTTTTGGTTTAAGTTTGTATTAAGTATTTTTTTTTACTTTACGTTAATTTTAATAGCCTTTCTCTTTTTCTATAGTTATCTTGCAATCTTCATCCAGCATCCCTTTTTATCCGTCCATTCTCTTTTTTCCAAACAATGTCCTCCTCCTCCTCCTCTTCCCACTCCCCCCAGTATCATCATCATCATCATCATCTTCACCCATTCCAAACATCCTAATCAGAATCAGCATTTGCATAGTTGTCGACCGTTGTCATAGTCGCTCGGCATTGTTATCAGGTCCCTCGTCACTCCCCCCCCCCCGATATGACACAGATTTACTTGGTTACCATGGCAACAAATGAATGGAACCCAGCCTCCCTCCCCGCAAACCCTTACCCAGCCTCCGCCGCCACACCCCTGTTTCCGAATCTCTCCCCCCCCCCGATTTTTCTGATTCTCGTTCTCCCGCTACAAAACCCCACTGTCTCTACGCGTTCTCTCTATTTCAGCTTCTTTCTTTCTTTCTTTCTTTCTTCCTTTCTTTCTTTCTTTACGTTAACAAACATTAAGCTTCTTCTTCATCTGCGCTTCCCTACCACCCCACTACCACCCACCACCCAGACCTGCATTTCGTTTTGAGGGGCCCCTCCGCCTTCTCATGTCTGGGACATGAATGTCAGGAGTGGATTTGTGTGGGAAGAATGGGATGGGGTTTGCCAGAGAATAAAGAAGAAAGAGAAAGAATTTCTTTTGTTGTTCTTTTTCCTCTCTCTCTCTCTCTCTCTCTCTCTCTCTCTCTCTCTCTTCTCTCTTTGTCTCTGCTTGTCTGTCTGTCTGTCTCTCTCTCTGCCCCCCACTTCTCTCTTTTTTTCTGTCTCTCTTTAATTAAATTTTTCTTTAATTCTTTTGTTTTTTTCCAAGGTTGGTTTGCTCGGTGAAAAATAAGTTTTGTTGTAGAAAGTTTTATTTACTTCTAAAATCGGTGTTCGAGCACAGCTTGAGACAGATTTTCTATTGAAAGTTGTTTTTTTCCCCCGATAATTTTTTTTTTTTTCTGGCCCTTTTCTTTTAACATTTCTTTCTTCTTCTTTCATTTCTTCTTTCTTCTTTTCTTTCTTTCTTTCTTTCTTCTTCTTTTCTTTTTCGTGTCTTTCACGTCTTTCATTCATGCATTCTTCCATTTCTTTAATTCATTCTTTCTTTCTTCTTCTTCTTTATTTCATCCTCTTCTTTCTTTCTTTCTTTCATCCTGTACTTTCTTTCTTTCATTTCTTCTTCTTCTTCTTTCTTTCTTTCTTTCTTCCATCTTCTTTCTTTCATGTCTTTCACGTCTTTCATTCATGCATTCTTCCATTTCTTTAATTCATTCTTTCTTTCTTCTTCTTCTTTTATTTCATCCTCTTCTTTCTTTCTTCTTTCATCCTGTACTTTCTTTCTTTCATTTCTTCTTCTTTTTTCTTTCTTTCTTTCTTTCTTCCATCTTCTTTCTTTCATGTCTTTCACGTCTTTCATTCATGCATTCTTCCATTTCTTTAATTCATTCTTTCTTTCTTCTTCTTTATTTCATCCTCTTCTTTCTTTCTTTCTTTCTTTCATCCTGTCCTTTCTTTCTTTCATTTCTTCTTCGTCTTTCTTTCTTTCTTTCTTTCTTTCTTTATCTATTTTCTTGGTCTTGTTCTTTGACGTCGAGATGGACATCCCAAAACATAATCCCTGTTTGTCCTGTGAAATGTCATGAAGGATCTAGCATGATATTTTGACGATCTGCTACACTGAGGGATAATTCGATTTCGCTGATTTAATTTTTGGGGTGGGTGGGGTGTAATGGGGCGTTCAAACAACTAAACCAGATCATTATAATTTATATCCTAACTAGCAGAATTGCTTCCCTAATACCAAAATCAATGCCCGATCCAGAGTCATTTATTATGAATGGAGCCATAATTTTCCATGGATTCCCGATGATGGCACATGTTATGTTCGTAAGTTAAGAACACAGGGGCATTGGTCGTCTGAAATCCTTTCAAATAAATATTATTTGTATTATTCGGACTATTGTCCTCATCTTTATTGTAATCAGTACAACGTTTCAGCTGATGTGCCCTCCGGACTCGGGAGCCTTCTCGAACTCGGAAACCTTCTCGACGTAATCGGGAACCATCACGGAACTTTGATGAGAATGAGAACAGGATACCCCTGTAGATTGAATAAAGGGTTAGGTTCAAAGTTCCGTGATGGCTCCCAATTACGACAAGAAGGTTTCCGAGTTCGAAAAGAAGGTTCCCGAGTTCGAGAAGGCTCTCGTGTCCGACAAGAAATACCTGAAGAAGACTGTTTTTTAGGTAACATGGAAGAAATGGTACGTAGAAAGATAGATATACCAATCACAAATATAGGTTAAAAGTGGGTGGGTAGGCGAAACGGTTTACTCAACAAGGTTGGATATGAATGAAAAGTAAATGAGGAAGCCTTTTGTTTATTGTTTGAACCAAATCAAGACAAGATGTGGGAATATGTTTGTGTACATAGTGTTCGATTACACTTTCTTCATGAAAATTATTCCATGGTTTACAAAATGAAAGAATTGTTTCATGGTTTAAAAAACAAAATATTTTTGTGTACATAGACTTAAATTTCACTTTCTATACGAAAATTATTCTCTAGTTTACAATACAATGAAATTGTTCCATGTTATTTGTCTGAATTTTTAGATGAATGGCTTGATAATTTGTATTATTTAGATTTTTCGGACTGTTGTCCTCATCATCATATGTATGTCCGGATAAAACTACGAAGATATACACAACTTTTCGCCTGATGTTCCCTACGGCCTTCTTCAGGTGTTTATTGTCGAAACTCTGGCGCCTTCATGTAATTGGGAGCCTTCACGGAACTTCAAACTCTGACCGGGAGTGGTAGTACCTGTTAGGGTCCCATCTATGGGTTCAATAGAACAAAATGAGTTCTAAAAATGTGAAAAAAAATTAAGTTTAAAAATAATAGGGACTAGCAAAAAAAATCGGATACTACGAGTTTTAAAAGCGAATTAAGAATAATTAAATCTATTATTTAAGGTTAAACTTTGTCTAAATCGATAAGTAGTAGCATAATAACCAACATTAAAAAAAGAAAAATATAATTACATATGCAGTTTATTTTAAAAAGATTTAAAACTATTTGTTTTGGTCAATTTTGACGATATCCGCCATTCAGCCTCTTTTTCGATGGTTTTAAGTGCTTGTTTATAATTTTACTGTAACATTCGCGATTGCAAAAAAATTTACCAAAAATCAGGTAATTATCTGATTTTAATGAAATTTTCAGTATTGATTTAACAATTAATGAATTTTATAATGCATTAATTATTTTATTTCAAAACTTTAATTTAGTATTTTTGCTATGAAAAATTAATATATAAAATTCATTTAAAATATGAAAATCCCGATGTTAATTTAAAAATGTTATATTTTTAGATTCTAAAAATAAATATCTACTTAATGCAAACCTTATTTTAGGAGCTAAAAGTAATAAGTTTTGAAGAAAAACTCGATTGAAAATGTACCCCCTCCCCCTTTTAAGCAGAAAACACATCGATGTATAATTTTTTCTTCTATAGATTAATAGCCAATTAGATAATTATCAAAATGAGTAAAAAGGAAATCTCCAAAAAATTAATTATTTATTATTTTTTTGCATTTCATTTTTCGATTTTCGGTACTTATTTTCTCATAAAAGCGCAACCGTAAAAAAATTTGTTTTGTTTCTATTCATAACTTCGGTCTTTTATCTCATTATTTATACTGTAATTAGTATCGAAAATGATCAACTTGCAAAACATTTTACGCCCCCAACATAAGGGAGGTCAAAATTAAGTGACCTGAAAAAAATGAGAAAGTTTTGAAATAAAATAAATAATGCATTATAAAGATCATTTATTGATACATAAACACTGAAAATTTCATTAAAATCCGATAATTTCCTGATTTTTGGTAAATTATTTTCCGTAGTGGGGCTAAAGTCATTTTGACAAAAGCGAATTTTAGACTCCGTTTGCTAGTCCCTAAAAAATAAAACTGAATACCCATCAAGAATGAATAAAACAAAACGTCTTTGGCATAAAAATGACCCAATGGATTGACAACCAACCAACCAACCAACCAACCAACTAACCAAAGGCACAATCAAGAGCCCTCCGCAACAGCTTTCCTAATTGCCGCCCGATTGGGTGGCTTTTAAGCTAGTTTACTCATAAATCTACACAGGCCTTAATTGCTTTAAGTGCCTGATATTACTGAGGAGTCACCCATTTAAGTACTGAACAAGTTCATCTTTGCTTAACTTCGTGGCATGGCCACAAGTTAGAAGTCTGGATGTAGTTGATAGAACTAAAACATAGTCAGTTAATATTTTATCATTACATTGCTTTGTTGTGTTTTTATTATTTAAATAAAATGACAGCCATGAAGCATTCAAAGGTTCACCCCCACTCACCATAAAAAAAAAAAGAAAAAGTGATTAATCTTTTTTATATATTCTTTGAGACTAATTCTGTGGGGAGCCCCACCCCCACACACACACACTGTTTGACTGTTTTTCGATTGATCACGTGACTTGGTAGACAGAAATGACTTACCTATTTCTCAGTAAACTTAACATCCACTCATTCTTTTTTTTTTTTTTTTTTTTTGTTTGTTCTGGTTGCAAAGACAGCCTAGCAGGGTATTGGTTTGTTCATTTATTTCAATTCTCTGTCAGTCTACTCATATTTATCAATACATTGACAAGAAATCATACGTGTATCTATATTAATAATTGAGAAAAGTTTGTTTGTCTGTCCTCTATTAACATAACAGTCAAGCAATTTGATGTAGGTAAGTAAAGTTGTCAGGGTAGCCTAAAGTCGTTATCAGCCAGACATCGAGGGAATCTATCCCCTTTTCACTAGCACTATATCAAGGAGATTGTTTTTTAGCGCCTGGGGTGGAACGCCACACCTAACCACTTCACTTTACCGGACATATCCCTGTGCTACTCATACGCGGAGTTGGCGAGGGCTGGTATCAAACCAAGAACCTTGCAATTCCTAGTTAAGGAACCACAAAGTTTGATGCAAATATGACATAAGAAGGGCGTCCTTCCCACTGGATGGAATGGATCGGATGGTAAAATTTTATGCTTGTACACCACGATATGTCTCTTAAAACCAGAAGCCGACTTACAGATTTTGTTACAGATTCCACAAGACACATTCTTTGTTCCTGGAGTGTGCATGAATTGTCTCTGGTGAGATTTCCTATGATTGACATATCCATCCTTAGAAATCATAATCCAACGACATGTTTGACATTTCCAACCCTCTGTGTTCTCACCAATATGACAAGTGTATCCCTTTCGAAGTTGACGCTTGAGGTTTTCATGCTCAATTTGTTCACTCTCAAAACTGGTACAGCCATCATCCGTGTGGATTCTCCATTCAGTCCTCTTCGTAGGTATGTCTTCATGCTTATAGTAAATACACCAAGTTGCACCCAGTTCTGATCGAAACGTTTAAGCTAGAAAAGGGGTCAGCGAGACCAACCTAGATTGTCAATCGACACCTCCCCAAACACCTGATAAGTAGGATCGATCAATTGTTGTCGACTTTGTTATTAGAGATTTATAGTTAAAACTGGTAATCTTATCACGTACAAAAATCCATGGTAATATCCAACCTAATGTACATGCAAAGATTATACACACACACACACACCACACACACACACACATACACACAACACACACACATTATATATATATATATATATATAGTGCACTCTCTTATCGTGAATGATAGATAAGGGTCAGCAGAGAGTGATTTATTTCGTCCCATGTTGTGTATGCTATCAATAAGACATTTTGTGTTTCCCTGAGTGTGATAGCAGCTCAGCCTTGCTGCGAGCTATGAAGCCACACTGACAGATGAAATGTTCTAAGGTGGGAGTCAGATGTTTTTGTTTTAAAGTTAGATGGAGCTGATCTCGATGTTTCAGTCTATTTTCTTCAAAGCTCTTTAATCTAGCGAAACATGTCTTACTATTTTATGATTTGATGCTATAGTTTCCCACACTCAGGTTAATATTGAGACATTTCAAATTGTCCTTCAATTTGTCTTTATAGCACAAGAGTGGACGTCCAATAGAACGCTTAGCATTTGGTAATTGTCCATATAATATCTTCTTTGGAAGCCTGTTCTCATTCATTCTGACAACGTGACCACCCACCTAAGCTGAACCTTTACTAGTAAGGTTTCAATGCCAGCAATGTTACATTTTTTAAATATTGTGCTATTTTTCACTCTATCATCCATTTTATACCGCAGATATATATACTATATATATATACTATATACTAGCAATAATATACACCCTCCGCTGGGTGTAAGTATATAAATTTTAATGTAATGAAATATACTAAATTAGAAAGACTAAAGTAATTAAAGATGAACGCATATGAAAAGATTACACTTATTTCAATTATAGTTTAATTGGTTTCTATATAAAATCAATCATAGGATTGATTTTAATACCTTGGAGAATAAAACAATTATATTAGAGATCAGTAACACAAAGTAATTATTTATTAAACCCAGTTTTGTTAAAACCAGTATGCAAATTAACCACACTATATGTTATGTAAACCTTTATTTCTTAGCGATATATAAGACATTGCAGAATTTTAAATGCACTAATAACATGGGCTGTTTTGAGGCAAATAAAACCCAGGGTATCATAGAGGCCACGTTAATAAATAAGATTTATTCTATGTATTAATGATCTTGACTATAAAGTAAGTACTCATTAATAAACCTACACAATTTCTAAGGGTATTATGACGTAAGCAGCGAAGTAGTTTCGGTTACAGACAGAAAGACATTGAATCTCCATTAAAATAATATATATATATATATATATATATATATTATATATATATATATATATATATATATATAGAGAGAGAGAGAGAGAGAGAGAGAGAGTCACGTATGTTTTGGTTTGTACGTGTCGACTTATAACTCAGAAAAAGAAATGTCATTGAGTATTAGAATCGCACATACACTTTATTGTGTTTATAGTACAAAATTTAGTTTTTATTTTTCCTGATTAAATTATATAATTCATAATCAAAAATCAATCGATTTGTGGAACTCTTCACAGTTCTTCATAAGTGAGTATAAAAAGCACGTGCAACTTAGCTTATTCTTTATTGTCACATTTTAATACCCATCCCCTTTTGAATAAGTTACTTCGTCTTGTTGCCAACATCTCAAAATCCGCTACAATAAAATGTTGACCGACAAAAAAGTTTTTTTTCATACTCATAGGTTAAAAAGAAAATGCATTAGACGAATACATTTTTTTATCACTGTAACTCAACAGGCGATTAAGAACTAATTTTTAGAAAAGAAATTCTGCTTCAAATCATTCACGAGTTTAGAGCTTCATCTTTTTAAAATGATATTTTGAATGTAAAAAAAAAAAAACAAACAAAAAAATCAATTCCTAAAATATTCGAATATTATGGACTCTCTCGACGTAATAAGTGCCCACCTGTCGGCTGGTGTAGAAGAAAACAACCGACTGCACCTCTGCACCATTCGACTGACCGCCAAAATCTCTATTTAGCTCGGTCCTTTTCTCACGCCTTGCCCTCAATCAATGATAAATCAGCGGCTAGATCAGCGAAAGGTGAACTGCTTGTCAATAACTTTTATAATGGTTATAATGGTAATTTTCCATTTACCATACCATTATTTAAATCTTTGTACATTTATAGTCATAATTTGTAGGAAACCCACGAATTATGTAACAAATTAATGGGTACTCCACACTCTCCAGATCTCCAGAACTGGAACTTTGCCATCAGATTCAGTTTAGCGTCATAGCCAGGATACCTGAGGGGTAGCAGTCTTACCCTCCCTATAAACGGTTGGTTTCGAAGTTCCATGATGGCTCCTGATTATGACATGAAGGCTCTGAAATGTGACAAGAAGGTTCCCGAAGAAGACCGGAGGGCACATCGCCTGAAACGTTGTGTATATAACAATAAAGATGAATGCAATAGTTCGAAAAACCTAAATAATACAAAATTTAGGTAGGTTTATAGCAAATTGCTCAACTATTAATAGAGGACAGACAAAAAAATTTTTCTCAATTATTAATACAGATACATGTATGATTTCTTGTCAATGTATTGATAAATATGAGTAGACTGACAGAGTCTTACCCTAATAAAGTTCCATGTTAAGCAGGGTTTTTTTGGTTCATGCCTTTGTGTGCTCCTAACATAAACGAGGCACAAAACAAACCAAGGAAATGTCGAGTCAAATTTCCGGAACGCTAACTTGACTAAATAGATAAAAAATGCGAATGTAGTGGTCATTATTATACCCCCCACCAAAAAAAACGGTACTAGTATAAACTTGGAACTCTATTGGAACATTTTCTACAAATGAATAAAAACTAAGCCGAAGTCGAAGACCGAAGTGGAGAGAAAGAAGAAAACGACCACAATGATAATAAGGACAAAAGCATTAATACAAAAATTTTAATAATGAAGTTAATCTTGATAAGAAGTCAATATAAAAAAGGAAGACAATATTGAATATAAACCCAATAACGAATTGACGCTTAATTTCCTTACAGGAACTCTTTATAAATACTATTAAAAAAAACCCAAGAACAATGCTCATTCGTCTTAGAAAGAGAAGAGCAAAAAGGAGAGTAAGACTGACTCTCTCTCTGACTCTCTCTCTGACTCTCTCTCTCTCTCTCTCTCTCTCTCTCTCTCTCTCTCTCTCTCTCTCTCTCTCTCTCTGTGTGTTTTAATTTAAAGAAAAATTGAAATAGATCACTAGGTAGGCCTGAGTCTATTCTAGTAGTGATCAGGTTTAAATTCAGTTTTTCTTCTAGACTGGTTGCCTAACCAAGGTTAAAGAGCCCAGTCTGCCCTACTATTTACCCATAGCTGGAAGGAGAATAGTTGAATGCATACCTTTCCCAGGGTATTAGCGCTATGTGAACTGTGGCTTCGTCCAGGATTTGAACTCGGATCGACGAGTCCATTTCCTGAGACTCTAACCAGTATACCACTGCGCTTCCATTGTGTGTGAAGAGAGAAACCTCCTAAGCCCCTTAGCAAATAAATATATGTAAAAGACGTGATTTAATATTTGGCACGAGTATGTCTGTTGCTTCTGCACTGATAGCTGTTGGGGGGGGGGCGTGCGAGAAAAAGAAAAAAATGAGGAATCAGAGCTAAGACAGTTGAGAAAGGTTAGCATTGGCCATCGACTAAATGAGAAGAGGAAACTGGGTAACGAGAAAAAGCGAGACGAGATCGAAGGAATCGAACGATAAGATAGATAGACAGCGACTTGAGAGGGAGAAGAGAAGAGAAGAAATTGAAGATCAGATAGAACTAGCAGAGGTACCCGACATTAGTCAGGAAATGATAAGCGACAAAATGATGTATATATATGTAAGCTACCTCCGGCCGGGATAGAAACCCAACAAATTTTCCGTCAGCCCAGGGTCTTAACCACTTGGCAATTTGGCCACCTGCAGGGAAGCAGCAAATTTTAACTGTTAAATACATACTTAGATATATATTTTACAGTCGTTACAGATTTTACTGTGCGATCAGCGGTCCAATGGTGATTGCATAGATGAGAAACGATAGCTGACAACACGGATTCCAATTACTATCAATCTCTGTATGTACATTTCGGCCTATTAGGCCTCATCAGCAGAGCTATAGATAGAAAGACCGCTTGCTCTGATGAGACCTAATAGGCCCAAATGTACATACAGAGATTGATTTTTCTCGATTTGTTTAGCCTTAATTTAAATCGGTATGCCCGCCTAATTAATTAATTATTAATTAATGAACTTTCAAAATTAGGTATGACTTCAATTAAGCAGATATATATATATATATATATATATATATATATATATATATTCGGCTAGAAACCACAAGGGTCCTAGATCAATACCTGCCCTCGCCAACTCAGCATATGAGTAGCACATGGATATGTGCGGTAAAGTAAGGAGCTGATGGTAGGTATGGCACTCCACCTCAGACGCAAAAAACAATCTCCTTGGTCTAGCGCTAGTTGAAAAGGGGATAGACTCCCTCGCTGTATGGCTCATACCGACATTAAGCCGCCCCGACGACTTTACTTTACTTATATATATATAATTGTTTATTTGGAATTAATTATGATTCTATAAATACGGTGTGAATGGATATCATGCTCGATGCTTACCTAAGTCGGCCTTAAAGCGAATATCAACCATGATAAGAATGAAAACGGGCAAGGGGAAAAAAGAGAGAATTTAAGGGGTATATGGAAATTTGTCACTGATTCTTGGAAACGAAAAACCAAATAGAATGCTGTAGTGGGAACAACGATATCGCTACCACCAATAACGCCACCACCACCACCAGTACGCCCCCTATCAACAACAACAAAACAACAACAGCAATCCATGAAATTACTCGCCTTGCTCGAGTTACTTTCTCTGTTATTTCTGTTGTTTTTGTGTCCTCGGGGAAACCAAGAAAAAAAAAAGGGAATAAAAGGAGGAAAAAAAAACGATTATTGGCTGACATTACTACTGCCACTATCCCCCCCCCCCGATACGTAGCCTTCATTATCAGATAGATTTTATTTTCTTTTTCTTTCTTTCTTTTTTTTTTTTTTTTTTTTTTTTTTCAAATTATTCATTATTAATTGATATCTTTCACGTTGGGGAGCATATTCCCTAATCTCTGCTATTTTAATTTTTTATTTTTATTTATTATTTTATTTATTTATTCATTTTATTTTTTTTATTTTTTTTTTTTTTTTTTGCATTTTACCTTTCTTGGAGAAAATATCATTTTCATCACTTAAAAACGGCCAGCAAACAACAAAAAAAAAATGTACTCTGTAGAAAGTTGATAACTTTGCCAACTCTCAGTCAATCGCCAGGTGTGATTGGCTGAGAAATCTGTACAAAATATGCAAATAAGATTGTCGATAATATCCACATAAATAAAATAAAATAAAATATCTTCTTTATTTTATTTCATTTATTTATTTTTCTTCTTTTTCTTCTATTCTCTTAATTCGAAAAGTCATAGAAGCCATTTACGCTTATAAGCCACGATTGAAGAAGGAAAATAAGACTGCGATTTGAAAAAAAGAAAAAAGAAAAAAAAGAAAAAAAAAAGAAAAGAAAAAAGAAAAGAAAAAAGTCCACAGCAGATATTTACTCCTTTTGCAGTTGCATCTTCCAGTTTTCTGCAGCCTCAATTTGCAGCATTTACCAGCAACAAACGTTTATATATATATATATATATATATATATATATATATATATATATATATATATATATATATATATATATATATATATTCACATTAGCATTAGCTGTTGGTATTTTACTGAACTCTGAGTGACAACAAGTCTCCTCAAGTCTCCAGGACTCTTCTGAGTATTCTAGCCGATTGCAGCAATGCAGTAAACTGGATGGTCTCAATTCTTCCTATTATTATTATTATTATTATTATTATTATTATTATTATTAGACTAAATCTGAGCGAATCAACTTTTGTCTTGTAAAGGCTTTTTTACTGTTTAGTTTAATGACACAAAAGTTATACTAAATTATTCCTTACTTTTAGGATTGAGTTATGTTTGAAAAAATCCATTTTAATTAGTTTCAATTATTTGTAATTTGCAATTAAGTCAAAAACTGACCCGTCCCTTACTTTAATTTATGCCTATCACTTTCCCCCTTTCTATGTATCTCTTGATTACCCCCTCGTTATATATGTTAGTTTCTCTGAGAGAAGAGAGAGAGACAGACAGACAGACAGACAGACAGATGGATGGGAGAATTTGTAATGTATTTGTATGTTAAATTTCATAAGCAGTTGCAATCCGTAGCTTAAAATCTTACAAAATGATTTTACAAAATGATTTTAATGTTTTGTCCAGCAGTATTTAAAAAAAAATAATTCGCTTTGCAAACTCACTTTTCCCTAATCTCAATCAGAGCTCAATGGGTGATCCAACGGGTCAAGTTTTGTCTAGTATATATATATTGGAACTTTTCGGTTAAATAACGGTTAAAGGCCGGAGAATATGTAGATTTGGTTTCTTTGTTTAATGGCATATCAACCTTTGTGGATTATTTAATACCAAAGCCATCCTTGTATGTATTTACCAATCTGTCTTCAAATATTCAACACAAGGTCAATTTTCTTTATAAAAAAGGCTTTTTAAAGGTGCTTCGACTGACAAAAAAACTCAGTGGAATGCCAAAATAAGATCAGGATGCGACACAAGATCACTTTTTAAGTTGAGTTCAAGCAGCATCATCCAGAAATTTTAACCCGTGTCACCGTGTCAGTGTTTACGACGATAGTCATTACATGACGAACGCTTCCTTAACAAAAACTATCCTTATAGAAGAACAGTACTGGTACACTTTAATCTAGAGCTGGAGGGAATAGGGGTTCATGACTTCCTTTTATAAGGGCATTAGTTCAAAAGTGAGCGTTATAGCGCGACTCGAGTGTGAACTCAGTTACTACGATGTCACAGTCCAGCACATTGGCCACTACGCCACGGGGACTCCCTCTCCTTTATAACTTTAAATCATCATTAAGGCGTGTTGATTCCCTCTCTCTGTTTCTGTCTGTCTATCTGTCTGTCTGTCTGTCTCTCTCTCTCTCTTTCTCTCCGTGTTTCTGTTTCTGTTTCTCTCTCTTTCTCTCTGTGTTTCTGTTTCTGTCTGTCTGTCTGTCTGTCTGTCTTCTCTCTCTCTCTCTTCTCTCTTTCTCCTTCTGTTTCTGTTTCTGTTTCTCTCTCTCTCTGTGTTGTCTGTCTGTCCGTCTCTCTCTCTCTCTCTCTCTCTCTCTCTCTCTCTCTCTCTCTCTCTCCTTCTGTTTCTGTCTGTTTCTGTTTCTCTCTCTGTCTGTTTCTGTCTGTCTGTCTGTCTGTCTCTGTCTGTCTGTCTGTCTGTCTGTCTCCTTCTGTTTCTGTTTCTGTTTCTCTCTGTTTCTCTCTGTGTCTGTCTGTCTCTCTTTCTCCTTGTGTTTTGTTTCTGTTTCTCTCTGTGTTTCTCTCTCTCTCCTCTCTCTCTCTCTCTCTCTCTCTCTCTCTCTCTCTCTCCTCTGTTTCTCTTCTCTTTCTCTCTCTTTCTCTCTGTGTTTGTCTGTTGTCTCTCTCTGTGTTTCTGTTTCTCTCTCTCTCTCTCTCTCTCTCACACTCACACACACACACACACACACACACACACACACACACACACAGACACTATCTGTCCCTATCGGTAACCTTTCATCGCCATAGAATATTAAAATAATCAGTGTAAATATTATAAATTGCTGTTGGAGAAATAAAAAAAAAAATTAACAGAAGCGCATTTCCGTAACATTTATCGTTGTAGGAAATGGAATCGCCGACCCAAGTTCAAATCTCGGACGAAGCTGTGTGCGTTCCACTTCGGGCTGTTGCCTTGGGAAAAAGGTGTAACTCCATATGTTCTTACCACAGCTTCCTTCTTTTAGAACATTTACTATACCAGGTTTAAAGTGCCCAGTCTGCCCTACTATTTTACCCATTGCTGGAGGGAGAGTAGCTGGATTCGTACATTTCTTATTAGCAATATGTGAAATGCAAACAGCTTCGTCCAGGGTTTGAACTCCCACAACGATAACCATTACACTACGAACACCTACTTAGTGTACAGGTGCCTGTGTATCATCTGTATCTAAATTAACTTTGTGGTCACTAATTTCATTCAAGTCCGAATCACACATATTTCTTTCAGAATCTGCTTAATACAAATTAACTGATACCGTTTATCTCTCTGAAATTCTACGGCAAAAAACCTGAATGAAAAAAAAGATGGCAAAATAATGACGAATTTGGTGTCAAAATAACGAGAAATTTCTCCGCAAAATTTCCTATACATACATAGCCAGTGATGCTGATAGTTTAAAAAAAATTTTTTTAAGATTTAGTGTGTCCTGGGACGCATGTATTTGATTTCAATGAGTTCCCAGGAAATTTGATGAGTCCCAATTAAACTTTCTTAATAAATTATAGAGTTTTTATTTATGAACAACTAAAGCCGTCTAACCCCTACCTTGTACCCCTTACTGTGAAAATATTGAAATGTATTTACAGTTTGCTGGAAATGGTGGGGGAAGAAAAGAAACACATGGACGCATGGATACGATTTTTCTACGTCCTTTTAGATTTTTATGCGTCAGTGACGCAGGGTGCGTACCTATCAGCATCCCTGCAGACCAAGCAACATTTCAGTGTAAACAAAAGTTTTAATGTTTTTTAAACAGATTCTACTGGCATGACATCGCCTATGGCAGAACAAAGAGGGAGGTGTTCAGGAAGGAGCAGCTGCCCTGGGGTGCCATTTCAGTAGGGCACAAAATTGCCTTTGCGTTGCTATATCATTGAAATATACTGCCAAACTTGTGTTTAATGACATATCAACCTTCGTGGGTTATTTGATACCTAAGCCATCCTTGTGTTCATTTACCAATCCCCTTCGCACGGGCAGGATGCAGCACAAGGTTTTTAAAGCAAAGATTAACAGGTTTGGTGGTTGGTTTTGAAGGCTATCACAATGGAAGTGTAAAGCAAAACTTAGGTAACTATGGTGTTGTTTGTTAACCTGTCATTTATTCTAAGAATAATTAACAGGTTAATAAACAACACCATAGTTACCTTATTTTTTATTCTTGCATTGTGATAGCCTTCAAAACCTTGAATGCAAAAAATTCCATGCTGTTACTATTTAAATTTTATTTTTTAATTATCTTCACGAATATAAATCAAATCTTGATAATTTTGCTCAAAAAGCAAGTTCTGGTAATAGTTAATGTGTATATATATTTACTTTGCCGTTAATTGTTTTAATTTCGTAGTTTCACCCGGACATACATACATACATACACACACACAACTGCCCTTTATATATGTATAGATATAGATAACTTAACTGTGGTCCAGATAAGGTGAATATTATTCAATATCTATTACGAACTGATCCAGGGGGTGATAAATATGTTTGACTACCACATCCACTTAGTGGTGAAATGATGCTGTTCTGGATAGAAAATCAATACTAATGGAACAGACAGATACATGTCATTCCCACGGGCATTAGCGTGAAACCCAAACACCTTCATCCAAGATTTGAACTCGGGATGCTGATACTATTTTATAAGATGATAACCGTTACACATGACATGCCTGGTTATCATTACTGGTGTAGTGAATTCTATCCTCATTGGGGGACCTAAATTCGTGTCATTCTGCTAAACTAAGCTTGGTTTTATAAAACAACAACAACAACAACAACTGTGGGGAAATGATAAGAGCCTGATTGGTTGAATTCAATTCATAATATCATCCAATCAATTTCGAGTCTTTTTAATTCATATAACCAATCACCAAAGTCGTCGCTTCGTGTCTGTGAATAAAAATAAATAAAATAGAATAAAATAAAATAAAATAAAAACTAAATAAATGAGTTAATAGAATAAAATAAAATAGAATAAAATAACAAAACTGGTTTTGTCAAAGATTTTTTTTATAGATTTAATTAAGTCTGTGGCTTTCATTATCAGCTATTATTAAATATCAGAGAAAAATTAATTTTAGACGTTGCTACTATTATCGTTTATATCATATGTGGTTCATTTCTTGATTTCTCAAGATTGCTCTCCCTTTCTTTTCTATCCTCTCTTTCCTGCCCTCTCTTTCCTTCCCTTTCCTTCTTTCTTTCTTTTCCTTTCTTTATATTTTTGTCATTTATATTCCTTCCTCTTTCTCTCATTCGGTTATTCTTCCTTTCCAAGTATCTCTTTTAGGTTTATTTCAGCTCTCCCGTTTCTTTCTTTCTTCCTTTCACTTTCTTTTCTTCTTTCTTTCCTTAATTTTCTTTCGTTTCATTTTTTTTCATTTTTGTTCTTTATATCCTTTCCTCTTTTTATCATTCGGTTATTCTTCATTTCCATGTATTTCTTTTCGGTCGATTTCACCTTTCCCCTTTCTTTCTTTCTTTCTATCTTTCTTTCTTTCTGCGTTTGTTCATTATTTCCTTCCCCCTTTCTCTCATTAAATTATTCTTCCTTTCCATCTATTCTTTCTCCCTCTATTTTCTTCTTGTCTCTCTCTTTTTTTCTTTTTTTAAAAATTTTGTTTATCCAACTTTCTTTCTTTTTCTTTCTTTCTTTCTTTTTTTCTTTTTCGTTTTTGTTTTGGTTTGGTCTATTTCAACAATCCACCTTTTCTTTCTCTCCCTGACTTTCTTTCTTTCTTTCTTTCTTTCTTTCTTTTCTTTCTTATTCATGAATTCCCCGTTATTTGTTTAATTCTTTTTTCTCTTTTCTCCTTTCCTTCTTTTCTTTATATCTAATTTGTTTCTTTCTTCATTACTTTTCTTCCCTCTTTACTCCTTTTTTTTTCATCCCTTCATTCTTTTCTTCTTTCTTGCTTTTCTGCATTCTCTCTTTCTCCCTCTCCCTTTTTTTTTTCTTTCCTTCATTCATTTTTTCCTTGATTTCTTTTTTCCTTGTCTCCTCATTTCCTTCCCATCAACACTCTCTCCTCCCTCTCCCCACTCTCTCTCTCTCTCTCTCCTCTCTCTGATTGCTTTTCTTTTCTTCCTTCATTCTTTCATGCCTTATTTATTTCCTTAATTGCTTCTTCCTTTATTTCTTTTCTTCAATTTACTTTCTTTCTTTACTCTTTCATCTTTCTTCCCCTCTCTCTCTTTCTCTCTCTCTTCTCTCTCTCTCCTCTCTCTCTCTATCTCTATCTATCTCTGTCTCTCCTCTCTCTCTCTCTCTCTCTCTCTCTCTCTCTCTCTCTCTTGGTATCCCTCTCCTTATTCTTTACTACCATCTCTCTATTTCTCTCATAAGCTGTGGTCCTCTCTTTCCCTCCAATCTGACTTTACTTCTCTTTTCTTTTCTCCCTTTCTTCTTTCTCTCATTTTGACTCAAACAGAAAATTACTGTAATCCTTCTATTTAATTCTTAGTTTAATTTCGTATGAGAAAAAAATAAATAAATAGAAATAAATAAATAAAGAAAACAACAAAAATAATGACCAAAATTATTTTGCTTTCATTCCGTCGAGTCGAAGGTTCAGAGCGGAAAATTGTCTGTTTTTTTATTGATCCTGACTTAATATTATTCAATATTTTTTGAGCTGATTCAAAATGATGTTTTTATCATCATTTGTTAAAAAAAGGAAAAAACAAAAAACAAAACAAAACAAAAAAACATTTTTAAAAACCTAAACATACAAATAACATTTCTATTTCGACTTCTCATTAAATAATTAGCGTGAATGCGTTCCATCATCGTGTAATGATTAGCAAGCTAGTCTCGTAGATCCATCAATCTTTAATAGCAAGTTCGATCCTCGCTGGATGCACCATACTTACAACCTTGTGTCGAATCCTACCGTGGCCAACAGGTTGGATAAATACAAGCCGTCCCATTGTGGTGTTAGCAAGATCTCACAGATCCATCAGTTCGATATTCGCTGGATGCCCCATACTTGCGACCTTGAGTCACATTCTACCGTATCGAGCAGGTTTGATATTATGAGCGTCCAGTTGTGGTGAAAGGGTTAGCAAGCTGTTCAATACTTAACTGGATGTCCACTTAAGCAATAGCAGGTACTTCAATCAACCGTATTCCTTTGAAGACTTGATTTGGCATTAAATGACCCGAAAAGGTTGATATGCCATAAAACAAAACAACCAACCAATAAAAAGAGCATGGTCAGAATATATTTTAATTGGTAAAAAATATATATCATCATATTCAAGTTGTGCTGACAGCACGGGTTTCCACGGCTTTTTTTCCGCCGCCCATCCCTATGGGTCATCGCTTCTGGCAAGTCCTCTGCACGGCATCCAGTGTCTACACAAAGCTGATGAATGTACATTTTTTGCTGGTTGGCCAATACTAGTCTGTCCTTGTGTATGTGTCAACAGGAGAACGTCACTTATGAGTTTATTCTTACATCTCCATCAGTGTCCAGCATGGCTTGGATGGTTTGTGTGAGAGGAGGCAAGTGGCTGTACAGATGCATTTATGCAATCACTATTCGGTAACTGTAAGAAACAAGTTTAATTCTTTTCAGGAGACATAATAAAGATTATATATCTTATTATAATGGAGATTGAGGGTTTGTCTGTCTGTAACCGAAACTATATTACTATACAAGCCACAATTCCCTTTTGTTATTTACATTACATTCTACCTGACTTTATCTTATTTAAAACCTCAATTATTGATAAAATTGTTTTACATCATTAAGACTGTTGACCATATCTGCATACTAATAACATGCAATTGTATTTATATATACTACAAAATAGCGGTTTACAGTATGAATGGAAAGGCTAATTTGCATATTGATCCTAAAAATGTGATTTTAATAAATATATGCTTAGTATTATTGATTTCTAATTGTTTGGTTTTATCTTAATGAATATGAGCAACAATCTCGACGAAAATCTTAAAAGAAATCCATTAACAAGAACAAATAACTGTTATTTTATTCTTTACTTCCTATTTTAACTAAATAGTTAAATTAAGAAAATTTACCAATGAAAGACGGGAGTAATGGAAAATGATGGAAGATTTAGTTTCAAAGTTGTTCTATTTTTCAATCATACCCCCTCTGTTCCAATTTTTTTCTGCATTCTTATTCAGTTTCATTAGCCTTTCTAATTTAATGTGATATTTTATTATATTAAAACTTAAATACTTGCACCGGAGGGTGCATATATTTGCTAGTATATATATATATATAATATATATATATATATATATATATATATATTGAAAGACAGCAAATAAGAAAAGTATTTGTCCAATATGAATAGAAAGAGAGGGCATTTGGTTTGCAAGTAGCAAATGCAAGAAACCGTCTGTAACCAAGAACCGTTGACTTCATGTCTATGCTACCCTAACAGAGATATACATGCTCTATTCACAAAGCAGAAGAACAACCAAACAACACACACACACGCACACACACAAATAATTGAGCACTATTTACAGATACATATAGCTCACCATATTATCAATATTAATATATTTGTGTGTGTGTGTGTGCGCACACACACACATGTGCATGGTACAGCATTGCATATATTCATATTATCTATATCCATATATATATATATATATATATATATATATATATATATATATAAAGCTCATATGGTATAGCATTACATTTATATATATATATATATATATATATATATATGTATGTGTGTGTGTGTTTGTGTATCTCTCTCTCTCTCTCTCTCTCTATATATATATATATATATGTGTGTGTATATATATATATGATATATATATATGTATATCTATGTATATATATGTATAACTATATATATATGATATATGTATATCTATCTATATATGATATATATATGATATATATATATGTATATGATACATATATATGTATATATGATGATTCAATATATAATATATATGTGTGTGTGTGCATGTGTGCGTGTGTTTGTGTATGTATGTACGTATATATGATGCAACATTGCATACATATAAGATGCATTATTATGTACATAATATATATATATATATAATATATATATATATATATATAAAAGGTAGTGGGAGATTTGATATTTATACCTATTTTCTTAACTTTTTTAACATACCTTCTATATTTTCTAATTCATTTCATCCTTTTTGTATTTAATACTCCGACCCCCCCCCCCGTACACAAAGCTATGGATTATTGTTGTTTACAAACAAGCCCAAGAAATTCCGATAATAAATATAAAGGACAAACAACCAAACTCTTCGCTATTCGGAATATGGAAACTATATCGTGGAACAAAATAGCTGGCAGCAGTTGAGCTTTAACTGAACTTCGCTTGAATCCCGGGGGATCAAGCGTTTTAATATCTCATTGTTATCTAGCTAGGTAGATATTTACCGAACTGATCCGTCACGAGTAGGATGCGACGCAAGGTCACTTTTTGTATTAATGCAGAGTATAATAGGTTTGAATATTGAGTTTCTTTCTCCTAGACTGGTTGTCATTCCAAGGTGAAAGATCCCAGCCAGTCCTACCCTAGGTAGAAATTTACCGAACTGATCCGTCACGAGTAGGATGCGACGCAAGGTCACTTTTGTATTAATGCAGAGTATAACAGGTTTGAATACCGAGTTTCTTCTCCTAGACTGGTTGTCATTCCAAGGTGAAAGATCCCAGCCTGTCCTACTCTAGCTAGATATTTACCGAACTGATCCGTCACGAGTAGGATGCGACGCAAGGTCACTTTTTGTATTAATGCAGAGTATAATAGGTTTGAATATTGAGTTTCTTTCTCCTAGACTGGTTGTCATTCCAAGGTGAAGATCTCAGCCAGTCCTACCCTAGCTAGATATTTACCCAACCAATCCGTCACGAGGATGCAACACAAGGTCACTTTTTGTGTTAAAGCGGGGATTAATAGGTTTGAAGTTAGAGTTTTACTTCTCCTAGACCGGTTGTCATACCAAGACTAAAGTGTCCTGTCTGTTCTACTATCTAACTATAGCTGGAGTGATAATAATTAGATATATAGTAGGTTGGGGGGGCTATTATCGGTATCAGCCGAACAGTTAGGGAGTCTATTCCCTTTTCATTAGTGCTAGATCAGGGAAAGGTGGAGCGCCACACCTACCGCCAGCTCCCCACTTTACCGCACAGACCAAATTAACCAATCTGTGCTACTCATACTCTGAGTTGGAGGGGACCGGTTTCGAACCAGGAACCTTGCGATTCTTAGGCGGGTGCTCTACTGGCTGAGCTAAACCGGACCTTTTCCCAGTTGAAACCTGTTAAACTCCGTTTTGATCGTATAATGTTCAACTACAGAAACCACAAGATTCCTAGTTCGATACCGGTCCTCGCCAACTCAGCGTATGAGTAGCACAGGGATCTGTGCGGTAAAGTAAGGAGCTGATGGTAGGTGTGGCGCTCCACCTCAGACGATAAAAACAATCTCCCTGGTCTAGCTCTGTTGAAAAGGGGATAGACTCCCTCGCTGACTGGCTGATACCGACTTTAGGCCGCCCCGACGACTTTTCTTTTTACTTACATATAATAAAATTATTGTATTTTTGGTTAAGAAGAAAATTAACTCTTTTAATAAAATCTCAGGGTTATTCTTATTTACAGACGGTAGTCTGTGTGTGTGTGTGTGTGTGTGTGTGTGTGTGTGTGTGTGTGAGAGAGAGAGTTTGTTTGTGTGTGTGTGTGTCGTTTGGTTGTTGTTCTGTTTTATGGCTACTAACTATATCATTTTGATGTTCAGTTTCTGACAGTACCTCTTGCTTAAATGGTCACCCATCTTAGTATAGAAGAGGATCATCGCTACTTAACTTAGGTTATCTAGCAGGAACCGGTGATTTTGATGTGACCTTACTGTAAACCTGTGTGTGTATGTGTGAGTAAGTGTTTGAGTAAGTGTGTGAGAGAGTGTGTATGTGAATTTGTATATGTGAGTGTATGTCACATTCTACTCGTGCGGGTGGGATTGGGTAATTATATATAAGGTTCGTTCAAAAACTATCGAGACTGAGAGTTTATTGATCAATACATGCATAGACAATGAATACAAATTGAATTTTCTACAATATAGTTTCCTTGGAATTCCTTCGAGTTTTTCATTAGTCAAGGCACCTTTTGAGAATCCCTTTTTTATATAGTGTGAAACTGAACCATTTGTATTTATAATATTCTCCACGTCCTCAAATCATGCAACACTTCATTTTGGTCCTTACTTAAGCTAGACGGGTGGTCGGAGAGGCCCCTTCCGATCAATTAAGCCCTAGCACCTATATAATTGTCCTTGTTGCCGTTATGACAACCCCCAACCCTTTTTATCATATATGCGCTAGAAGGCTATGGCTGAGGGTCTTAATGTCCGGAGTATGACGTTAAACTCTATCTGATGGTGAAGTTTCAATTCTGGAGCTCTGGGGATGTGGAGTACCCCTTCATCACCATTGCTCTGTCTAGGTGTGGTAGTACCTGTTAGGGTTTCATCTATTGATTAAATAGAAAAAAAACTTGCAAAAAATGTGTCTAAAAATTGACTTAAAAAAAGAATACCCCTGAAGAATGAATAAAACAAACATCTTTGGAATAAAACGATCCAATGGTTTAACATGCCGTAAAACCAGCCAACCAGCCAACAAACCAACAAACCAGCCAACAAACCAACCAATTAACCAACCGACAAACCAGCCAACAAACCAACCAGCCAGCCAGCCAACCAACAAACTAGCCAACAACCAACCAGCCAACAAACCAACTAACTAACCAACCAACGAACCAACCAATCAACCAACGAGCAACAACCAATAACCCAACCAACCAACCAACCAAACCAACCAAACAAACCAACCCATCCAACCAGCCAACCAACAAACCAACCAATGAACCAGCGAGCCAACTAAACCAACTAACCAACCAACCAACCAACCAACCAGCCAACAAACCAATAACCAACCAACGAGCCTACCAACCAGCCAACCAACAACCAACCAATGAACCAACCAACTAACCAACTAACCAACCAACCAACCAGCCAACCAACCAACCAACGAGCCTACCAACCAGCCAACCAACTGAACCAGCAACTAACCAGCAACCAACAACCAAACCAAACGAGCCAACCAACCACCATCTATTCAGCCAACCAACCAACCCAACCAACCAACCAACTAACCAACGTCCTCAAATCTTACCCTGGAGCAGCATTTTCAGTTTAAGAAAACAAGAAAACAAGATGTCGCATAGAGCTAGGTTTAGTGTTTTGACAGAAATTGCTGATCAAAAAACTACCAAGTGCGCTGATAAAAAAAGAAAGAAATAATCAAGAATTAGTAGTGACACGTCTAGACGTCTAGACAGAAGCCTAGATGTCGTCAACGTTTTTTGTATTAGCTGCTCGGCTATGCACATGTCTTCATTTAAAATCTAAAATTTAAAAAAGATATTACTAAGATGTTGCAGTCCAGCATGCTAGCAACTACACCACAGGGACACCACAGAAAATAGATTATGAAATGGACACGACGAGACGAGTTTGCAGTTGGCATAGCGCTAATACCATTTGGAAAGGTATGAACCCTATTATTCTCTCTTCAGCAATGGGTAAATAATAGGACAAGTTCAGCTCTAGCCTTGGTTTGAGCAACCAGCCTAGGAAAACGAAAACTCATAATACAAACCTATTTAATTCCGCTAAGGAAATTGACCTTGTGTCACATCCTGTTTATGCGGAGAGGTTGATATATATATATATATATATATATATATATATATATATGTGTGTGTTGTGTGTGTGTGTGTGTGTGTGTGTAGAAATAAGAAATAACAAACTATTCCAAAAGAGAACATTATAAGTAGAGGGTAAAGCCGTGGTGAAGGGAAAATGGGTTTTTCATTAAGTTTGGGAGGAGCATGTTTCTAATTACTGCCCGGCTGGTTTATATATATATATATATAAACACGGTTTGTTTAGAATGGCTTTTTGCCGATAATTTTTGGGAGAATAAGTGTTTAATTGGAGTCGTACCTAATTTTGAAAATTAATTAATTAATAATGAATTAGGCGGGAATACCTATTAAATGTATGGCTAAACAAATCGAGAAAAATCAATTCTCGATTTGTTTAGCCATACATTTAATAGGTATTCCCGCCTAATTCATTATTAATTAATTAATTTTCAAAATTAGGTACGACTCCAATTAAACACTTATATATATATATAATATATATATATGTATATATATATATTATATATATATATATATAACAAATCCACCGCACGAGCAGGATATGACAAAAGGTCAATTTCTTAAGCGGAGTTTAACAGGTTTGAATTCATAGTTTTCCTTCTCCCAGACTGGTTACCTAGCCATGGTTAAAGAGCTCAGTCTGCCCTGCTATTTACCCATAGCTAGAGGGTGAACTTCATTCATACCTTTCCCAAGGGTATTACCACCATGGGAAATGCAAACACCTTCGTCCAGGAATTGAACTCTGGTCGACGAGTCCATTTCCTAGGACTTTAACCATTATTACACCACGTCCCTCCTTTATTTACATAGGTGTTTGTGACTGCTAAATTTGAGACTAAACCCTAAAAGAAAAAAGTAAAGAGGCCTACTGTCGGTAACAGCCGAACAGCGATGGAGTCTATCCCCAATTCGCTAGCGCTAGAAAGTGAGATCGTTTTTGTGGAGCGCCATCAGTTCCCTACTTTACCACACAGGTCAGATTACTTAATCTGTGTTACTCATTGGCGGCGACTGGTATAAAACACGGAATCTTGCGATTCCTAGACGGGTGCTCTACCGACTGCGCTAAAACGGTCCAAATCCCTAAACAAGGCCAAAGAATCCAGTCTGTTTTACTAGTTTGTTTTGTTTGTTTTGTTTTGTTTTACGGCATATCAACATCGGTGGGTCATTTAATGCCGACAAAGTTGTGAAATAAATTCATTCTTAATGCATAATACAATTTTGTTTATCAACTCATTTTTTCTATTTAACCCATAGATGGGACCCTAACAGGTACTACCACTCCGGGTCAGAGTGGGCCAGGGAGCAATAGTGATGAATGGGTGCTCCACATTCCCCAAACTTCCAAAACTGGAATCTCACCATCAGATAGAGTTTAACGTCATTCCCAGGACATGTAGGCCCTCAGTCACCGCCTTCTAGCTTCCATATGATAAAAAGAGGTCGGGGTTTCTGTTTTACTAGATAACGGATGGGTTATGCCTTTCCCAAGAGCACTAGCACCAAGTGAAATGCAAACAGTCTCGTCCAGGATTTGAACTCGGATCATCAATTCCATTTCTTGCGACAATATACCGTTAGACACGCGTACGCAGAGAATTCAAATTACTATTTTTTCCTCTGAATTCCTCTGTCTGATTTGGTTGGTGGTACCAAAACCGTTCTTCCATATCTTTTTTTTTTTCCTATTTAATTTTTTTCCTCTCCATTTATGCAGGTGTTGTGAAGTCAGACACTTTCTGTACATTCCCCTGCAATACCAAAATCATTGAATGCAATTCTGTGCGACGAAAAAAGTTTTTTCAGAGACGTCTGCAACGTTTTTCTCATTGCCTCTTGGTAGGTTTTGTCTGTTTGTCTCGCATCGTACTTTGTTTTGGTAACGAAAAGGCTGGCCCATTTCCCATGTTACGGTGACACTGTATTGACAGACTATTGATTCCTTCATACGCACTCTCTAACGAGTTGGGTGTCTGTGTCTATCAATAGGTTCTATGCAATACACACAGACACACACGCACACACACACACACACACACACACACACCACACACACATATATATATATATATATATATATATAGGGACAGGTAGAGAAAGAAATTATTTTCCACTCTAATTCTCATATATATATATATATATATATATATATATATATATAAGGGTTTTATAGTTTGCTTGAAGCATTGTACGTATGTGTTTAAAATAGAAATTAGAAGGCAATTGACAATGCAATGGAATAGGTGATGAAAAGGGTGTTTATTTACCTGTTTCCTAAATATTTTCGGGATAAAATCCCATTTTCAAAGGTTTTGGGCGTACTTGTGTTTTTTTTTTCAGTACTTATATTACGGCGCTGGCGCAAACGTTTGTTGTTTATTAAGTTAGATAAAGGAACGCCGGATGTTGTAGTGAATTTGAAAATGTTCGGGTATTTCCGTGGTGAATCGCCGGCCCGTTCGTGCGTGCGCGCGTGCAGTCTCTAATACGGATCTCCGAAATTCTTTTAGTTCTCTGACTATATATATATATATATATATATATATATATATATAGAGAGAGAGAGAGAGAGAGAGAGAGAGAGAGAGAGAGGGAGAGAAGAGAGAGAGGAAGAGAGAAGACCTGGTTTGAAAGTCGCATCGGCGAGAAATTGTCAATAAACAAGCACCGTTGACTTCATGTCCACGCTACCCGAACATTATATACATACTAAAGTCATCGGGGTGGCCTAAGGTCGGTATCAGCCAGGAAGCGAGGGAGTCTATCCCCTTGTCTCTAGTGCTAGACCAAGGAGATTATTTTTGCGTCTGAGGTGGAGCGCCACACCTACCATCCGCCCCTGACTTTACCGCACAGATCCCCGTGCTACTCATACGCTGAGTTGGCGACTGAATTAATATATATATATATGTATTATGCACGTACGTCAACCAATTGCTTTGATAATTGCATAGGCGTGAAACTGATAGTTACGAAGCGCCGTTGTCTACGCTATTTCTTCCCTTACATTTCTCTCCATTCCTTATATTGTACTCCTATTTTCGTTTTTCCTTGTTTCCGCCTCACACGTCCACAGCACAATTAGGAATTTTCCATAATATCACTTGATTACAATCAGCAATAAGATTAGCGCCTCTCGATTACATGGTCCTATTTCCCTTGGCTGTCCTCACTACGGACTACCGACGACCTTTGAACTGACCTCTAATGACCCCCCAGATTGACTTTCTGCGCTGACCCCATTTTTAATGCCCCCAATGACAATGCCAAATCCTAACCACTGCTAAACACTCTGTCTTGCCTGAAATTCAGTGAGGATTCAGCTGTCCGTTCGTTTTAGAGATGGCATCAACTAAATTACTTCCAGCGCGTGTGGTGTTGTGGGGGGGGGGGTAGCCACAACTCAGCCTACCACTGCACTTGATCACACTACGAGCGACCTCTACTTTTGGTCAGTTCATCTCGATCCAAATAATTGTGGTCAGTTTTTGATGTTATTAGTGACCGTATACTTGTAGTTTTAAGCGCGTGGTATAATGGCTAGTATCGTAGGAAATGGTTACGGAGAGGCGAGTTCAAATCCTGGATGAGGCTGGTTGCATTTCATATCGCGCTAATACCCACTTGCAATATAATATTTGAACCTTGTCAAATTTGGTATTTTGAATTGCAATGATAATAATATAAGTTTGGCATTAAAAATTATATTATTGTTATTAATAACAATAATAAGGATAATAATAATAATTATAATAAGTTTTTTACAAACACATTTTTCTATTTAAACCATAGATGGGACCCTAACAGGTATTACCGCTCCAGGTCAGAGTGGACCAGGGAGTAATGGTGATGAAGGGGTGCTCCACATTCCCCAAAACTCCAAAACTGAAACCTCACTACCAGATAGAGTTTATCGTCATTCCCAGGACATGACGACCCTCAGCCACCGCCTTCTAGCACCCATATGAAAATAGGGTTGGGGGAGGGTTGCCATAAGGGCAATAGAGTTGGGGCAATCAATATAAGTTTGATATTAAGAACTAATGATAATATAACTAATAATTTTCAAACAGATCTATTTGATCCATAAATGGGACACTTTTTCCCCCGGGCTTCGTTTATCGCCCTCCTCCACCTCGTCTCCTTCCCCTTCCCCTTCCCGTCTCTTTTCTTCTCGTTTTTTTTCTTCCCTATTTTCCTATCCTTTTTATTCTTTTTTCCTCTTGCTATAGCTCAGTCGGTAGAGCGTTCGGCTAGAAACCACAAGGTTCCTAGTTCGATACCGGCCCTCGCCAACTCAGCCTATGAGTAGCACAGGGATCTGTGCGGTAAAGTAAGGAGCTGATGGTTGGTGTGATGCTCCACCTCAGACGCAGCAACAATCTCCTTGGTCTAGCACTAGTGAAAAGGGGATAGACTCTCTCGCTGATAGGCTGATACCGACTTTAGGCCACCCCGACGGCTTTACTTTTTACTTTATATCTTTATATTCTCTTCCTTTTACTTCTCTACCCCCCCCCTCTGTCTCAATATCTATTTTATTTTTGTCGCTTTTCTTTTTTCTTTTTTTTTCTCTCCTACTCTTTCTTACTTTTCTCCTTTTTCTCTTCATTACTTCTCCTTCACTGACTCTTTTTCTCTCTTTCTCTTTTATCTTCATCCGTTTTCTTCCTCCTACCTCCTCCTCCCTTACTCTCAATATTTCTTTTTTCTTTCTTTGATTTTCGTTTATTGCCTCCCCTCTCCCCCTCTCTTTTTTCCTTCACTCCTTTTTCATTGACTCCTTTTCTCTTCTCTTTCTCTTTTATCTTCATCCGTTTTCTTCTTCTTCTTCCCTCCTACTCACTCTCAACTTCTTTTCTTTTCTCTTCCTTTGCGTTTCGTTTACTGCCTCCCCCCCCTCTCTCTCTCTTCTCCACTCTTTTTCATTGGCTCTTTTTCTCTTTCTCTTTCTCTTTTATCTTCACCCGTTTTCTTCTTCTTCTTCTTCTTCCCTCCTACTCACTCTCAATACTTCTTTTCTTTTTCTCTTCCTTTGCGTTTCGTTTACTGCCTTACCCCGCTCTCTCTCTCTCTTCACTCCTTTTTCATTGGCTCTTTTTCTCTTTCTCTTTTATCTTCATCCGTTTTTCTCTCTTTTGACCATCATGCTTAACAAAAAAAAAGACAAAAAATGTATTATTTATTTACTTAATGACAACTCTTTGATGTGGTTGCCAAACAATCGTATCTTGCCAGGAAAACAAAGTTCAACGAGTACACACACACACACACACACACAAGAAAAAAAAACACAGAAAAAAACGTCCGACTGATTGTCTGATTACACTAATTTCATCAGAAGTGTCATATTTGTACCAGATTTCCATAGGATCCGTCGGCCTAGCAGTGCCTCCCCATTATATACTAACAAGATACTGTGATGGGGACACCCTCATGCCTGCAAGAAAAGCTGGTGCGATTTGTCAAGTAAATCGCCCGGTCATCTGTGGCTATAGGTTAAGTAGTACCACTACTGTTCTTCTACAAGTATGGATTTTGGCATTAAATAACCTACGAAGGTTGATATGCCATTAAAGAAAGAAACCAAACTAAAATAATTAGTCCCTAATTAGTTTGATTTGATTTTTTTTAAATGACATATCAACCTTTTATGTAGCACAACGAATTATCAATATATATATATATATAATATATATATATATATATATATATATATATATGAAAGTAAGTAAACAAACAATGTGTTTATTTTTTTATATGACCTTTTTAGCCGACAATTTTTGGAGGATATGTGCTTAATTGAAGTCAATTTCGAATCACACACGGAGCAGTCTCCCATGTCTATAACCTTGCTGATGAGACCTAATAGGTCGAAATGTACATACTGGGATTGACATTTTCTCGATTTGTTTAGCCTTACATTTGAACATATATGCCCGCCCAAATTCATTAATTATTAACTAGTTAATTTTCAAAATTAGGTATGACTTCAATTAAGCACATATCCTCCATATATATTATATATATATATATATATATATATATATATATATATATATATATATATCACAGTTACCATTAAATCCACCAAGCAAATAAGTATACAATCTTATTTACTTCGGGATTTTTTTCACTATAACCGATTAAAAAGTGCTCAATATAAAGAGCTAAATAGACGTTTAAAATCGAATGGTTTAAAAACTACCGACTTAAGTTTCTCGCAGTAGCGTGATTCTTCTCACTTTAAACCATTCGATTTTAATCATATATATATATATATATATATATATATATATATATATATATATTATATAATATATATATTATTATTATTATTATTATACTAGGGATGAAAGAATCATATTTTGTCTCCTAAAGGTCTTTTTACTCTTTAGTTTAATGACACGAAAATTATACTAAATTAATCCTTACTTTTTTAGGATTGAGTTATGTCTGAAAAAAATCCATTTTAATTTAATTTACAAATAAGTCAAAACTGATCAATCTCTTACTTTACATTCTGCCTATCATTTTCTTCCCCTCTATGTATATCCTGATTACCTTCTCGTTATATATGTTAGTTTCTCTGGGAGAGTATATATATATAAAGAGATGGGATAATTTGAAACCTATTTCTATGTTGAATTTCATAAGCAGCAATCCGTATTTTAAAGTAGGTCAAACTTCCTTTTCTTAGAAATCTAACAAAATGATTTTAATGTTTTGTCCGGCTGCATTTATTTAAAAAAAAGTTAATTCGCTTCGCAGACTTAGTTTTCCCTATTCTCAATTATCTACCCAAAGCTGAATGGGTGACCCAACGGGTTACGTTTTGTCTAATATATATATATATATATATATATATATATATATATATATATATAAAGTGTTGTTATGGGTCCACCGAGAGAAAATTAAACATTTTATAAAATATCATTTTTATTATTATTTTACATTGGCGACACGTGTTTCAGATCTTCTGATATCTTCTTAAGACGTTAATTAACCACATTCTATGACGGAATATGAATATGTACATGCATATATATATATATATATATGTATCTACCTTCCGGTTTAGTTGGAGTGCAGAGAGAGTTAATTTGTAACATCTGTTGTGAGCAGGTGTGTGTGTGTGTGTGTGTGTGTGTGTAGATTTTTATGATCTGATTTTAATATATATATATATATATATATATATATATATAGGTGTTTTGGTACACCTTAGAAATAAATTATATCGGTGGGGGGGGTCGTTTTAATAATAATCTAATAACTATGTTTGATATCTAATTCTGTTTGTCAAACACGGTCAGTGCCTGTCTTGAAGTGTTGATGACCTACTGATGCGGACCAACAAACGACATACAAGGTCATTGTTGAAGGAACTTGATCCGTACCAGGAACCGCTACCTGTCGGCATTAAATGAGGCAGACTCAGCTTCCGACCTGATCCAGCTGAAAGGACATGTAAAAAGAAATAACATTTCCTTGTCTTACCTCTTGGAAATCATCGGAGATTGCACCTACGGAGAAGACTGAAACTGAAAACACCAAGGATGAGAGTAACAACCAGAACACAATTTCCGGGATCTCGTTTGGCTTCTCCCTTTCCTTTAGGCTGTAATTTTAATCCCATTTTGTTTTTGAGTTTGATTTTAAAATAGAAATTGACAGTAAATCGTGCCACCTCGATTTAATTCTCTGTTTATCTTGTCTTATTTTTCTTCTCTTTTTTTCTCTTTTTCTTTCTTTTATTTGTCTTTACCCATCCCTTTTTTTCCTCCTTCTTTTCTCTTACGACAACCCTTTCTTTCCAGATCTGTTTTTCTTTCTTTCTTTCTTTCTTTCTTTCTTTCTTTCATTCATTGTTTCTTTCTTTCTTTCTTTCATTCATTGTTTCTTTCTTTCTTTCTTTCTTTCATTCATTGTTTCTTTCTTTCATTCATTGTTTCTTTCTTTCTTTCTTTCATTCATTGTTTCTTTCCTTCTTTCTTTCTTTCTTTCATTCATTGTTTCTTTCTTTCTTTCTTTCTTTCTTTCATTCATTCATTGTTTCTTTCTTTCTTTCTTTCTTTCTTTCATTCATTGTTTCTTTCTTTCTTGACAGTTTTCTAATTCGTTTGTATTACTTCTTCTTTTTTTCTTTCGTTGATTTCTTTCTTCTTTCTTTCTTTTTTATCACCGCCCCTTTTTTATTTTCTCTGACAACAACCCTCTCTTTCAGATCTCTTTCTCTCTTTCTTTCTTTCTTGGCAGTTTCCGAATTCGTTTGTTCTTCTTTTTTCTTTTGTTGAATTATTTTCTTATTCTTTATTTTATTCATCTCTCTCCACCTTTTTCTTCTTCTTTTCTCTTACGACCTCCCTTTCTTGTCAGTTTTGTTTTCTTTCTTTCATTGTTCTTTTCTCACTTGGTTTTGCTATTATTTTCATTGTTTTTCTTCTTTTCAATACTACATTCTTTTTCTTTCTTTCTTTTTTCTTTTCAATATTACGTTCTTTTTCTATATTTCTTTCTGACTTTCAATGTTTCATTATACTTCTTTCTTTCTTTCTTTTTTTTCAGTGTTTCATTAGCTTTCTTTCTTTCAATGTGTCATTATCTTTCTTTCTTTCTTTCAATATTCATTATTTTTTTCTTCTTTCTTTCTTCTTTCATGTGTCATTATCTTTCTTTCTTTCTTTCTTTCAATGTGTCATTATTCTTTTTTCTTTCATATTTCATTATCTTTCTTCTTTTTTTCTTTCTTTAATGTTCTTATCTTTCTTTCTTTCTTTCTTTCAATTGTCATTATCTTTCTTTTCTTCTTTTCTTTCTTTTTTCATGTTTCATTATCTTTCTTTCTGTGTCATTATCTTTCCTTTCTTTCTTTCATATTTCATTATCTTTTTTCTTCTTATTTTCTTTTAATGTTTAATTATCTTTCTTTTTCTTTCTTTCAAATGTTTCATTATTTCTTTCTTCTCAATGTTTCATTATCTTTCTTTCTTCTTTTTTCTTTCAATGTTTCATTATCTTTCAATTTCATATCTTTCTTTCAATGTCATTATTTTCTTTCTTTCTTTCTTTCTTTCAATGTTTCATTATTTTCTTCTTTTTTCTTCTTTCAATGTTTCAATTTCTTTCTTTCTTTCTTTCTTTCAATTTTCATTATCTTCTTTCTTTCTTCTTTCAATGTTCATTATCTTTCTTCTTTTTCTTTTTCTTTCTTCAAATGTTTCATTATCTTTCTTTTTTCTTTCTTTCTTTCAATGTTTCATTAATCTTTTCTTTCTTTCTTTCTTTTTTCAATGTTTCATTATTTCTTTCTTTCTTTCTTTCAATGTTTCATTTCTTTCTTTCAATGTGTCATTATCTTTCTTTTTTTCTTTCTTTCAATGTTTCATTATCTTTCTCTTTCTTCTTTCTTTTCTCTTTATGTTTCTTATCTTTTCTTTCTCTTCTTTCTTTCTTTTTTCTTTCAATGTGTCATTATCTTTCTTTCTTTCTTTCTTCATGTTTCATTATCTTTCTTTTTTTCTTTCTTTTTTCAATGTTTCATTATTTTTTCTTTCTTTCTTTTAAATTTTTCATTATTGTTTCTTCTTCTTCTTTTTCTTTCTTTTCTTTTCTTTTCTTCTCTTTTTCTTTCTTCTTTTTCCACAATGTTCATTATCTTTCTTTCTTCTTTCTTTCTTTCAATTTTTCATTTCTTTCTTTCTTTCTTTTCTTCATTCTTTCAGAGTTCATTTTTTTTCTTTATGTGCTTCCTTCTTTAATTTTTAATACTTGTTATTTTTCTTTCTTCTTCTTTGTTTGATTGTTTCTGGGAAGTAACTATTTCTTATTTTTTTCTTTTAGCATACCTCGTTCTCTTTTCTTTCAATACTTCATATATTTTCTTTATTTAAAAAAAAAAAAAATGTCGATACTACGTTCTTTCTTCTATTTTTCATTTTGTCTTTCAATACTATTATTCTTTCTTTCTTTCCTTCTCCCTTGCTTTTTCAATGCTTTGTTTTGCTTTTTTCCTTTTTTGTACTTTTTTCTTCATTCTTTCCATACTTTATTCTATCTCTTTATATCTTTCTTTCTTTCATTCTTTTTTTTATCTTTCTTTTGAGCCTTTATTTTAGATTTTTTTTTTTCATTTTTAGTACTTTGTTCTTTATTTCTCTTCTTTCTTTCAATATTTCATTCTTTTTTTTCTTTTTTCTTTTTCTTTTAGTGCTTGAATTATTTTTTCATTTTTTTTTTCATTTCTAATACTTTGCTCTTTTTTCTTGTTTCATTTAATATTTCATTCTTTTTTTTTTTCTTAACTTATTTATTTATTTCAGTGCTTGATTTTTTTTCGTTGTGTGTTGTTTTTTTGTTTTTTTTTCATTTCTAATATTTTGCACTTTTTTCTTCTTTCATTCAATATTTCATTCTTATCTTTCTTTCTTTCTGAGATTAGTTTTGTTTTGTTGTTTTCATTTCTTTCTTTCTCTCTCTCTCTCTCTCTCTCTCTCTCCTCTCTCTCTCTCTCTCTCTCTCTCTCTCCTCTCTCATTTCTTTTTTTTTCTTTCTTGTCCTTTCTTTTTTTTCCTTTTGATTTTTAATTTCCGCTAACGTTTTGTGAATCCTTTTAATTTCTATTCATCTGTCTCCGCATCCACACACACACACACACACACACACACATACACATAAGCACACGTGTGTAACATTCACATTACCCCCACAGACCACCAAACCGTCACACCACTCCCTTCTCGTTATTTTTGGTTGTCTTCATCATCAACCACCATTATAACTTCCCCACTACACCTCTTCCCTTTCTCTGATTGAAAAAAAAAAAAATCCCATAATGCACCACTTCAACCACCAAATTTTCTCCTTTCTTCCTTCAACTCCTTCATCTTCTCTTCCGGCCTCTCCCTTTCTTTCTCAACTCACCCTCTCTTCCTCAGTTATATATGAATCAATATTTCAAAATAATAATAATAATAACAACAAAATTCAATACATAATGAAGGGAGATATTATATATATATACACACACACACACATATATATATATATATATGTGTGTGTGTGTGTGTACATTATTCTTTTTTACTTACCTCCGTGCTTATTGGCAGGTATTTGTGTATACTTTGTATGGATTCTGAAATGTTTACATACATATTTATTTTATATATATATTTCATAGTCTGTATGTTTCTAGATAATGATTGTGTCTACAGGTCAGTAATAATGACCAGATATCTATTTTGGCATGTACTTATATATATATATATATATATATATATATATATAATGTCTGTATACATATTCACAGAGATGAAGAGGATAGAATGTGCATAAATGATTAAAATTTGTTTCTCTATAAAAAACTGAATATTATATATATATATATATATATATATATATATATTATATATATAAGGTGATTGTGTATAAACTTTGTTCTTGTGAACGTAATTATTTTGGTATTATGAAGCATGGAAATGAACAAGTGAACAAAAACAAAATATCCAGCTGTTGTTCTGTCCTTGGTTCGATTATATATATATATATATATATATATATATATATATATATATATATATATATTATAAACCTAGTTATGGAATAAGTTTTAAGTCTTAATTTTCAAACACTAAATGCAACAATTATGAGGCTAATCCCAAAAGTAAAGTCACCAAACCACTGGAGATGTAGGGAAACTAATTTTGTGGCTATTGGCAACAATGTTGTGTTTGTTGTGCATGCACCTGCACATGTCTCACTGCCATGCTCAATCTTGGTTTGGAAGTTGTTTCTGATGCAGCTGTCGATTGGTGCTAACACCTAGTGTGAAGTTGGTGCAGTTATTCGGTTTTTGAACACAAAATTATTAAACTGATAGAAAATCATCACCAATTGACAGAAGTGTATGGCAAGTTATGGATGGATGTCAAGAATGTCTTCAAGTGGTGTAGGGAGTGTTCAATGCTTCCACAACAACATGGCCGCATGTTGGTATAACATGGACATGCAAAAACTGACACAGCCCCTACAAAGCTGCATTGACTGAAATGGTGATTATGTAGGAAAATAGATGCATGTTGAAATTTTAAAATGGTGTAAACTTCATATATAAAGAGCAGTTTGTGTGTATGTATGTCTGGAGGAAACTATTAAAATAAAATGATTAATGACAAAGTAAATATATATATACACATTCACTATCATCAAAGCTTGTTTTTTTTTTTTCAAAAATAATGAAGATTTTATTTATATTCATGAAGATATTTAAAGATTAGAATTTGAATATTAATAGAAGGGAAATGCATTGGTTGATTAAAACTTAAATTAATTATATAGGACCAAAACACTTAATTGATCTGCGAGGCTTTATCATCCCCATCTATACTCAGGTATGCCGGTTAGCTGTTTCTAGTAAACAATCAATGTTTCTGTGATTTCTAAATATTTTGGAGACCTTACCTTTGGGGGTTACCTTTGGGGCAAAGGAATAATCTTTCACCTGTATTTATTTTCCTTAAACTAATTTTCGAAAAATTTGCTGAAGTTTAATCAAATTCATTAGAACTGTTTTTTTTTTAGATGAAGTTCTTTCAGTCATTATTATTAAATGATTTTGAAGATGAAGGATAATACTCGTCAAAATTATTAATAATCGCAGTTCATTAGAATTTAATAAAAAATTTAATCATTGCACATGGCTTCATAATCCACAGCTGCACACATTGCTATGCAATTAAGCAAAAATATCAAATTCTATCTTTTCAAAATTTCTAAGTTGCATTATTTTCATTATACTAGGGTAAGCCAAAAGTTTTGATATATCTTAGTAACATAAAGTACAATTCTCTTCAGTAAACAGATTCTATAAATTATTGTAATCTTTAGGTGAAAGAGAGAGAGAGAGAGAGAGAGAGAGAGAGAGAGAGAGGAGAGAGAGAGAGAGAGAGAGAGAGAGAGACGGGAGAATTTGAAATGTATTTCTATGTTAAATTTCACAACCAGCAACCCATAACTTAAACGAGGTTAAACATTTACGTTCTTAGCTTACAAAATGATTTTAAGGTTTTGTCCAGCAGCATTTATTTAAAAAAAATTATTCGCTTTGCTCCCTTTTCCCTAATCTCAACAATTATCTACCCAGAGCTGAATGGGTCACCCAATGGGTCATGTTTTGTCAATATATATATATATATATATATATATATATATATATTTGGGAGAATATGTGCTAAATTGAAGTCAGACCTAATTTTTTGAAAGTTAATTCATTTATGGTTAATTAGGCGGGATTTAACCATCATAAATGAATTAACTTTCAAAAAATTAGGTCTGACTTCAATTAAGCACATATTCTCCCAAATATACTGTCGGCTGAAAATAGCTAGATTTGTTTACATATATATATATATATATATATATAATACTAAAGCTGAGCAAATCAATGAAAGCACCATGGACCACATATGACCTGTGAAACAGTTTGAAAAAATTTACTGGAAATTTGTGGAAATTTGCGGAAAATTTGCTGAATTCCTTTGAACTGTTTTTTTTGTTGTTATTTTTTTGTATTTTTTCTTTTAGATGAAGTTCTCTCAATCATTATTATTAAATGATTTTGAAGATAAAGGATAATACTTTTCTGACTTGAATTATTTTCATTATACTAGGAAGAATCTTTGAAATTCAGAAAATACTGAGGCAATGCTTTGTGACTTAAATTCAAATTTTATAACAATTATCTATGACATGTGCGGCCATAGTTTGCTCATGACTAATTGATTTAAATAATCATCTGTGAAAGCACATAGAGTACTGGTTAGAATCATAGGAAATGGACTCATCAACCTGAGTTCAAATCCAGAACGAGGCTGTTTGTATTGCACATAGCGCTAATACCTTTGTGAAAGGTATGCATCCAACTACTCCCTCCAGCTATAGAGTCAGCCCCACTATTTAGTGGGGGCTGACTGAGTTCTTAAACCTTGGCAAGGTAACCAGGAGAAGGAATTAAAAATTAATTAAAAACCTGTTAAATTCTTCTCCTGTGGACTCCCTATGCTTTTCATTCATGCTGCTAAAATTTTATTAAACTCCAGTGGTCTAAATGGACCACTTTGAGAAGCCCTGGCATAGCCTTTAGAAACCCTAACAGGTACTACCACTCCAGGTCAGAGTGGACCTCAGAGTAATGTTGATGAAGGAGTACTCCACCAAGGCCCAAAGATAAGTGTTGCATGTCATAGACTGCTCAACCAACAGGTGGCCTCATTGGAGGGATATTATCCCTCTGCAGAGGTGCAGTCAGTGTATTCTACTGCCGCAGCTGACATGGCGGCTTTGTGTAAAGGTGACCTGAAACTGTACAGGCAAGAAAAAAATAACATTATTCATTTTGTCATCTCACACACCCAATAACCTTTTTGGCACGATAAACAATCAAGTGCCGCAAGTGACAACTATTGAATATAAACTGAACAATGGCCTCTTTTCTTACTTTGAAAATATAACTGGAACAAGGTAGGAATATTTAAAATCGAAAACACTGAATATGTTACAAGAAAGTCCTTTTCGTGTTTTTTCACTTTTTCAGGTTTTTCTTGGACAAACTTATTTGTTTTGTTAAAATACATGCAAAGATTTTTTAACTTTCTCATTCATTTATTCACATTTAAGAGAGTAGATTCCAAATCTGAACTCTGGATTAGATTTTGTTAACATTTAAGCTAGTTACCAACAAAATGGGGGAAAAGAAGTGCTCTCAATACATATATATATATATATATATATATATATATATATATATATATTATATATATATATATATATGTAGTCATATATTTATATATATTAATGTCATTATATAATAATATATCATATATACATATATATATATATGTCATATATATATATATATGTCATATTATATATATATTATATATATGTCATATATAATATATATATATACATTTATTATATATATATTGTATATATATATATATATTATATTATATATAAATATATGTATAATATATATATATATATATATATGTCATTATATATATATATATATATATATATATATATATATATATTATATACATATATACATATATATATATGTCATTATATTTTTTTTCTTTACTGTTTAGTTTAATGACATGAAAATTATACTAAATTATTCCTTATTTTTAGGATTGAATTATGTTTGAAAAAAATCTGTTTTAATTGATTCTAATTAGTTGTAATTTGCAATTATGTCAAAAAACCGACCAATCTCTTACTTTACTCTGTGTCTATCTCTTTCTTCCCCTCTATGTATCTCTTGATTACTTCCTCATTATATAATGTTAGTTTCT
>CM042154.1:61301237-61333737 GCA_023376005.1 Doryteuthis pealeii
ACTAAATTTAAAACACTGAATCAATGTTCAAATCTGTTTATCTGTGTCATTCAATTCCAAACAGTACTCTGCCCTCACCCACCCGCCTCATATGTTTGAAGAAGATATGAAAGATCCTGTTAAGATCTCAGCTCATTGCACCTCTGCCCTTCCATACACTGCTGTTGTTTATTTAGTTCTACTTTCACCCTTGAATTTAGTTTTATTTTTCTCAAAAAAGTCAGAAAGGAGACTCTGCTAGAGACAATATGGCTTCCGTTAGTCAACCATGGCAGCTGGGAACTTGGCAACCATTGCATTCCTCTCGAATGCAAATGCTCGTGTTTGACACATGTGGGCGTGTGAATTGTTTATTTGGGTTTCTCTCAGTGCTACTGTCTGTAAATATTTATGGTTCGCTCGATGTCTCAAAATGTACCTTCTTGTCTGTGTACAAGTGAATTGTTAGAATTGCCTAAGTTGAGGGGGACATTAGTATCTAATGCAGATACTAAAATCCCTCATGTCTGTAGTTTTTTAACATGGGTGCTAGGAATGGTCCCAGGAAAAGTTTCCACTATAATAAGAAAGGATAATAGTGCTGGATACAATATCCAACAAAATACTAAGAAATAGGACTTGTCAACACACCTAGAGGTTAGGGAATTGCACTCATTGTACATTTGTATTTACATTATTTTGTATTGTTGTTTCTTAAGAGGTTTAATTTTTTTTAACACAGTTGTATACTTTCAAGTTTTCCTATCTAAAAAAAAAAAAAGGAAAGTAGATGGTGTGGCCTATTGTCGGTATCAGCTGAACAGCGAGGGAGTCTATCCCTTTTTTGCTAGCACTAGACCAGGGAGACTATTTTATGCATCTGAGGTAAAGCACCACACCTACCATCAACTCCCCACTTTACCACAAAGAAGCTGTGCTACTCATAGGCTGAGTGGGTGAGGGCCGGTATCAAACACGGAAACTTGTGGTTCTGAGGCAGATGCTCTACCAACTGAGCTAAACCAGTCCTAATAGGGTTGATTTATAATTTGTTGTATACTGGAAACAGAATATTCTCTGAAGATATTGGAGTACCAGTGCTCTGTTGCTGTCCGTTTCTCCTGGACCTCTTGGCTTCATGGTGTTGCGCCAGGGTGACTTCAGACATGGATAGCTTGCTACAGAGAGCCTGCAACTACCAAGGGCAGTCATGAGCCAAATTTTCCCAGCTGGAATGGGTGATGTTAAACCACTTGAACATGTGAACAGGTCTACTAATTTCAAAGGCACACCATCCAGTGTGGAGATGTATATATTGACATTGCTTTGTCTTAACTCTTTATTCAACAAGATCACAAGCATGGGCACCCAGTGAGTACCAAATTCACTTCTCAGTAGTTATTGATCTTTGAGACTTGATTTTGACCACAATGACTCAGATAGACAATATGCACAATAAAAAAGACAGATCAAACAAGAACAAGGCAGGATGATTATTGATCTTATTTAAAAAATTATTGATTTTTTTTACTTCCAACACCAGTTTATAACATTAACATTGATTAGCATAACATTTTATGGCAGCTTAAAGGTTGATTGGTTCATTGGTTGACTTTAATGGCATGTCAACCCATCTAGGGTTAATATATGCCCAGAGATTAGGGAATTGCATTTATACTTATATTTTTGTGTAGTGGTTTCTTGAGAAGTTTTTTTTTAAAAACATAGTTATATGATATCGGGCTTGTTTAGCTAAGTCGCTAGAGCGTCCAGCTAGGAACCACAAGGTACGGGTTCAATACTGGCCCTCGCCAACTCAGCATATGAGTAGCACAGGGATATGTGCAGTAAAGTGAGGAGCTGATGATAGGTGTAGCAAAACAATCTCCTTGGTCTGGCACTAGTGAAAAGGGAATAGACTCCCTCGCTGTCTGGCTGATACCAACAATAGGCCACCCCATCAACTTTACTTTATCATGATTTTAATATAGAGAGGAACGAGCTGAGACCATGCTGTTTGCAATACTTTTTGAAGGAACGGTAAAGGTCTCGTCATAGCATAATGGTTAGCAAGCTTGTCTCGCAGATCCATTATTACTGATGACTTATATCATATCAAGTACTTCTATCTAATACAAATAATTTGCACGCCGTCATGTAGTTTCAAGTATTCCTATCTAATACCAATAATTATATGGTTTCAAGTTATTTCTTCTATTCAATAATACTGTTATTAAATAGAAGAAATAATAGCCTTTCTTTGCACGCAATTATATGGTTTCAATAATAATTATATGGTTGCATGCAATTATATGGTTTCAATAATAATCCTTAGAAAAAAATTATAGCTTTAAGTAACTATTCTAAATACAGAACTTTTACAAATATATGGCATCAAGTATTCCTATTGTATATGAACAATTTATTAATAGATCTATTTGTTTTATGGCATATCAACCTTAGTGGGGTCATTTAATGCCAGCAAAGTTTTGAAATAAATTCATTCTTGATGGATGCTCAATTTTTTTATAAACACATTTTTCTATTTAACCCATAGATGGGACCCTAGCAGGTACTACCACTCTGGGTCAGAGGGGACCAGGGAGCAATGGTGATGAAGGGGTGCTTCACACTCTTCAGACATCCAAAACTGGAACGTCACCATCAGATAGTTTAACGTCATACCCAGGCATGGGTTAGAGTGGACCTGGGAGTAATAATAGTGAAGGGGTATTTAATACTCTCCAGATCTACAGGACTGGAGCATCACCATAAGATACAGTTTAACCCAGGGGCAGGTCTTACCCCTCAGTAGAGGATAAAGTCTATGTATTGTAAGCTTAGCCAACAAGGTGTTTTAAAGGGTTTAAATGTTATTTGAAGAAATGGTTGTTGGTTTGTTTTTTCTGCAAGGGGAGCAGGGATTTGAAAAAAAGCAATATTGAAAGCCGCTGAAAAATTGTGACAAAATCAGGGGTTGGGGATTGTGTGTTTGGTGGTGGTGGGGGTGGGGGTATAAAAATTTCCTGAATTTTTATTACAGTGAAAATAAACATTTACAAATTATGTTTGCATTGTTCCCAGTGATAAAACTTTGATCTAATTTTTTTCTTTCTCTCTTTTTTAATTGCAGGTAAGAGAAAATCCTCATGTTGGAAGGATTTTTTTTTTGTTAAATGGTGTTCATATTCCTGAAGCTGTTAAGTACAAATTTTTTTCTTTATTCTTCCTTAAAATCAGGTAAACTGCTCAATCATTTTTGTCTCCCCGGAGATATTTACCAACTGTAAGCTGAGAGAGTTGCTTCTGCTCCGAATACTTCTGTCCAGCAAGATTATTGAACTTAGCTTAGCTGTCTCCCCTGACAGCACTTCTTCCATAGGACTTTAGGCTGACTTCTGATTTAGGTCGAAAAATTAAAACAGAAAGTTTAACTACAGTCTATGAATTAACATTCTGTGAATTGGGTTACGGTTTTAGGGGATTAAGGTTGTTTTTAATTATGTATTGCTTAAAAAAAATAAACAACAAAAAACCCAAATAACTATACATTTAATGTTGAAAATATTTTTTTAAACTAAGTTTAATTGAAATTATACATTGCAATACTAACACAAACAACTGTCTCAATAATAGATTCAATAATTAATTTCAATGGTTAATTAAATGTATAGTAATTTGGGTTTGTTGTTGTTTATTTTTTTAAGCAATAGACTGTAGTTAAACTGTCATTGGGTACCACCAAAAAACTTTCCGTTTTAATTTTCCAACCTAAATCAGAAGTCAGCCGGACTTTATGCTCTGAGATCAATCACTGCTGTCTGAACAACTCCCCTCTAAAGGGGACATATTTTACTAATTCACATATCCCACTTACTATCATATGCGTATTGATTTTAATGAAAAAAAAAATCAGCCTATCAGTTGTATTGCAGATTTCCATTATAACTGGTGAAAATCACAATTCCCCTCGTCTCTCTTTTGGCCCACTGTGCCTCTCCCCCAGGATGTAATGGTCCGCTTTAAAACCTCTGTGTTAACATCATCATCATCATGTCACACTAGTAGCACACATATCCATAACAATCTCCCACCAACCGTCCCTATCATTCATTGCCCCTGAGAGGTCCTCTGATTAGCATCCAGTATCCATGCAGAGTTGGTCTATGTACGTCTTTGCTGGACAGCCTACTCTAGTGAGCCCATGTGATAGCTTCCACAGAAGAATGTCATTTATGAATTCATCCTTGTTTCTCCAGCAGTGTCCAGCATGTCTTGTTTGCCTCACACAAAGGTTTTGTAAGATATGGGGCTGGTGGGCGTACAGCTATTTTCTTGTGGGGTGTTGTTTCCACGTCTTGTTTAAAATTGTGCGCAAGTGTGCAGCTCCTATCTCACTTATTCTCTAGTCACTTCATTAGGGTCCAAGTAGTGCAGCCATACAATAGAACTGATACAACTATGGCTTGGAAGAATTTTTGTTTTAACTTGTCAGTGAGATCGGATTTCCATCTCACTGACAATCTGTTTAAAGCAACCCTTGCCTTTCCTATCACAATAATGTCACTTTCTGTTGATGATAATATACATACATACACAATTCAGATCTGTGTAATTTAGATTTTTCAGACTGTTGTCATCATCTTTATTACTGTGCCTTCTTCAGGTGTTTCTTGTCAAATTCAGAAACCTTCTTGTCAAACTTGGGAATCTTCATGTCGGAATTGGAAGTCTTCATGGAACTTGAAATGTTGTTGAGGAAGCATTGAGTTTTATCAACATTGCACACTCCCTACACTACTTGTGGGAATTTTTGACATTCATACATGACTCACCATACACTTCTGTTAATTGGAATTTCAATGCCCTTTGTGTTCAAAAACTGAATAACTGTGCAAACTTCACACTTGGCAGTAGCGTCAATTGGGAGGTCCATCAGAAATAACTGCCAAGGAAAGAGTGAGCATGGCAGTGTGATGCGTGCAGAGCTAGGCACAGGTGTACACACAACAAACACAACAGTGTTGCCAATACCGTACAAACTGCATTCCCAGTACTTTGGAGATCTTACTTTTGGGATTACCCTCATACGAATTATCACGCTTCATCTCAACAACAGTCTGAAAAATCTAAATGATATGAGTGTAATCTTGAAAGTAAGGTCTCCAAAATATTTAAAAATCACAGAAACGTTTATTGTTTATTTTCCATGATGCTTATCTTATTTTAAATTTTGAACATGTATCTATTTTTCTACATAATCGCCATTTCAATTGATAACTTTTTGTTGGTGCTGTTGCAATTTTTTGTATGATCATGTTATACCAATACTAGGGGCAGGCGCAAACACAACAAATACAACAGTGTTGTTAATAGTCGTACAAACAGTTTCCCTGTGTCCACAGTGCTTTGGAGATCTTACTTTTGGGATTACCCTTGTACAAATTATCAAGCCTCAAAAATTCAGACAAATAATCCAGATGATTGTAATATAGATTTTTTTTCTTAACCATACCATGGCACTCAAGAGAAAAATTGTAACCTTCATTTTAATTTGAAATCACAACAAACACAACAGTGTTGCCAATAATCACACAAAACAGTTTCCCTGTGTCCATAGCATGTTGGAGATCTTATTTTTGGGATTACCCTCATACAAATTATCAAGCCTCATCTAAAAAATTCAGATGATAGTATTATAGATTTTTTTTCTTAACCATCCCATGACACTCAAGAGAACCCTTGTGACCTTCATTTTGATTTGAAAGCACAACAAACACAACAGTGTTGCCAATAGTTGCACAACCAGTTTCTCGGTGTCCATAGCACTTTGGAGACGTTATTTTTGGGGTTACCCTCATACAAATTATCAAGCCTCATCTCAAAAATTCAGATGATAATATTATAGATTTCTTTTTTCTTAACCATCCCATGACACTCAAGAGAACCCTGGTGACCTTCATTTTGATTCGCGGCCATTAGTTTGGGAACCGCTGGACTATGCACATCTGATGATCTAAGTTTGTGGCTTGTTGCTATGTGCTTTCAACTTCCGAAGAAGAAGAAGAATATGAAAGAAAATCTATAACCTAAAGATAATCATTTGAAATTCACTGACTTTGTGTGTTAGACGCTTACAAGTTTGGGAGGAGAAATTATTGATTCCCATCTTAAAAACACACTTCTTCTTCTTCTTCTTCTTCTTCTTCTTCTTCTTCTTCTTCTTCCATTAAAAGGTATTTCTATTAACACTTTTGCAATTTTGCTGATTGGGTTTCAGAATAAGCAAAAAATTGGTACAAAAACCAGAAACTGTTTAAAGTAAGAAATAATTACAAAATTTGTATGGCGTTTTCAAGAGAAAGCACTTTATTCCACTCTTATTCACAAATAACTGACGAAGGGGGCGATCAGAAGTTCCTGTGGTGTAGTGCCTAATGTGCTAGACTGCAATATTGTAGTAAGCAAGTTCAAACTCTAATCGAGCTATTATATTCACTTCTGGAGTATAGGGTCGGTTTAGCTCAGTTGGTAGAGTGTTTGGCAAGAAATTACAAGGTTTCTGGTTTGATACCAGCCCTTGCTAACTCAGCGTATGAGTAGTACAGGGATCTGTGTGATAAAGTGAGAAGCTGATGTTAGGTGTAGCATTCTACCTCAGATGCTAAAATAATCTCCTTGATCTAGTGCTAGTGAAAAAGGGATTGACACCATCACTGTATGGCTCATACCAACATAAGGCAATTCCAACAACTTTTTTTTATGGGCTGACGAGCATCCAAGATTTGACACTAAACTGTATCTGGTGGTGAGTCATCCCATCCCTGCCATAACTCTCAGATCCACTCTAATGTTTCAAATGATTTTGAACCACATTAATTCACTGGCTCTTTAAAAACGAACACTGTATGTATTTACCAATCCCTCTTCAAGAGCAGAATGTCACACAAGATCAATTTTTTAAGTGAAATTTTACATGTTTTCCTTCTCCTAGACTGATATATCCGGGTTAAGGGATATATTCTGAAGTTGGTATTTTGGTATATTATCGCAGTAGTAATTGGTACGTCGAATAGCAATCCGTCTGTCGTGCAGTCAAGGTGTCGTCTAGCGAGTAAAGTTAGCTTGTAGGCATTAGGTCGTTGGCTATCGAGTAAGTGTAGGTTGTAGGACCAACACTGTGTTGACTATTTATACATGACACTGTCCAATCAGATTATAGTGAGGGGGTACCAAGGTATTTACATATTCATTATATCATAGACTAGTTGCCATCCCAAGGTTAAAGAGTCCAGTCTGCCCTACTATTTACCCATAGCTGGAGAGAGAATAGTTGGATGTATACCCTTCCCAAGGGAAGGGTATTAGCGCTATGTTAAATGCAACTAACCATGTCAAGGATTTGAACTTGTGTCAAAGTGTTCAATTCCTATGATGATAACCATTACAGCACAGCACCTCCATTGATACTGTAACTTAGTATGAATTTTCTATCTATTTAAAACTATCATACTCTATGTATTTACTCAAACCCTCGACCATGGGCAAGATGTAACACAATGTCAATTTTTCAAGTCGAGAACAGCTTTTCCTTCTCCTAGACTGGTTGCCTAGGCTGGATTGAGAAGATAAGCATTAATCCCATTCCCCAAGGGCATCAATGTAAAAGTGAAATGCAAACAGCCTAATCCAGTATTTGAACACAGGACTCCATGTTCATTACCTAAGACGATTACTGTACTATATATGACACTGGCACAATTGCTCGGAAGAGTGCTCAATGCTACAACAGCAGAGCAGGTAAACAACCCAGAAAAGTATCAAATCATGAACACAAAGTCTGTTACTTAAAGTTTCCTGTTGTGCACACAATCCTCAGAGAGAAAAGACAAAAAGGCTGTACTGGGCTGTTAAGTAGACCTAGCATAGAAATGAACACAATATGGGAACCCATAATTAAGAAGGCCAGTTTTGAAAAAAACAAAAACAATATGAGTCTAGGTAAAAAATCATACATAAGTAAAATAGGTAGATATTCTAGCCAAATCAAGACATTAGGTTTATAAATTCCCAAAATTCACACTCAATTGTCCAATTGGACACATGGCCGAGTGGATAAGGCAGTTAGGTTAAGACATTTCTAAGTTACAGTTATCTCTGGAACTCGAGTTCAATCCTGATTGAAAGCAGTTAGAAAATTAATTAATTAACACAACTCCTACCCCAGCTATGGTTAGCGGAATGAGAACAGGATACCCCTGTGGAATAAATAAAGGGTTAGGTTCAAAGTTCCGTGATGGCTCCCGAATACGACAAGAAGGTTCCTGAGTCCAAGAAGGTTCCCGAGTCCGACAAGAAATACCTGAAGAAGGCCGGAGGGTATATCGGCCGAAACGTTGTACAAATAACAATGAAGATGGGGACAATAGTCCGAATAACGCAGATAATACTAAGACAAAAAGACTTCAATCAAATGTTAGCTTCTGAGAGAGTATCCTACCACCTTTTTATTGACAATTAACAATGGCAGAATCAGCACTTCTGTTTTCCTTACACAAAAGTAAAAGGTTACAGTTAAAGGGAGAGATTGGAGAAATTAGGATTAACTACTTTACTAGAATGAAATAGAATGAGAGGTGATCTAATTGAAACTTTCAAAATACTAAATGAAATTACTAATTACGGTAGCCATTTTTAAAAAATATTTCTCCTTGATTTGGAAATTTACTGTCAAGGCAGATTTCAAAAACTAAGTCTATTAGCCAATTGGATTTTTTGGCTAAATGAGTAATACAATTTTTGGAACAGCAATAGTGTAATAAAATTTAAGATTTAATTGGATTATTTCAGAAATAATGGTAAGAAGAAGAATTTACGAGAGCATTTTTTTTCAGATGAATTACTTAACAGAATTAGATCTATCTCAGTCAGTAGAGTGTCTGACTAGGAACCACAAGGTTCCGGGTTTGATACCAGCCCTCACCAACTCAGCGTATGAGTAGAGTAGCACAGGGAGCTGTGCAGTAAAGTGAGGAGCTGATGGTAGGTGTTACACTCAACCCCAGATGGAAAAACAATCTCCTTGGACTAGCACTAGTGAAAATGAATTACTTAACAGAATTAGATCTATCTCAGTCAGTAGAGTGTCTGACTAGGAACCACAAGGTTCCGGGTTTGATACCAGCCCTCACCAACTCAGCGTATGAGTAGAGTAGCACAGGGAGCTGTGTGGTAAAGTGAGGAGCTGATGGTAGGTGTTACACTCAACCCCAGATGGAAAAACAATCTCCTTGGACTAGCACTAGTGAAAATGAATTACTTAACAGAATTAGATCTATCTCAGTCAGTAGAGTGTCTGACTAGGAACCACAAGGTTCCGGGTTTGATACCAGCCCTCACCAACTCAGCGTATGAGTAGAGTAGCACAGGGAGCTGTGTGGTAAAGTGAGGAGCTGATGGTAGGTGTTACACTCAACCTCAGATGGAAAAACAATCTCCTTGGTTTAGCACTAGTGAAAAGGGGATAGACTCCCTTACTGTCTGGCTGATCTTGACTTTAGGCCACCCCGACGACTATAGATATTAACAGTGTATATGTTCTGATGTTCCCCTGTGGGAATCTACACATAGGCATACCAGTGTGGATCAGCCAGCAAAAATCAGCTCTGTGCGGACACTGGATGTTGTGCAGGAGTTATGGCTCATAGGGATGGGTGGCAAGGATGAGTCATGGAGATCCATGCTGTCACCAGAACCTGATAATGATATGTTCTATGCAAAGATTTTTTTTTCCTCAGGTTAATATGAAAAGATAGTAAAAAGGGAGATTTTGAAGTAGGCGTAAAAAACAAATATGGGTAAATAGTAGAGCACACTAGTCTTGGTAGACCAATCAACCTAGGAGAAGGAAAACTTAGAATTTTATTGATTGATTGATTTTCTAGGATTAGGGAATCACATTCAGTGTATGTTCATATTTAATTTTTTTGTGTAGTTATTTCTATTGAGATATTTTGCACACAGTTGTATGGTTTTAAGTATTCCTATCTAATATAATTAATCTGCACACAGTTGTATGGTTTCAAGTATTCCTATCTAATATAATTAATCTGCACACAGTTGTATGATTTCAAGTATTCCTATCTAATATGATTAATCTGCACACAGTTGTATGGTTTCAAGTATTCCTATCTAATATAATTAATCTACACACAGTCGTATGGTTTCAAGTATTCCTATCTAATATAATTAATCTGCACACAGTCGTATGGTTTCAAGTATTCCTATCTAATATAATTAATCTGCACACAGTTGTATGGTTTTAAGTATTCCTATCTAATATAATTAATCTGCACACAGTTGTATGGTTTTAAGTATTCCTATCTAATATAATTAATCTGCACACAGTTGTATGGTTTCAAGTATTCCTATCTAATATAATTAATCTGCACACAGTTGTATGGTTTCAAGTATTCCTATCTAATATAATTAATCTGCACACAGTTGTATGGTTTCAAGTATTCCTATCTAATATAATTAATCTGCACACAGTTGTATGGTTTCAAGTATTCCTATCTAAATATAATTAATCTGCACACAGTTGTATGGTTTCAAGTATTCCTATCTAATATAATTAATCTGCACACAGTTGTATGGTTTCAAGTATTCCTATCTAATATAATTAATCTGCACACAGTTGTATGGTTTCAAGTATTCCTATCTAATATAATTAATCTACACAGTTGTATGGTTTCAAGTATTCCTATCTAATATAATTAATCTACACACAGTTGTATGGTTTCAAGTATTCCTATCTAATATAATTAATCTGCACACAGTTGTATGGTTTCAAGTATTCAACCAGATGCTGGTCTAAGCCACAATGCTACAAACTTTCTTTTTGTGCATACCTTCAATTTAAGCAACAAAAATGATCTAAGCTGTATCTGCAGTCCAACCAGATGCAGGTCTAAGCCACAATGCTACAAACTTTCTTTTTTGTGTATACCTCCAATTTAAGCAACAAAAAATGTTTTGACTGCTGCCTAATTTCCATGTTATATCGACTGCCGCTTTTATATCTTTGCCCTCGAGGCATCCACTAAACATATCTGATTGATGGGATCTGAATTGTTTTTTGTTCTTAGCTCATTATTTTATTTTTTTATTTTTTATTTTTTTGTTGTTTGGAAGCCTCGGGTTGGCCAGGATGTCGATCGAGTCAATTTTGAGTTACCAGTTCACCTGATGTCATTGCCCGAATGACTGGGTAGTATGTTTCTGTGTCAACTTTATCATTATCATCTGGGTAGCACGTTTCTGTGTCAACTTTATTAGCATCATCATCATCATTTTTACTAATGTTTGATGTTAGTAGCAAATTCGGCTGGGCAGGGTGATGGTATTCAAATTACGTCATTTTTGTGTGTGTGTCCGCACGTGTGGGAGGATCAAATTAAAAGAATATTTGTCAAAGTTGAAAATATTTTTATTAGGGATGGAGTATATATATATATATATATATATATATATATATATATATATATTTACCAACCCCTCCACATGAGCAGGATGTGACACAAGGTCAATTTCTTAAGAGGAGTTTAACAGGTTTGAATTCAGAGTTTTCCTTCTCCTAGACTGGTTACCTAGAAAAGGTTAAAGACCTTAGTATGCTCTACTATTTTCCCATAGCTGGAGGGAACAAATGTTAAAGAACCCAGTCTGCCCTACTATTCACTCATAGCTGGAAGGAGAGTAATTGAATGCATACCTTTCCCAAGGGTATTAACACTATGTGAAATGCAAACAGCCTTGCCTAGGATTTGAACTCATTGTGTCAATTTCCTATGTTGGTAACCATTACACCACCATACGCTTCCCTGGGAATGGAGTATATACAAGTTGTTGCATAGTCCTTTTCTTATTTCTATTGTGATGTATTTTGATTTTTTTGTTTGTTTTATGATTAGCTAACATACAGAGAAATCAATACAAAAAATTATTAGTGAATGAATAAAGGTAACTACTGTCTAATTAACGTCTAATAGCTCAGTCGGTAGAGCGTTCGGCTAGAAACCACAAGGTTCCTAGTTCGATACCAGTCCTCGCCAACTAAGCATCTGAGTAGCACAGGGATCTGTGCGATAAAGTTAGGAGCTGATGGTAGGTGTGGCACTCCACCTCAGACGCCAAACAATCTCCTTCGTCTAGCGCTATTGAAAAGGGGATAGACTGGCTGATACCGACTTTAGGCCGCCCCGACGACTTTACTTTTTTATACCCAGAGTTAGCTCCCTTGATGAATTAGATCATGATGCCAGTTTAGCTCAGTCAGTAGAGAATCCAGCTAGGAACTACAAGGTTCTGGGTTCGATACTGGCCCTCACCAACTCAGCATATGAGTAGCATAGCTTGGATCTGTGCAGTCAAGTGGGGAGCTGATGGCAGTTGTGGCACCAGACCTCAGGTGCAAAAACAATCTCCCTGGTCTGGCACTAGTGAAAAGAGGATAGACTCCCTCAGTCTGGCCGATACCAACAATCGACCACCCCACTGACCACACTCTTTTTTTAATAAATGATCCAGATATACATGAATGCTGATCCTACATGATTAAGTTGCACATTGGATTGGAATTTTATTTATTTTCCAAGTCAAAACATATCAATAGAATTGCACTAGCAAATATTGTGTTATAATGTGCCATTTTTTCTGCTTCATATCAGGTGCTCGTCCTCTTTATTAACTTTTTAATTACTCCTAAATGCTTTGCATGATGCAGTGGTTAACAAACTCAGTTAAGGGACCATTGCACTAGCAAGATTATGTTATAATGTGCTGTTTTTGCTGATGCACATCAGGAACCTGTCATTTTTAGTAACTTTTTATATATTTACCAACCCCTCCACACAAGCAGGATGCAACACAAGCTCAATTTCTTAAGCGGAGTTTAACAGGTTTGAATTCAGAGTTTTTCTTCCCCTAGACTGGTTACCTAGCTATGGTTAAAAAGCTCAGTCTGCCCTGCTATTTACCCATATCTGGAGAGAGAATTGGATTCATACCTTTCCAAAGGGTATTAGCACCATGTGAAATGCAAACAGCTTCGTCCAGGAATTGAACTTGGGTCAACAAGTCCATTTCCTATGATTCTATCCATTAGACCACACGCCTCCTTTTTAGTACCTTTTTAATTCCTCCTTTTAGTACCTTTTTATTCCTCCTTTTTAGTACCTTTTTAATTCCTCCTTTTTAGTACCCTCCTGAATGCTTTGATTACTGAGCCGGCAAACTCCCCTCTGAGTCTGTTCCAGGGTGCTTCGGCCTCTGGAGTGGCTAAGTAAAATTAACAGCGTTGATCCCAGGGGCCTATCCCCCCAGGCAATACCTGCCCCCTTGATTCTAAGGAGCAGGGCTGGGTTTATTGCTCAGCGCCCACATAAAAATGTCCTTGTGGCACACCCTCATAAGTGGAATGAGAGGCAAATACCTGAATGCTTTTTACATGATGCAGTGGTTAACTCAGCTAAGAGACCATAGTTAGTGATATCCAAAGGTGACACTATCTCCAAATCACTTGATCATGAGTCATCTCCAAGCATGCTTGGAGGCCCCAGAATGGCAGGTTTCATATGTTTTTAATGAAAATTGTCTTGTAGTAAAGTGGGGCCCCGATAAATCGATTCAGGTGGGGTGATCATAGATTTCAGGAGGTGCATTAGACCCTAGCAATATCTGTCTGTATAAGGCACTGTTATAATTCCCTATGTGTGGGCTGCTATATTCACAATGTTTTGGCCACTGCACTCTGTGACCTTCTTCAGGTGCCTCATACTTGGTAACCTTCTGGGTAATTAAATTCCAAATTTAACTCTTTATCTGAGTCACAGGGATAGACTGTTCTCATTCTGCAGTTAATGTCTTGGGGGGGTGGGGTATATTGCATCAGCCACTTTTTCACTGCTATTGAATCCTGGACCAAGGATTGAACTCACACCCCTCAGGTGGTAGCCCACAAGGATATTTGACTTGAGATCTCTCAGCCATGTGTCCAATAGTCTGCATTGTTAGTGAGATTAATTCTCAATTGGTGCCCCATTACCTCTGGCCAAACACCCCTTTGAAATCATCAGATAATTTATCCTTTTGCTATAAGAGACTATGACTTTCATGACAGGGATTGAACTCACAACCACCACGTATCTACATACACATAACCAACACTTATATCCTCTAGGCCATCATCTCATACAACAGTCAGGTGGTGGAATTTTAGAGTATTAAACCTGAGGTCTGTTCTTTCCTAATCAGGTAGGAATTTCTCCAGACTGTAATTAAATAAATCACAAGTGCACCTCACCATGGTGTAATGGTTAGCAAGCTAGTTTTGCTGATTAATTACTATTGAGCAGAGAACTTATCCTCACTAGGTGCCCCATAATCGTTGGTTGGTACAAAATCTAAGCCTAGTTCCTTACAGATAAGACACACTGAACACAATGGTTTCTGCTGTGTTACTAAAGTTAAGCAATGAAGAATCTGGAGCAAGAATGGGTAACCATTTTTTAACAGTGTTAACAGACTAAGGCCAGTGTGTCTGACTAGGAAACTTGTCTCTAGTCAGTTCATTGTCGGTAATTTATCATATGGTAAATTTATCGCTGGTAAATTCAGAATTTAATTATTGCTTTCAAGAGTTTAATAAAAAGTGACAAAGGGTTTTTAGGGTTAGGAAAAGTCTACATCGTTGGTTGGTTGGTTGGTTGGTTGGCTGGATTGGTTGGATTTTACAGCATGTCAACCCTTGATGAGTTATTTTATGCTAAAGACATTTTGTTTTATTCATTCTTGTTAGATATTCATTTTTTTTAAACTTAATTTTTTTAAAAACTCATTTTTTGTCTATTTAACCTATAGATGGGACCCTAACAGATACTAACATTCTGGGTCAGGGTGGGTCTGGGAGTAATGACGATAAAGGGGTATTCCACATTTCCTAGAGTTCCAGAATTAGAACTTCACCACTAGATGCAGTTTAACATCATACCTAGGACATTAAAGATCCTCAGCCACCGCCTTCTAGCACATATATGAAATAAAAGGTTTCAGTTGAGAAAATTGAGTTTAAAAAAAATTTCTTCCAAACTATTGCTATGAATCTTTCAAAACTTTGTCGGCATTAAATGACCCACTGTGGTTGATATGGTGTAAATCAAAACAAAACAAGCAAAGAAATCGTCACAGTTTCAGAGCCCCATTGTTTAAGATTCAATAAAAATATATTTTGGGAATAAGATGATCCTTTTAAAACTTTAGTTACTGTAAAATTTTCAATAGCAGTCCAGGTACCTACCACCCTCCAGCTTTTGAAGGAAGAAAGAGTTAGTAAATTGCACTCTCTCTCTCTCTCTCTCTCTCTCCCTCTCTCTTTCTGGCTTTGTCACTAGTGTCAGCTAATTAGTCTTTAAATGGGCGGGTCACATAGATCAGTGCCAACCAGGAGGGTGTCGTTAATTTACTGCTTGCTTTAATGGTTAATTTGAGCCACGAGTATGTTATTTATTATGTAAGTTTTTTTTATTTTGGTTGTTTTTTTTCCTTTTCTTTCCTTGTTATAAAAATAGCTCATCCAGGAAAGAATAATTATTTTTAAAAGAGTGATTTTCTTTTTCTAGTATAGAAAAATTAATCTCTAAAAAATGCCTATATAAAGCCTATATCTTAAAATGATATTTTAAAAAAATGGTACTTGTCTGAAGGAAGGGTCCAAAGTAGAAAGTGGTGATGTTTTATAGGATTGAACAGATGGGGCTTCTCTGACTGCCCATCTAGTCCAAGTAAGGGTCAAAGTGTAGTGTTGCAAGTCATGGGATCAATTAGTACCCGGGTCAGAGATCATTCAGCCCTCACAATCCTGTCCTCAGGCCTTAGGGATCGCCACCCATGGCTAACAGGTGGCCTCAGTGGGAGGGTAAGGGGTCTTACTTAGCCCTCTGCAGAGTTGCAGTTGGTGTATTCTGTAGCCAAGCAAATTTGTGTTTTTAACAATCAGTATCTGATTAATGAAAACCAAATTCTTAATCAAATGACATTCATGAATTGAATCAAATAAATAAATTTCCAAAATTCATTAAAGAAGTTATGATCAGTTGATAAAATAGTTGGTTGTTTTGTTTAATGGCATATCATGTTACATGAGTAAGCAATTACTGATAGGAACTAAATAAAGGGTTATGCCCCTTTTGTTGTTGTTGTGATGTCCCCCGAGCGAGGGTAACGCTCGTGAGGGGGAGTCTAAGAAAAGTTGTTAAACGCTCAACACGTGTTGCTTCGCTCCCTGCTTTATTCATCAAGCATTCCAGAGATTACTGCTATGCTTGTGTATGATACATATCAATCCTTACTTTTAGACTTAAAAAATAAAGAAATTGAAAGTTATTTTTTTTAGTCATGGACCACTCATCCACCAAGACTCCATCTTTAAGCATCATAGGTTGCCACCCACGGCCAACAGGTAGCCCCATTTGAGGGGGTCTTACCTTTCTGCAGAGGTGCAGTCGGTGCATTCTAACACCCCAGCCGACAGGGTGGAGGACTGAGATAGATAGATAGATAGATAGATAGATATAATGAGACTAAGATAGATAGATAGATAGATTAGATATGATGAGACTGAGATAGATAGATATAATGAGACTGAGATGGATACATATGATGAGACTGAGATAGATATGATGAAGTTAGATAGATAGATAGATAGATATAATGAGACTGATATAGATAGATATGATGAGACTGATATATATATATATATATATATATAATATATATATATATGAGACTGAGATAGAGATATGATGAGATTGAGATAGATAGATAGATATGATGATACTGAGATATAGATAGATAATTAATGATGAGACTGATATATCTATAATGATATATAGATATAATGAGATAGATAGATAGATAGATAGATAGATAGAAATCATAAGCCAGTGATAGAATCAGAAAAAGAACACAAATTATTTCCTTAGAAAATTCAATTATGGTATGCAATTATCTGAATCAACACAATTGATTAAAATAAAACGTTGACAACAAGGAATTGAAAAAAGAAAATTGTCAATATGTTGCTATCAAAAATAAGGTCACTTCAAAATGGATATTATATTTATTTGCGATAAATTTAGTTTGGGGAATGTATGTTGAATTCTCATGAACTTCGAACTTGAGCTTTATTTAAATTACCCCCCACCCCCAAAAAAAACAAGTATGTGTTCGTAAAAAAAAAATTTGTAATGAGTTTGAGAAAAGGAAAGAAAGACAAATGTTTAAATAACTAACTGGAATAAAAGAAAACTGGACGCTAAAATAAAATAAAATAACAAAATAAAAAAGAGCAACTTTTTTTTGTTTGGCCTGTGAGTTTATTGCCTACTTTTCCACACGTTAAGTAATTTTCAGACGTCCATACCAGTTAATGTACACATAGGACGCATAAAAAAAAAAAAAAAATTTACAAAAAATAAAAAATAAAAAGTTTTTAGTTCAAGTGAACTAAGTTTATATTGTTTTGTGAAATAATAGCAATGCAATGTCACGTGTACAAACACTGAAAGAAATAAGAATGAAAGACTTCGGCAATTTTCGGCCAAAATCGGAATTAAAATACTTTCGTTTACAATTATTTATTTTTTTTCTGTTATTTATTTATTTATTTAAAATTTTAAATACTTATTTTAAGACAACAAAAAGTAAAGTATTTTATTCAAATTCCCCATTTCTTTTCTTTCGTTTTATTTATTTATTTTTTCAGAGATTCGTGGCATGTGCTAACCATATTTCTTATTTTTTGATTATTTTTAAAGTTTTTACTCAAAATGACTTTCGTCAATTTAATTTTAAACTCCTCCCTTAATTTTCATTGCATTAATGCGTCGATATATATATATATATATATATATATATATATATATATATATATATATATGTGTGTGTGTGTGTGTGTGTGTGTGTGTGTGTGTGTGTGTGTGTGTGTGTGCTAGGTTATCATTTCTCCCCCCAAATAATTTGATACGTGCCCCACCCACTTTACTACTTATCAATGTTCATAAACTGGTATTCATATAAAATATGGACGATTTAAAAGAAGAAACATAAAAAAAATATGAACGAAAACAATGTTTACATTTTCGCACCATTAAATCAATTGAAATTTAACGTAGCCAAAAACAAATTATGTGTACCGTTTTTTTTTTTTGTTTTTTTAATTTTTTTTTATAATTCTATGAAAAATCAACTAACAGTAAAAATTTTCGCGAAAATTTCGGTAATTATTCACATGTTGATTAAATTATGTTTAAAATAAGATTTTCCTAAAATATATAAGGGAAAATATTTTGACGAGGTCTCTCCCACCCCCTATTTTATTTTATGAAATCTGAAAAAAATGAACCGATAAAAAACGATTTTAATTTTTTTTCTATAAAGATAAGATAAATTTTTTATAAGTTTCTATACGGGATTTTTTTAGTAAAAAAATTCTGAATTCTGCTAAAAATGTCATAATATCGAAATCTTCATTGAAAAGCAGCACAGTAACATTATCATCACTACTCACATAAATCCCCAAATGGGTTAGAAGGGGCTCCTTAGCCTTGGTCGGCAACCTATCTAAGTCAAGGAAAAGTCCGACACAAAACCTCCACTGCCTAAAAGGCTCTACCCCATCCCAAGGAAAGGCTAGGGGAGTAAACCCCGAAAACAAATCAGGAGCCGGCTGAAATCCAGTGCTACCCAGCAACTCCAGCGACACTACCACTGCCAAACTGCATTGGTTCGTTAACTTTCCTTTGGATCACAGCAGCAGTGTGGAGAGAGGAGATTTGCTGCTTGAGCAACAGCTCATCCTCCATATGAACCCGCCCGAGCTACGTAGTTAAGAAAAAAATTGGACAGAACGCCATCGTCTCTCTTAGACAGAAGGATGCCAACAACATTATCATCAAGTGCTGACTGCACATATTCCCTTGAGTCTCTCTTCTCTCTCTCTCTCTCTCTCTCTCTCTCTCTCTCTCTCCACTCCTGGCAAGTGATCGATACAATTCCCAGTACATGCACAGAGTTGTATATCACTCTGTATGTCGCCCAACACTAGTGTGTCCATGTGTCAGAATCCACTTTAAAACATCTCTTGTAAGTACAAACAAAAATATGCAGATCTTGGTAATATTAATATTTTAAGTACTTCTTTTTTCAACTTACATAAACCCTGCAGGCCTTACAATATGAAATCTTTTTCTTTAAATAAGTTCTAAGGAACAATAAAACTAAAAAAATGTCGAGCTATGAACTCAATTTTTATTTTATTTACAATACCGTTACTCGAGTCCGAGTATCATCCGATATTTTCCGGGACAACTTGTTTACATTTGCCGCCGGAAATTGTAGGCGTACCTGTTGGCATAGGACTAGCCTTGACCAACTATTTATACACACAAAGTTTGTATCTTGCGTATTGTGTGACCCCTTAATATTAGGCTAAAATCTAGGTCTCAGAAAAGTTAGATTGATACGCGAGTACATATATACAGTAGTAATTCATTTACTATGTGTTTTTTAGTTGTGGCACAAGGTCGGACATATGGGACAACCAGCGAGGCATTTTATTTACAATATAAATGCTTATAATATTCCTGGTAGTATTTGTACATTAGCCTTTTTCTTTTTTCTTTTTTAAATTTTCTTAAGATAAAAATATATTTGTATAATATTATTTTAAGCATGTTACAAGGTTATTTTTTCACAGGTTGTATGTACGTATGTAAAATAACTGGGGCATTATAAAATTCATTCATTGATAAATCTACACTGAAAATTTCATTAAAATCGGATAATTTCCTGGTTTTCGGCAAATCTTTTTCATTCGGGAGGGTTAAATTCAACGGGTTTTACGCCATCTTTAGACAACGTTTACAGCCATATTTGAGAAGAATTGAACGAAAAATAGTTTTAAATGTATTAAAAATAAATTACGTGTAATATTATTTCGCCTTTTGTTAATGCTGCTCATTATGTTACTACTTTTCGACTTGGACAAAAATTTGACCTTGAATAGTCGATTTAATTAATTTTAATTCGTTTCTAAAATTTAAAAAAAAAGCAGACGAAAGATTGAGTATGCCTAAGTAAGTATGTATCAGTATATGTCATACTATATGACATATACTATATGTCAATATTTACCATTCGTATTTACTTGTAATTAAAATAATCTTTAAAATTGAAATTTGTACAATATGAAGCAGGCAATAATTGGCAAAAACTAGTAAGATCACACGTGATACAGATAAAAGATACTGAAAATAAAATTTTCAATACGAACCTCAATTGAAAAAGTTATGGAAGGAAATGAGAGTTACCTGCCCCTGAGGTTCTCTATTTTTTTCCTATCTTCAAAAATGTGGGAAAACAATTGTTTAAAAATAGTTTTTTTCATCTTTTTTCATCTTTACTTATTTATTCAGTTTATTAAGTCAATGTTTTTTCTTTCCTTTCTATCGTGGTTATTTTGATTTTATCCTCAACTAACCAGCTTGTTGGTAGCTGCGGGCATTTGCTAAAAAAGAAAAAAAAAAAAGAGGGTAGAAAAATTAGTTGTCTACGGTGCTAATAAACTACTCACTTAGCACAAGATGAGTAGAGGGAGGTTTTATCTACGAAACATTAAAACAATCTTTATTTTTTCAATATCTTTTACTGTGAGGTATAACACTAAATTAGTATCGTTTTTCTTTTATTTTATTTTTAAAAATTTCCGAGTAGAGCGCAACGTGACTGGTACTAATTACAAAAAAAAGTTACAGAACATACTCGCAATTGATTTATGGTGGCCGATAAGGGTTAAATTTTGTAGAGAAATATATTTTCTCACTAAGTATTCGATTCTTCTGACCTTGTGTCAAACTAATATAGATTTAGTCGCTGATATCTATATTTAAAAGAGAGGGTCTATAAAAAATTTGTCAATTCGGATTCCTGTCCTTATTTACGCAGTTTTTCCTTGACGGTAACAACCGTAAAACAGGTCAAGCTCAGATATTTACCGAGCGCTATTTGTCGCTTTTTATCGGCAAAATAATTGATATATATAGGTAAAGAAGAACAGTTTTCTCGTTTATTCCTACCATAAAATAAACTGAATCCTCATTTCATGTCCGTGTTTTTGCAATAAATGTTTTATTTTTCTTGCATCCGTTATTTCACTTCAATGTGTATATTCTAAAAGTTTTTATTTTGTGAGAAAATTTAGTTTTAAAGTGGGGGCTCCTTTTACAATTTAGGCATAAATTGGATCCTCCTTTTATGACCGTAATTTTGTTTTTTTTGATTAGAATCTGACGTTTTTATTTTGGAGTACCGAAGCCAAAAAGAAAAGAAATAACAACAAAAAGTAATATTCAACTTTTTACTCGTAAATTCCTACCATAAAATTAGGCTTGGGCATTTTATGGTTGGAATTTACGAGTAAAAAGTTGAAGTGTAAAAACGAACCCCCACTTTAAAACTAACCATTCTCACAAAATAAAAACTTTTAGAATATACATATTAAAGTGAATATTAAAATAGATAAAGAAAATATATTTAGTATTGTAAAATAACGGGTGCAAGAAAAATAAAACATTTATTGCAAAAACACGGACATAAAATGAGGGTTCAGTTTATTTTATGGTAGGAATTTACGAGGAAATTGTTCTTCTTTACCATTTTACAATATATTCTTATAAAACACAAACTGAAATTTCAAAACAATTTTCATAACGTACGCTCTTCTCTTTCTGTTGATATACTTTTTACCGGGAAAATAATTCACCTATTTTTATGCTTTACCATATTGTACAATGCTCCCCCCCCCCAACCCCGGTAATAAATATTTAAATTAATATGCCGATAAAAAGCGAGAAATAGTCCTCGGTAAATACCTAAGCTTATAATAAGTTTTGTTCTTCTTGAAAGAATTACTTATATCTGTAAAATATTTTAAACCTGAAAACCTATGAAATAGCAGAGGTGGTCATACTAGAATAGGCTCAGTCCTAATTAGTGATCATCCTCCACACATTAATACATTGATTAATCCTCTGTTGCGTTTTTTGTAAAAAAAATGTAATGTGTGAAAATAAACATTCTTCTGTTTTACGCCTGTTGCCGTCAAGGAAAACATAGCGTAAATAAGGGCGGGAACCCGGGACGACAAAATGTTTAGAGAACCCATCTTAATATTAGGTCATGCGTATCAACCACACAATCCACACACCCAATATTTTACAGATGTATCAGTCCGTTCCAAACAATTCGTGTACAAACTGGAATTAAACCAAACATTAAAAAAAAAAAAAAAAAAATACATGAAAATTCTGGCCACTAAAAAGGAAGTTTTTTTTTTTTCTCTCACTCGAGTTGAAAAATTAGTTTTCTCTTACACTGATATAAAATGCTTCAGATAGAGTTATCACCCCTTCTTACGGTTTTTATTCGCGAAACTTATTACATTGATAATACCGCGCAAATATTCCCTGAAGGAATTGTGTAATGCTGAGCAGGCTTATCTCGCAGATCTATTACTACTGAATAGCGATACTCACTGGATGCCCCATACTCAGAGATGCTGATAGTTACGCGTCCTGCGTCCTTGACGCACACAATCTAAAAGGACGCAGTAAAATCGTATCCATGCGTCCCAGTGTTTTTCTTTTTTCTTCCCTCACTGTTTCAAGCTAACATTTCAATATTTTTTTTAGAAACGAATTACACAAGATATGTTACAAGGTAGGGGTTAGACGGCTTTAGTTGGGACCCATACATTTTCATTCAAGGCAGATATGTGCGTCACAGGACGCACTAAATCAAAAAGCTATCATCATCACTGCATACTACTTAGTAGTAATAGATATGCGAGACTAGCTTATTAACCATTTCGCCATGATAGGACCAACGTATATGCTGTGTCTTATAGAAATTATCGTTTAAAGTTCATTTACCTGTATTACCTTTAAGATTAATAAAAAAAGTTGAAACTGATAAAAATAATTTTTTAAGATCCTACCAAGGATATTCTATAATTTTTGGCTATACAAATTCAATGGTTGTTTGGTTAGTTGGTTGGTTGGATTTTACGGCATGTCAACCCTTATTGGGTTATTTTATACCGAAGACGTTTTTGCTTCATTCATTCTTGATGGGTGTTCAAATTTTTAATCTCATTTTAGAGACATTTTAAAACTCATTTTTGATCTATTTGACACACAGATGGAATTTTAACGGTTACTTCCACTCCGGGTCAGAGTGAATCTGAGAGTAATGACAATGAAGGGACACTCTACATGCCCCTGAATTTCAGAATTGGAAGCTCACCGCTGATTGCGAGATTTTTTTTCCCCAAAAGTTCTATTGTGACCCACATACAGAAATGATCGCCACGTTTTGTTTTAAATTTAAAAAAATTTTTTTTTTTTTAGAAAATGCGGTTATAAAAATTATATATAGTTTTCAGTAGCTGAAACTACTTCTTATAATTCGTTAAGAAGCTTCACAGAAAACTCCCAATGTAGATGAATATATATGTAATAAAATCCAACAAAGAGGTGCATTACAAAATACAGACTTTATTATCTGAGCACATTTAACATAAAATACATATACAAAACGTCCTACAGAAAGAAAGAGTTCTTGTAGAGTTAATTTTGAAGCTAGTAAATGTAGAATAGAGGAGTCACTTACTATATAGGAACCACGTGGTTAGGGTCTAGAAAGGGCTAGGTACACACATGGGTACATGCCTATAGTTGGGGACAAGGCCTTAATGGACAGAGACACAACTTGTCTAGTGCATCCTTGTGGATTCCAGAGGAAAGAGAGTGAGTTCTTCTCGGGCTATGTTTAAATAACCAGGTAGTATTGCCATCTAGTGGCAAGTCCTGGTGTTAAGGGAAGATAACTCTTTTTTACTCAACTCCATCCCAACAAGGGAATGCAATCGCTACACGGTGAATGTCATTTAGATTATACTAGAAGCGGTTACTCAGCGTCGCCTGGTAGAGAAGTGGGAGTAAAAAGGTAGTCTAGCAAATCCATTATAGTTGAATTGCGAGTTGGATCCTCGCAGGAGGCCCCATTAAAATCCCTACGTAAAAAAAGACCTTACGTTGATCCAGACACTCTGAAAAGAAAAATTATTGTCTCCTATTTAAAATATTAAATACAATGAAAATTCCCTGCTGTTATCATTCAAATTTTATTTTCTAAATATCTTCACAAATATAAATCAAATCTTCATTATTTTTGTTCAAAAAGCAAGATCTGGTAATAGTGAATGTGTATATACATATACTTTGTCTTTAATTGTTTTATTTTCATTGTTTCCCCCGGACATACATACATACATACATACATACACACACACAAACCGTTCTTTATATATATATATATATATATATATATATATATATATATATATATGGATAGATTGATAGATGACCGCAATACCTGGACAACACCTGTTGGTATTTAAAATCGAAAGAATGTGGCCGATTATTGTGGTTCGATGTAAATCGATGGGGGGGGGTACGATTTAGTCTATAAATAGATTGTTTAACGTGGCTATAATTGTTCCGCCCTGTCGACTGGCGCGATGATGATGATGATGATGATGATCACGAACCGAAGATCATGGGATGGCAGGCACATATGGGCGCTTCAGACACTGGACAATAAATCCAGCCCTGCCACTTTAAATCAAGGGGGCATGTGTTGCCTGGGGAGATGGCCTCTCTGGGATCACGCCGTTAATTGCAGCACTGGTCTTGAGGCCGAAGCCATCGGACCACCACCCTGTCTAGTATATATATATATATATATATATATATATATATATATATATATATATATATATATATTGTCTATTATATATATATATATATATATATATATATATATATATATAGTCAGATCTTAGCCCTGAAGAGCACTAAGGGAAACTGTTAGTAGGTACATATGACTCATTAGGTTTAACTATTATTTGCTCTACTTAGCTATTGAGCACTCTTTACTTTTTAGCTTTAGAATATCGTGGTGGTTTATAATATATATATATATATATATATATATATATATATATATATATTGTTTTTTTCTTTTGGCCAAGTATTGTAGTATCAACTGATTATTTTCGGTTGGTACGACTATCTTGGTCTTTTCTTTTTTGCAATTTTTTTCCCCAGGTGATGTTTGGTTGTATATTTTTGTTTAGCCTTACATTTGAATAGGTATGCCCGCCTAATTCATTAATTATTAATTAATTAATTTTCAAAATTTACGACTTCAATTAAGCACATATTCTCCCAAAAATTGTCGGCTAAAAAAAAGCCATATCAAACACATTGTTTGTTTACTTCTCATATATATTTATATATGTATATTGTCTAGTACATTTATATGTATATATATTTATATAGGTATATTGTCTAGTGTATATATATATATATATATATATATAAGAGAGAGAGAGAGAGAGAGAGAGAGAGAGAGAGAGAGAGAGAGAGAGAGAGAGAGAGAGTACTATTATCCAAAAACTCCGACCCGGAAGGTGGGTGAGGTGACAAGCTTGCTTGAGGGTCCCGGATGGGCAGGTTTCATATAGTTTCTATGAAACTTACTTTATGAAGATTGACATGTTGTAGAGTTAGGTTGGCTAGTTGGATTTTAAGGCATGTCACCCCTTGGGTTATTACAAGCCGAAGACATTTTGTTTTATTTATTCTTTTTGGGTCTCCAGTTTTTTCTTAGAACTCAATTTTTTTTCTAACACATTTTTTAAAACTTTATTTAAAAAAAATCTATTACATAAAAAAAAAATCTGTTAAAAAAATGATGGAACCCTAACAGGTACTATCACTCATGGTTAGAGTGGACCTGGGAGTAATGGCGATAAAGGGGTACTCCACACTTTTCAAAGCTCCAGAACCGCCTTCTAGCACATATATGATAAAAAGGGTTGGGAGTTTGCCGTAAGAGCTATACAGTCGGACAATCATATAGGTGCTAGGACTTGACGTGACAAGCCGATTGATCGGCGGGGCCTCTCCGACCGTCCGTATTAATACGAGCTAAAGTGGAGTGTTACATATCATGGACTGCTCAACCAGCAGAATTCCATCCTTAAGTATCAATTAATGCTAATATATTATATATATATATATATATATATATATATATATATATATATATATAATGAATTAACGTATTAAGTTATGTTTTCCTTAGAGTTTCATTTTCATGAAAAGTATTAATCCCAGTTCGTTCACTGAAATTAAAAATATATACATTGGACTTTATTTCATATTCCACTAACGCCTGTCCGGTAGACTTTGGTAGAAAATACGCTCCTGAATACACACTCTACTCTAAAACAGAACTTTCTGCTTTATTACTCGTAAATCAAAACCAGTGATTACAATTTTAAAACTGACAATATACCACCAAAAATGTCTGTATTGTAGATTCGTGTGTGCTACTCTTTTGTGAAGACACTCTATCTAGGGCAGTGGATAGTAGTGAGAGAAATACAGTCGTTGTAGGTAAGGCACTAGTTATGTTATTAGTACTGGTAGTAGTAGCTATATATATTAGTCATTTAGTAGCCTAAAAAACGCTGCTACTGCTGCTGCTGTTGCTTGGTAAACAGCCAGTCAACGAGAAACTGGTAGTGGATGGTAGGTTAGTTGCTGGGAAAAAAGCGTACATAGCTACCATGTCAAATAGAGAGAGAGAGAGAGAGAGAGAGAGAGAGAGAGAGAGAGAGAGAGAGAGAGAGAGAGAGAGAGAGAGAGACTCTTTAACTTTTAAATATATTGGGTCCGATTCTAGTGTCTGTGAAATTTTTCCCTTTTTCTTTTCTTTCTTCTTTGTAAACACAGGACTTACATCGGCTTAGCGTAACTTGAAACGGACCCCCCCCCGCTCTCTCTCTCTCTCTCTCTCTCTCTCTCTCTCTCTCTCTCTCCTCTCTGTTAATCTTAAAAATATCTCGTTATTTTAACTTGTTGATAGTCCGAGTTTGGTCTTCTTCCTTCGGTCGAGTCGACCGACACAGATCTCAATAATTTTTTTCTGAAATAATACGAATAGAATATAGTGTCTAATATTGATGGTGGTGTGGCAAATGTATTTTACACACTTGTCAAAGGCAATTAGGTCACTAACTTGGAGAGAAAGGGATTGGCTTAATAAATAAATAAATAAAACTTATTTCCTGTAAATTACTATCCTATCTACCTCAATGATATTTGTAGGTACAACCCCACCCCTAAATAAGCAAACAAACCCCCCAAAAAAACCCCCAAAATTATAAACTTAAATTAGTTTTAAATTAGTGAAATAGAACACTAATTAGGACTGAGCCTATTCTAGTAGTGACCACCCCAAGGTTTGAATTCAGAGTTTTCCTTCTCCTAGACAGGTGGCCTAACCAAGGTTAAAGAGCCCAGTCTAACCTACTATTTACCCGTAGTTGGAGGAAGAGTAGTTGGATTCATACCTTTCCCAAGGGTATTAGCACTATGTGAACTGTACCTTTGTCTAGGATTTGAACTCGGGTTGACGAGTCTGATTCCTACGACTCTAACCATTACACCAAGGCCTCCTACTAAATACCACTCGAGATACCCTTTTAATAGCTGGGCCATCCCATTGTAGTGTATTGGTTAAAAAGCTAGTCTCGCAAATCCATTATTACTGAATAGTGAGTTTGATTCTTGGTGGATGCTCCATACTTGTGACCTTATGTTACATCCTACCCATCGTGAATGGGTTGGAGGAATACTTACCTTTTACCTGATAGCTGTTATGTTGCAATGTCAATACCCAGGACATTCCTTTTAGGCATATTCTAAACTGCGCTGTCAAGGTGGAGAAAGTGGGTAATTGAATATTTGTGATTCTTAACTGTTTTTTGTTTTTTTGCCATGGATCCCTAAAAAACTTTTCATATAATAGAAAGCCGGCAGCGCGACTGTCCGTAGCAAAATTTTTTTTAACTCGCTGTAAAAAATAATTCAATGGTTAAAAACACATACAAAATGCATATTTAGAAAGATTATTTTCTTTTCTTTCTAACCATATAAATATTTTTAAGATTGGACCATAAATAGGTGATAAATTCTGAGCTGAACAGCTTAGACTGCAAAATTTATTCATTAAAATTAAACTTCACTGCTGGTATCGTTTATAATAGAAAGCAGGCAGCAAACAATATTTTATTATCAGCAGGAGCTGGTATACGGACAGTTCCGCAAATTGGGTGATTTTAGTTTAATTAATTAATTATATCCCTTAATTAATAAAAACCAATAACCAAATTTGGCATGTTTTTTAGTTAGAAGGATATCAAAGTGTATGCAAGATTTCGAATCTGAGTGACCTCCTGTTTTGGAGTTATATATCGACACGTACATACCAAACTTCCTTTTATATATATATAGATATATGTCATATATGTGTGTATAATATTGAATTGCATCTCCTGCCCTTTCGGCTGGAGGAGTAGAATACACCGACTGCCCTTCTGCATAGGTGTAAAATCCTCCCCAATGGGGCTGCCTGTTGGCTGTGGGTGGCAACCTGTGAAGCTTAAGGATGGAATTCAGGTGGCTGTGAATTCCATGACTTGCAATATTCTACAGGCTAGACAGGCGGTCAGAGAAGCCCTCTCCGATCAATCAGCTGGTAAGTCAAGCCCTAACGTGTATATGAATATAGTGGCTTCGACCCTGAACTGTACAAGTTGACATCGTTGATCCCAGGGGGCCATCCCCCCAGGCAACACCTGTCCCCTCAATTTAAAGGGGCAGTGCTGGATTTATTGTCTGGTGCCTAAGGCGCCTACCTTGAGGGGAAATGCTGACAGGATCAATACATTTTTTTGTACCCACCACCCATGAGTCACGGCTTGTGGGTGGTCACGCGTTAATAGGACCTTGTTCCTAACCCATACGTGGGGTACGTGGTAAATATCTAGCATGTATATGAATGTTCCAATCATATTGCCCTTAAGGCAAACTCCTAACCACTTTATCTTATATGTGCTAGAAGGCAGTGGTTGAGGGTCTTCATATCCTGGGAAGTTTTAATTCTGGAACTATGGGGAGTATGGAGTCATCTTTTCATTGTCATTATTCTCAGATTGAGGTATATTTTAAGGGCTTGCCCTCCCAGACCAGGGAGAACAACTGCAGTAGCATTTTGTTTTCGAGACGAGCGGGATAGAGAAATACATTTGGATATTGTTGGTGAGACGAGCGTGATACAGTTGGGAGACTGTCGATTAGAGTGATATCCTCTAATAAGTGGTATGTCAATATGGATGGGTAAATAGATGTTCCAAAATTACTAATTAGATGGCAGTATTTGAAACCATATAATTGTGTACACATTATTTTTCATAATTGTACTAATAAATCCAACGTAATTACCTCCCCTTGAATGCAACCCTCTGACAACGTCAGTTAGATCGTAGTCAGAGTAAAGTAAAATAAAGCTTGCTAAAGTCTAAAACACTGGTTCTCTTTTTAAAACAATTTATTTTACTTTACAATGGAACACTTTATGCGGCCGGGGCGATTTACCTACAACTCAGAATGTGAAGCAGCCGACAAACACTAGACTCACTGGCTAGAAACTTTTACCAATCTCACTGACACACCACTTCTTGAAAACCCTAGTCGGCCCATTAACAAGCGCGCCCTTCTAACTAACTATGTGTCTCACTCAGTCAACGACATCATTACAGACTTTAAATTCTATGAAGAAGCTATAGAAAGGCTATACTCAACTTATGTAAAACCCCAAAAATGAACTGTTCGCTCGGCATGTACTCGCCACTCGGCGACAGGAGTTTCAATTAATAAGAATGATTTGGATTGTTACATAGCTTGCTTAGACAGTAAATGAGTTTGTGCCAACATGGCAAGTTTATGAGATGAGACTAAGATTCTGAGTCTGATGATGACAACCAGTAAAAATGTGGGCGATGCTAGTTGCGAAATGTTGAAACTATGAATCCTCGCTTATTAGGATAAGTATTTCATGCTTTGCTCAATAATTTGGCTCGATTCTATCATTTGTGTTTTATGTAAGGTTTTTATGCATTAAAAAAACAAACTTCATATGGCTATTACTTGGAGAGGAGATGAGCATTGCTAAGTAACCACCACTGCTTTGAGAATTAGTGGGGTGTCAACTCGTAGCTAATAACTGTAAACTTATAATCCATTAGGTTATCCAAATGTGGATAACCCAACACAGAATATTCGCCCTTATGGCAAGTGTTACATAGTTAGTAGATCCCTAATGCTTTTATAAGGTATTGTAGAAATCATAATGGCGATTAGTATAGCTGATGGCCTTGAGAGTGAGTGACAGCGTTTGACCTCACTCTGACCTTGCTTTCCGTTGATGGATCGTGAGAACCGGAAGGCAATAGAAGGCCCTCTTCCGGTTTAAGGATACTAAGTAAGTAAGAGTCAGTTAGAACTTAGAAGCCGAGCTAGCAACATGTAAGCCTCATCTGTGCAGATTGTCGGTGGGGATTTGGAATAAAGTAACATCAACGTAAATCGAAGTCTTGTGTTTATTACTAAAAACCAACAATAACACAGGGCTTCTGATAAGGAATGATCCCCAACAGAAACCAGACCCGGAATCCTCAATAGAAGACCAGACGAGACCTTAGAAGATATACCAGACCAAGAGAGATGATAGACGATCAGAAGCCAAGCCCTCCAGAAGAATAGACGACCAGAGTAAGAATTAAAGAAAGGTATATAACGTTATATGCTGATTTGGCTTAGTGAAAAGACCAGTATATAACACAAGCCCCAGCCCTTTTTATCATATATATATTTACCAACCCCTCCGCATGGGCAGGATGAGACACAAGGTCAATTTTTTAAGCGGTGTTCAACAGGTTTGAATTCAGAGTTTTCCTTCTCCTAGACCGGTTGCCTAACCAAGGTTAAAGAGCCCAGTTTGCCCTACTATTTATACATAGCTGGAGGGAGAGTAGGATTCACACCTTTCTCAAGTGTATTAGCACTAAGTGAAATGCAATTACCACATCCAGGATTTTTATCATATATGTGCTGAGGGTCTTCTGGGAATGATGTTAAACTCTATCTGATGGTGAGATTACAATTCTGGAGCTCTGGGAAATGTGGAGCACCCCTTTATCACAATTGATCCCAGCTCCGCTCTAGCCCAGAGTGGTAGTACCTGTTAGTGGTCCTATATATGGGTTAAATAGAAAAAAATTGTTAAAAAAACAAACTTTCTACCAAACTACTGCTTATAACAAACTTAAACTTTACACTATAAACTTATCCGTTAAAATGATTTCCAATCCACTTAGCAACAAACAACTGCAAACAACCTACTCAATAAAAATCCTTTAAAAAAAAGATAAAACAATGAATTTGACCATCTCTCACAACCTACTGCTTGGCATAAAATAACTCTGGATGGGTTGACATGCTGTTAAAATCAATCAATCAATCAACAGAATATTCGGCAGGAAAAAAGACAAATCAATTAATACAATATAACATTTAATTATACAACATACAAAGAGGGAACCAAGTTTCCCTCGCAAACCACAAAGGAGTCACAAGCTATTTAAGGAACATAAACAAAGGTTTAAACAACAAAGAGGTGGAAACCACTTACTATTATTCAGGAGGTCTGGGAACAAAGAGAGGCACCATGTGCATAGCACTGCTGAGGACACAAAAAGACAATGTCTTACACTACTTCCAAACTTGTGTTGTGTTTGCCTTGTCATGTAACCAAAACGAACAAGTGACGTGGGAGAGCCCCTCCTTCAATGTAAAAAGTGAGACTATTCTATTTTGTCTCCAAACACACTGTTTCTGAGAGCCATGTGTTTCCTCTGACGTGTTTAACTCTTTGCCTACTTTAAGCCACGCACAGCAACTCTCCCACCACACCCAAACAAAGTACATAAACTGATGGTTAGTTCATTATAAGTGAGTAGAAAGACTCAGATTACAATAACAGGACTTTATAAGAATAGAAGGGCCTGTTTAGCTCAGTCTGTAGAGTGTTTGGCTGGGAACCTCAAAGTTCCTGGTTCAATACCAGCCCTCGCCAACACAGCGTATGAGAAGCACAAGGATCTGTGCGGTAAAGTGAGGAACTGATGGTAGGTGTGGCACTCACCTTAGATGCTAAAAAACAATCTCCTTGGTCTAGCACTAGTAAAAAGAGGATAGACTCCCTTGCTGTCTGGCTGATACTGACTTTAGGCTACTGACTCTCAAACCACATTTAGAATAAAGGATAAAATCTTGTGGAAACTTGTAAATAGACACACCTAATTTGTTTGTGAAACTGTGAAAAGGTTTAAGCACTACCATTTACCTATATTTGAATTTACTTCAAATCCTGG
>CM042154.1:61336237-61343737 GCA_023376005.1 Doryteuthis pealeii
ACAACATAGTACGACAGATTGGGTTCTTTTACCTTGGTATGGCAACCAGTCTAGGAAAAGGAAAACTCTGAATTCAAATCAGCTTTGCTTTACTTAAAAACTAGAAGTGGCTACCCAGCGTTGCCTAGGTAGAGGGGGGGATAATAGTTAGTCACGCAGTTCCATTGATTGTTTTGGTCTTTTATGACTTTCCCTTTTTTTACTATTCAAATCCTAATTTTTAAATATCTTTTCAGATATAAATAAAATCTTCATTATTTTTGCATAAAAAGCAAGCTCTGGTGATAGTGAATGTGTATGTATATTTACTTTGACATTAATTGTTTTATTTTAGTAGTTTCCTCTTGACATACACACTTATATACATACACACCAACTGCCCTTTATATATGTATAAATTGACCTTGCGTCATATTCTGCTCCTCTGGATGTGGCGCATGGTCAGTTTCTTAAGCAAAGTTTAACAGATTTGAATTCAGAGTTTTCCTTCTCTTAGACTAGCTGCCTAAACGAGGTTAAAAATCCCAGTCTGCCCAACTATTTACCCATAGCTGGAGGGAGAATAGTTGGAAGTGTATCTTTTCCAAGGGTATTAGTGCTATGTGAAATGCAAACAACTTCGTCCAGTATTTAAATACAGCATTTCCTATGACCATAACCATTGCACCACAAACACCATTTAAAGGTAATATATGCAAAAAAATATACGCAGTTGTTTTCCTTATCAAAATAAACCACCAAAAATGTGAATGAAAGACTAAATTGAATTTAAAAAGCAAGTCTGCCCTACTATTTACCCATAATTTGAGAGGGAATCGTTGGATGCATACCTTTTCCAATGGTATTAGAGTTATTTGAAATTCAAATAGCCTCTTCCAGTATTTGAACCCAAGACTTCCAACAATGATAACCATTGCACCACGAAAGCCATTTAAAGGTAATATATGCAGAAAAATATACGCAGTTATCTCCCTTATTGAAAGAAACCATCAAAAATTTCAATGTAAGACTAAATTGAATTGATATATTTTTATGGCACATTGATTCCTCTATAGTGGTCATAAATTAATAAATAATTTTTTAAATTTTTTTTTTTATAAAGTAAAGCTTTTTTTTATTTTTATTTATTTTTTTAAAATCAGATAGCCTGATTTTCTTATCAAGCATTGGAAATGTGGTTTTATGGCACATTGACTCTGATATAATGGTCATGTGTCATCAAACAAAATTTCTAGCCAGAATCTCATAGTCTTTAATGTTGCAACCAAGATTCTGATGATAAAGGTGGTTTTTATTATGCATTGATTACGGTGTAATGGCCGTTCAGTTCCAATCGAGCTTTTTTTTTGTTGTTCCTTTTTTTTTTTATTTTTTTTACTTTGTCTTTCTTTTTTTTTTTCCTTCTTTTTTTCTTTTTCTTTGACTTGATTCTCATATAGTCTTTCAAGTTGATTACCATTAACTAGAAGTGTTCAAAGGATTTGCCGTTACTTTGTGCAAGAAGTGATCTAAAATTGTGCGTTCAATAGAAAGTTAAAATATAAATCGGACCTTTTATATAAATTGACATCTACAGAAGTTACATGACATAGAGGCCTGTAAATTCTTTCCTCTTTTATCCCTCGGCTGTGATCTTAATGGCACAGGCTCGATAGATTGTGCAATCTTTTAATCCTTACACACTTAAATCATTTGATGTTTAAAGTATTTATTAAAAAAAAAAAAAATTAAGAATTAAAAAAAAAAAAAATTGAATTGTTTTTCTAATTTCTATGACAACGTTTTATTTTTTCGCATCAACATCATCATCATCATCAACATCATCATCATCATCTCATTTTAAAAAAATTATATTTATCTAATACAACAGTATTTGTTGAATTTCCATTTTTTAAATAAATTTTCTTTTTCTCATTTTCATTTAATAATTAAAAAGATTTTTTAAATTACCCCCCCCCCCAAAAAAACAAAAAAAAACAAAACAAAAAACAAACTCCACATTGAATTGTTTTTCTGATTTCTATCACAAAATTTAATTTTTTCATATCATCATCATCATCATCATCATCATGTGTGTGTGTGTGTGTGTGTGTGTGTGTGTGTGTGTGTGTGTTTTCTTACTCTCTATCTTCCCTCTTTTTTTCTCTCCTTTCTTTCTTTCTCACCAGATTTCTTTCTTTCTTTCTCTAACATGTATCATGTTCTTTTTCTTCCCTCCCAATCAAAACAGAATGGTCCATTATTTATCTATGATAATTTATAGTGAGAAAAGGTGTAACACTCAAACCCGTTAATTCCTATCTTATTCTATTAATATTATAGATTATCTATTTATTTTAGTTATCTAAATAATCTAGTTTATCAATTGTTTATTTATCTAAATTACCTATTTATCCTATTATTTTTCTGTCTGAATCTTGTTTTTATTCTTCATCTAAATTCTTTATTTCTTTAATTTTATTTATCTAAATCTTTTCATTACTTACCTTAAATATTTATTTATTTCATTTATTATTTCATTTGTTTATTTATCTAAATTGTCTATTGTTTTATGTTTTAATCTAAATTATCTGTTTTATTCATTTGAATTCTTAATTTATTTACTCAAATTGTTTATTTCATCCCAGTAAAGAGAATAATGGTAGTGGTAGCAGTATTACCAGTAGTGTATAGACTTTGGGCTCTTTAACCTTGGTTAGGCAACCAATCTAGATAAAGAAAACTCTGAATTCAAACCTGTTAAACTCCACTTAAAAATTGACATTGTGTTGTATTTTACTCATGTGGAGGGCTTGATAAATTCATATATTTTAACTTTTTCAAGTTTGCTATTAAGAAAACTTGTTTACCTATGTCAGTTCTTCTCAACAATAGTCATATGCCCCCACCAATGCAGTTTAAGATACATTTGAATCTATAACCCCACAGATTAAAAACTGGGAGAAGAGAATTTGGGTATTGGGTAATTTATGAGGAATGTGTCCCGGTCTCCTGCCTCAAAAATTGCTACCCGGTGACTATCAAAATAAAACCCCCAGCTCGTAATTCTTGTTTATTTATCATAATTTGTCGTAATTCTTGTTTATTTATCATAATTTGTCGTAATTCTTGTTTATTTATCATAATTTGTCGTAATTCTTGTTTATTTATCATAATTTGTCGTAATTCTTGTTTAGATATGAAGATGGATATATAGTTTGGAATAGACTGAGATAAATAGATAGATAAACAAACAAAATAATATAGATAGATATGAACAAATGGAGATAGATAGATATTTTCGACAAGTAAATGTATTGGGGTGGGGTCGCATCTTTTTTTGTCATAATTTTTGTTTATTTAAACTAAAAACAAGACATTAAACAAACATGAATAAAAAAAAATAATCTTAGTATTTAAAGTAATATAGATAAATATGAACAAATTGAGATAGATAGATAGATAGATATAAAGATGGATAGTTTTGAATAGACTGAGCTGGGTCGTTATTTTAATAGTAACCAGGTAGCAATTTTTGAGGCAGGAGACTGGGACGCACTTCCTCATAAATTACTGGGTACTGTTAAAGACCCCTTCTTAAAAAGAGCCCCACCACCACTTTGAGATGAGGAATAATTTGTTTAATGTTAAAATCTCCCACTTGGTCCAGTCAGTTATGAACCTCCTTTACTCACTTACAACAATGTTGCAGTCCAGCAGATTATCCACTATGCCACAGGGACCCCCCCGGCATTAAATAACCCACAAAGGTTGATATGCCATTAAACAAAGAAACCAAACAAGTATGATTCAAATCTTACAATACTGGTTGGTTGGATCTCACGGCATATCAAGCCTTGGGTTATTTTATGGCAAATACTTACTTGGGCTAGACAGTCAGTTAGGGAGACCCCCTCAAATCAATTGGTTGGTCACATCAAGCTCTAGCACCTATATGATTGTCCCTATCATTTACTATCACTTAATCTCAAGTCACATTGAAAGCATCGGTTCCCACATGATCACTGAAGTTAAGCAGCGATGAGTCTGTTCAATACTTAAATTGGTGACAATTTAAGCAACAGCAGGTACTGTAAGAAACCGAATATCAAAATGACTTGACTTGGCATTAAATGACCCAAAAAGGGTTGATATGCCATAAAACAAAGCAACCATAAATTAAATTAAATTAATTAAATTAAATTATTGGTGAAATAGACCACTAATTAGGACCGAGCCTATTAGTAGTGACCACCCCAAGTGAAGTTTAAAAGGTTTGAATTCAGAGTTTTCCTTCTCCTAGGCTGGTTGCCTAACCAAAATTAAAGAGCCCAGTCTGCCCTACTATTTACCCATAGCGGGAAGGAGAGTAGTTGGATTCATACCTTTTCCAAGGGTATTAGTGCTATGTGAACCGAAGCCTCGTCCAGAATTTCAACTCAGGTTGACGAGTCCATTTCCTACGACTCTAACCATTACACCACAACCTCCAACTTATTTCTTTTATAGCAAACCCCCAACTTTTTTTATCATATATGTGCTAGAAAATGGTGGCTGAGGGTCTTAGTGTCCTGAGTATAATGTTAAACTGCAATTAGCGGTGGGGTTTCATTTCTGGAGCTCTGGAGTACTCCTTCATTGTCGTTACTCCCAGGTCGAGTCAAAGTTGACTACGGTTGATTTACATCCTTTTTCAGTCTGGAAAAACACCTAATTGAAGAGGCAAGAGTGACAGCCTTGGTTTGTTGGTTTTACAATATGGCAATCCTTGTTAGATTATTTAATACCAATATCAGTTTTATTTTTGTAAGCAATTATATGGTTTCAAGTAACTAATGATAATTATTTGCGTACAATTATAGTTTCAAGAAACTATTCTTAATACAGATGATTTGCACTCAGTTATTTTGTTTCGAGTTATCCTATCTTAAACTAATAATATGCAAGCAATTATATGGTTCATAGTAAATAATAATACTTTGTTTGCACGGTTATATGGTTTCATATATTCCAATCTAATGCTAATCATTTTCAAGCAGATCAATTAGATCTATTGATGAATGTGTTGGTTGGTCAGTTGGTATTTAATGGCATATCAAATCTTACGGTTATTTAAAGCCAAATCTTGTTTATATATATATATATATATATATATATATATATGATTTGTTTAACTTCATGCTTTATTGATGAATTGGTTGAAATAATTTTCATTATCTTCATGTGCATAAATAAATTTGTAGATAGTTGGTTATTTTGTTTAATGGTATATCAACCTTTGGCATATTTAATGCTAAATCATTATATAATATATATATATATATATATATATATATGGATATATATATATATATATATATATATATATAATATATATAATATTTAAATAAATAACAAAAGACTTATAGATCTTGCATTATAGACTATTTCAGGGAGCTTAGACAAAAATGTCTATTCTCCCGACTCATCAGATGCGAATGATGAATTCTTTATATTAATAAAGAATTCATCATTCGCATCTGATAGTCGGGAGAATTAGACATTTTTGTCTAAGCTCCCTGAAATAGTCTATAATGCAAGATCTATAAGTCTTCTCCAATAAGAGCACACATTGAGCTCTCAAACTGTGACAAGTTGTTTTTAAAAAAACCTATGTCGTAAGGAAGATTTCTTCTCTGGACTTTTGGATTATATATATATATATATATATATATGGATATATAATCCATATGGAGTTGATATGCCATTAAACAAATAAATTAGACTGAATCATTACATTTTGGCATTAAATAGTCCATAAAGAGTTGATATGCCTTTAAAAAGTAAACTAGACTTAATCCTCAAATTTTGGTATTAAATAGTCCATAAGAAGTTGATATGCCGTTAAAGAAATAAATTAGACTCGACCATCAAATTTTGGCATTAAATAGCCCACAAGGAGTTGATATGCCATTAAACAAATAAACTAGACTTAACAATCAAATTTCGCCATGGAATAACCGTCACACTAATAACCAAACCACCTCAGCCGTGTCCAATTAGTATACATACAGTGATGCTAATAGCTTTTTAAGTTTGTGTGTCCTGGGACGCATGCATTTGAATGAGTCACCGGAAATTTGGTGGGTCCAACTAAAGTTTCTTAATAAATTGTACAGTTTTTATCTATGAATAACTAAAGCCGTCTAACCGCTACCGTGTACCCCATACAGTGTAATTCATTTCCAAGAAAACATTGAAATGCATTTACAGTTAGCTGGAAATGATGGGTAAAGAAAAAAATCACTGGGACGCATGGACAAAATTTTACTGCGTCCTTTTAAATTTGTCTTCGTCAGTGACGCAAGACGCGTACCTATCAGCATCTCTGTACATTGGAAAAACCTAATGGCACCAAGCAGTTTGATTGTCTGTCTCTAGGGGATAGACAAACTCTTCCCAATCAATCTATCTGCCGTTTGTAGGCCTATCCGTGACACATTTACGTTAAAAACGACCACGCCCATTGGCATGAAAACGTCCACTGGTGACACAGACTAAGTAAGATTGACATTAGATGTCATTCTGTGTCAACAGGGGTCAGTCAGCCTAGAAATTGAAACATGATTGAGCCTGGTAATACCAGCTACCCCTGAAAATTATTAATAAAGATTCGCAAAGGCGTGACTAACCGAAAAAACGAGAGGTTGGTCTTTTCTTTTTCTTTTCTTTTTTTTTTAGAAATTAAAAAAAATCGTTTGGTGAAAAGTGACCCCAATAGATGTCGATGAACTGGCAGCTGATATAGTTCATTGACCTGGAGGCTTACTGCCCTAAACTTTACTACTGAGCCACTCTTCTTTAATTTAGTCAAAATTTGTAGTATAAAGGGCGTTTGTTGTATATGTAGTGAATAGTTGTAATAATAATAGTAGTGATAATCGTCACAGTAGTGGCATTGATGGTATAAACAGTGAAGTAGCTGGCAGTGTAACTCTGTCCTAGTAATTCTAGTCAAGGCATGTGTAGGTACACGTGTCTAGGAGAAGATACAGAAAGAAGGAAAAATAAGTAGAAAGAAATCTGGATGTGACTGGGGGGAGAAGAATCCGAGTGTCACCTCGACCGGCACATCGTGCCCTGTATCCAGTGGTTTTGGCCAATGGACTGGTATAATATTAATTAATAGCGTGAATCCCAGGGGGCCGACCCCCGCCCAGACTACACCTGCCCTTTCGTTTAAAAGTGACTGGTCGGGTTTATTGCCCGGTGCCTGATAACCCTGTAGTGGGGTCTGCATTGCTCTGCGAAACAAACTAAGAAAAAACGCGCATGCATGTGTCCAGACGAGAGATTATGGTCTAAATCAAAATCTCGCGTGATGTAATGGTTAGCAAGCTAGATTATCAAACCATTATTAGTGAGTTCGTTTCTCACTGGGTGTCCCATACTTCTGGCCTCGTGCCGCAACTAATTTTAGTTTTGTAAATCGTCATTCATCATTATGTCGCGCAAGCAGCACGGATACCCATGACAATCGCT
>CM042154.1:61346237-61377033 GCA_023376005.1 Doryteuthis pealeii
CTCGTATTTCAAGGTACCACGGGTATATCCACATGCATATACTAAATTGATATAATATAAGGCACATACTAATATAATATAATTTAAAGTAAAGTCGTCGGGGTAGCCTAAAGTCAGTATCATCCAGACAGCGAGGGAGTCTATCCCATTTTCACTAGCGTTAGAACAAGGAGATTGTTTTTTAGCGTCTGAGGTGGAGCGCCACACCTACCATCAGATACTCACTTTACCGCACAGATCCCTGCGCTACTCATACGCTGAGTTAGCGAGGGCCGGTATCGAACCAGGAACCCTGTAGTTCGCCAGGCGGACGCTCTACCGACTGAACTAAACCGGTCCTATAATAAAATATAATATAAAACATGATAAAATAAAATGCAATGGATTATGTGCTGTGATATGTTTTAATGTTTATTTATTTATAAATAATGTTTTTCTTTGGCGTTATAAATTTGGAATCTTAAATGTTTTTTGAGAACTTACTAACATAAGCGTATCTGAAGTTCGCTCGTACCTCAAATTTTAGCTCACAACACCAAGCAAAAAAATCGACCGAGTGACAGCTCGAAACTCAGAAAGGTCATATGTTGAGGCACTCGTAAGTCAAGTTACCACTGCATATCCACATGCACACATGTCTATCTCTCTCTCTCTGTCTCTCTGTCTCTCTCTCTGTCTCTCTGTCTCTCTCTGTCTCTCTGTCTCTCTCTGTCTCTCTGTCTCTCTCTCTATATATATATATATAGATATATATATATATATATATATATATATATATATATATATGTCCTAGATTATGCGTGAACCCGCAAGGTACCTGTTACAACAGCGACCCACAAGGATATCAATGCTTATTAGGTTCTTGGCATTTAATAGATTTTCTCCGATCGACGGATAATTCGGCTATTAAGAAATGACTTCCGGCGCGAATGCTAACCCCACAAACTTTATTTTTTTTAAATAATTTTTTATAATTGCATTATTCTCTAAGATATAGTACTGTAAGAGTATTGCTCTAATAAAAATGAAATTCCGTTTTTTTTTTTTTTTTTTTCTGGGTTACGTTTACTTACAGAGGGTGCCTCGCTTGGTATAATGGTTTGCAAGTTCGACAGGCAAACTATTACTAGCGGGTTCGAGTCTCACCGAATGACCTCCTTGCTTCCAGCTTTGTGCCACACCCAAGCAAAATAAATAACTTCAAGCAAACGATAATTTTACTGATATATATATATATATATATATATATATATATATATATATATATATATATATCGTTAAAGAATTATATTCAGCGTGATTGCAGGCCTCACAAAATCAGTTGCAAATTTGGCTGTAAATTGCTTTATTCACCCGTTAAGTTAGAACATTTTAAGAGAGAGAGAGAGAGAGAGAGACAGACAGACAGACAGACAGACAGACAGACAGACTTATGCTTTCAGCCTTGTGCCACACCCAAGCAAAGCTTAGTAAATAACTACATGCGAACGATAATTTTACTCATATATATATCTATCTATCTATCTATCTATCTATCTATATATATATATATATATATATATATATATATATATATATATATCGCTAGAAAATGATATTTGGCGCGATTGCAGATGTCACAAAATCAGTTGAAGATTTGACTGTAAATTGCTTTATTCATTCGTTAAGTTAGAACGTTTTACGTGTATTGAGGAGAGAGAGAGAGAGAGAGAAGAGAGAGAGAGAGAGAGAGAGAGAGAGAGAGAGAGGCGGATAATGTGAGGAATGTAATCACTTGGAGAGATCTGAACATTTGCCTCAAAGTGGTGCTTGTAAAAAGGCTGGGAGTGTGGGGAGTGGTCGTGGTGGCGAGTGAGTGAGTGAGTGAGTGAGTGTGTTTGTGTGTATGTGTGTATGTGTGTGTGTAGGGGGGGTTGTCATGATATTCATTATTATCATGACGTCACCATCATCAACGTCGACATCGTTTTCGTCATCAAAGGGAAAGAGGCCTACAAGCGTCGCAAAAGGGCAATCTAGTTCATTACCTTCCCTCTACTCTCTTGCACCCCCACCCCATTTTTTTTTATCAACTGCAGCGATGAAAATAATACGAATAACTTGCAGTTCTGTCTGGGAAGACCAAGAGCCGAGGTTATACGAGAAGTAGCAGTTGCAGTAGTAGTTGTAGTTGTTGTGGTAGAAGACGTCGGTCGGGCCCAGATAGTGAGAGGGGTCAGTCTCACACAAGCATCCACAAAGGCAGACCCATAAGCGCGAACAAAAAAAAAAAAAAAAAAAAAAAAAAAACAAAAATGATCAAAAAAGAAAAAGAACAACAAAAACATTACAACTATGCACCGTGTGGGTTGTTTTATTGGTGACGTGTATGCATAGGTGGATAGAATGATAGATAGACCGATACAACCGGGCACATTGACATTGGTAAGGGACATTAGCAGAAATAAATAAATAAATAAATGGGTGTTTGTATGGTGTTTTCGAAAGAGTTTTTAATGTTTAAAAAAATGGTGAGAAACGCTACAACAGTCTGTAGGGTTGTCATGGGAATGTAATTAGGAATACCGATCGTTGTGAAATTTTAAGAAGTGGAAAACTAGAGAAACGTTCAAAATATTTGTTCTGGAATTAGTTTTCAATGTTTCACATCTTATTTCTCCTTCATTTCTATCAATTTTCCCCCATATTGAAGATAGCTAAGTAAATTTTACAAGTATACAAAGGGTAGCGGGTAGATATATAGATATGAACAGACTGGGACACACACACACACACACACACACACACACACACACACTTGCATATGAGCAGACATAATAACAGAAATATCCATATACCCCTAAAAGTCACATCCAAGCTCTCTCCCCCATTCTTTCTCTCTCTCTTTCTCTCTCTCTCTCTCTCTCTCACACACACACTCACACATGCACGCACACACTCTGTCTCACACACACATACGCACATATAATTACATAAAAATTTGCAGACACTCATAAAGTTAACATCCAAAGACTCTTTCTTTCACACACACACACATCTGTACCCAAAAATATAGAAATACAAAATAAAAATAACTGAAGTCAATTACTCAGCGGCAATATATATATATATATATATATATATATATATATATATATATATATATATATATATATATATAACTTTCAAAAATAAAACTTAACAAACCGTCATTTGGCTATTATAAATTTATTTCGACCAGAACTCAATATGAGCCTAGTCTCATCAGATAGCCTATTACAAAAAGACTGAGAAAAACTAGAATGTCGAAAATATTTCTTTTCTTTTCTTTCTCTGTATGAGATATTGATGATCCCAAAAAGAATTATCCCCCACATACAAGTCAGTTGGATACTTTTACCTTTATATATATATATATATATATATATATACATGTGTGTGTGTGTGTGTGGTAAGGAATTTGAAATGAAAGGAGTGGTAGACTGACTAGATTTGTGCTCAGCTAAATAATGGAAACCTCTGTAGCTTAAGTGGTTCAGGCGACGCCTCTGAAAGACGAACTCCTAGGATGTGAAATCGTCAATGTAGGTTAATCGACAACCAAGCATCCATTTAACTATACCGAAGAATAGATTAAAGAACTAGAAAGGTCGGACAGACCTCTATCAGCACTATTTTGATTTTCACCTTTGAATATCAAGACATGCTTCAAAAGTTGCAGCATCTTGCCAGCCTCCAGTCACTAGTCGGAGACTGCGCATAGAGGTAATAAAGCAAGTAAAAGTTATCGGGCGGCCTAAAGTCGGTATCAGCGAGACAGCGAGGAAGTCTATCCCCTTTTACACAAGGAGATTGCTTAGTCGTCTGAGGTGGGAAGCCACACTTGCCATTAGCTCCTCACTTTACCGCAAAGATCCTTATGCTACTCATACGCTGGTTGGTGAGGGCCGGTATCGAACTAGGAACCTTATGGTTCCTAGTCTGACTTTACCCACTGAGCTAAACCGGTCCCATATGGGTTATTTAGTTATCTTCCCTAGCATTGTTTCACAATTAACTGATAAGTTAAAGGGGTTGGGACACCAGCTCTTTGTTGTTTTTCTGTCTTCTGGTTGACTATCAAGGTTAGGAAACCCAGTTTGCTCAACTATTTTAGTCATATATTGAGGCCGAGAACACTCATTCTCCGCACTGTCGACAGTGTGCACGGGAGAACGTCACTTATGAGTTCGTCCTTGTTTCTCGAACAATATCCGAGTTCATCTTTCTTGTGTGGTTTGTGTGAACGGGTTAAGTATCCGTATAGCTGCTTTTTGTGGGGAACTGCTTCCAAGATTTGCTCAAGACAGCACGCAGTATCCTTGTGTAGTTCCCATCTAGCCTTTTCTATGTTTGGTAAAAGACAGCTGGTGCAGCCATATCGTAGCACTGACACGGCTACATTTTGGAAGAATCGTCGTTTTATCATTATCAAAGGTCATATTTCCATATGATTGATAATCTGTCTATAGCTGTCCATGCCTTTCTTATGTGTATATTGACATCGCCTTCTGTACCAAAACAGCACGCAACATCTTGTGTGGAACCCATCTAGCTTTTCCCCCAAGCCTTTCGTAAGAAGCAAGTGGTGCTGCCATACATTAGCACTGTAACGGCTATATTTTTGAAGAATTGTCACTTTATCAGAGTTCAGATTTCCATACGATTGATAATCGGTCCATAACTGTCCATACTTTTCCAATGTGACATCGTTTTCTGTACCAAGGTATGTGAACTGGTCTACTAATTTGAAGAGAACAAAAATAGTGAAATAAATCCTAATTAGGACTGAGTCTATTTTAGTAGTGACCACTAGTTTACCAGATTTTAATTCAGAGTCTTCCTTCTCCTACACTGGTTGCCTAACCAAGTTTAAAGAACCCAATATGCCCAACGAGAGCAGTCGGATTCATACCTTTCCCGACTTTCCCGAGCGTATTAGCACTATGTGAACTGTAGCTTCGTCCAGGATTTGAACTCGGGTCCATTTCTTACGACTCTAACCATTACACCACGATCTCCAACTAAGAGACTAACCATCCAGTGTGGAGCCTATAATGAACATTATTCCTAGAGCTCTATGCATAAAAATAACCCGAGACTGGTTCACGTACAATTAAAAATGAATCATGCTTTTTGTGTGAATTGAATGCAAACGGCCTCGGTTGGAACTTGAACCTGTGCACGCGTCCGTTTCTCGCACAGTTTACCACTACGCCATCTGCATCTGATGTGTGATCAGAATTCAAGTATTTTTGGAAGCTGTCCACCATGTATTCCAACATTTTGCGCTGATTGCCTACCTTATTAAAAAAAAAGAAGAAAAAAAAAAAAAAGAAAGGAAAAGAGAAAGAAAAGAAATACTACTATATCCTTTACCTTGACACAAATACACCGTCTAGTAATGTTTGAAGTGAATTGCGAGCATTTTAGTCACTCAACACGCCCATACATATATATATATATATATATATATATATATATATATATATATATAGTTACTAAGCTTATCTCATTATGCCATTAGGTCACAGTAGAGCGCTTAGTGAGTATCGGTTTCCCCGGCAATGGCTGACAACACAAGCACTGCTTTTATTTACGACGTATGTCTAGAAAATAATGAAGCTCATTTGAAAAAAAATTCAGGTTAGCAACCTTAACTGAATAATATTGAATATCAGTTTTTGCCTTAGAATTGTTGTCCAGCTGAGTCTAATTTTTTAAAGATAAAGTTTGATATATATTATTTTTATTATAGTGATTTTTCGAACTGTTGTCCTCATCTTTATCGTTACACATACAAATATAATGTTTCGACCGTTGTACCCCCCGGCCTTCTTCAGGTTCCCTTGTCTATAATAATACATTATCATTTTACTTCTTCCGAGTTTTCCACACCAATTTTAACCGGTGTTTTTTCACTGAAGTCTGAGTGATAGTAAGTTTCCTCATGTCTGCAGAACTCCAGTTGGGATTTTGAGATACAAACTAATCCCCTGATCATGACCAGAAAAGCAGACATCTTATTAATAACAGAGATTGTCTTATTTCTGTCTGTAACAAAAACTACGTCATAGCTCTACGTCACAGCTTACATCATAATATTCTTATGCCAAAATTTGAGTAAGCAATTTTTAAAATTGTTTTTTACTCACGTTTTTTTTTTTTTTTTTTTTACAGTAACAAGAAGTTAACTAAAAAGTTTACAAATAAATAAATACCTACGATTTTGTGGAAAATTGACGTGGAAAATATTCAAAATAATTGTTTGATTATTACATGCATGCAACATTTTATTTCAGTGGGACGGGGCTCAGTTTTCATTTCAAATTGTTTTATTTTTTTTTTTACTCCTTTAATAAATATGAAGATTTGTCTTACTTATGATACAAATCTTCTGACATTTAATTTTTAACTCCCACCCTCTCAGGCAATGTCTTTCAAAAATGTAATTTTATTTTTTATTTTGCTAGTAGTATTAATTAACAAGAAGAAAAAAGACTTGTCAACTAGAGGGTTTTGCCGTTCCAGCAGACCATAGAGTGAAAATAAAACAAAGTGAAAAGATAAACAAATACTTAGATCTTGCCGGAGAACTGAAAATAAACAAAACAAACTGTGGAACATGAAGGTGACGGTTATACTTATTGTAGTTGGTGCCTTTGGAACGGTCCTCAAGGGCTTAGAAAAGAGACTATGGGAATTAGAACCCGGGCGCCAATTCCATTTCCTACTATGATAATGGTTGCATCAAGAGTGCCTGAGGGTAGCCTTTTGGGTCCATCGTCATGTACCGTGAGAAGGGTTTTATTATATGAGAAGAAGGAGGAGCTCACAAAGTAGTTTTTGACTAACGGGAAAAGGGCACCTTCGGTTTGAATTCAGAGTTTTCCTCCTACAACGGTTGCCATATCAAGATGAAAGAGCCCACTCTGTCCTACTATTTACCTATTATAGAATACTTGCATTCGTACCTTTCCCGATGGTATTAGCGCTACAGGAAATGCAAACAGGTGATTTCAGGATTTGGGCTTCTACAGGTAAACAAAACGTTGTAGCGAGTAAGATCTAGAAGGGTACCATATTCTGATGGCCTTGTACCAGTCGTAGCTAAGCTTATTATATACTTTAGGAACCCCTAACTGTGGTGCTGTGGTTAACAAGCATAGTTTGCAAATCATTATCGTTGTTGTGAATCTAATGTTCGCGGATCAGCACTCAACTATGTTCTGTTTAACTTTCCTACAGCTCTCTCATTTTATCTCACTTTTGCCTTCTTTCTGTCTCTCTTTTTGGTCCTCACCCCCCTCTCTCTCTCTCTCTCTCGCTCTTCCTCTCTTTCTCTTTCTCTTTCACTCTCTATCTCTCTCTATCTCACACACGCACACACACATATTATTCACAAAACGAACATCCATCTTTTTACCACTCTCCCATTTTATCTCGCTTTTTACTTTTCTTTCTTTCTCTCTCTCTCTCTCTCTCTCTCTCTTTCCCCTCACATCCTTCTCTCTCTCTCTTTCTCTCTCTCGCTTTTTTCTCTCTCTCTCTCTCATCCACACACGCACACACACATTATTCGCAAAACAAACATCTATAACTTTCCCATTTTATCTCGCTTTTTCCTTTTCTGTTTTCTCTCTTTCTCCTCATCAATCTCTCTCTCTCTTTCTTTCTTTCTCTCTCTCTCTCTCTCTCTCTCTCTCTCTCTCCCTCTCTCTCTCTGTGTCTCTCTCTCACACACATTATTTACAAAACGAACAACCAGCCCATTTACAACTTTCCCATGTTATCTCGCCTTTCCCCTTTCTGTCTCTTTCTCTCTTTATCACCCCTCTCTCTCTCTCTCTCTCTCTCTCTCTCTCTCACACACACACACACACACACATACATTCACATACACATTATTCACAAAACGAACATCCAGCCATTTCCAAGAACTTAACCGCTGTTTACTGATAAACATTTTCCCGACTCGAAGTAACTCGAAGACGAACCTGCTCATGTTAACTGGGAAGTGGTCGTTGGAAAAAAGCCAACAAGATCTCTGCCAAGAAATCCCTGTTAAAAGAAAGAAAGAAAAAACTTACGTCATTGCCATGTCCCCATTATATTCGCTTTGTTCCCCCTTATTCCTTTGCCTGTCTCTTTTCTACCCCCAGTTCAGTTCCGTACAGATCAGCTCAGCACCCTCCTTCCAGATCTCTCTTAAACGGGTAGAGTTTTTAATCGGGACTAAACTTTACAAACCTAACCTTGTGCTCGTACAAGAGTCTTACTACTATAAGTTGATGATAATTCTACTTGTTATCTGTTCAATATTGTAAGTCACTCTCTAACTCTATTAAGTGAATCTGAGTGAATTCTAGTGGTTGACTCTCCATAAAAACTATTCTCTCTGGCGTATTATGCATCTTGTGTCCTCATGGTGACTAATTAAATAGTCGGCTCGTTTGCTCTGCAGTGATTGAGAGAGTTGCATGTGAAATTGCGGCAAGCACAAAGACGCCTGCAGTCATTGTGATGAATTTTACAGGAAGTAAAGTATCAACGTTATCTCCATTCAACCATTTCGCGAGAAGGCCCAGCGCTACGACTTTCCCTACGTTCAAGCGAAGAGACATACACGTACGCCACAGTCGCAGCTCGAGCGCAAGTAGAAAAGCTTGTCTCCATAGGTCTAGCAATAATGAATCTCACAATTTCATTTCGACACCTAATATCCCAGCTGTCCAAAGCTTTCACTAAGCGATAAGTGTAAGATTCTTATAAGCATTAACTCAATCTCCAATCCAAAGATAACACAAAACATCAATCTTCAATACAGACAATGGACAATACAAGAAAGAAATTGACCCGCATTTCTCATTCTTCTATCTAATCGAAACTGTATCATCATTCCAAGATTCCACATCAGGGCCACCAGCGCAGCCATACAATCAATTACCCAGTTTCCTCGCTGACCAGCAAGTTTAGTTAAATAGCCGAGATCAGGAATTATCAGGTCATAAATTACGCGACTCGTTTGAATCCTCCCATTCTACTCCAAATTTCCCTCATCGAACGATCTCATCTAAGGGCTCAGCCTCAACGGCTGAGCTACTCAATTTATGTGGTAACAATATACAAACTCAAAAATTCATTATTGAGGGGGTAGTTAAAATTGGTAGATACCAATAAATCACGTTTCTATTTGAAAAATACTTAATACAGTAATTCAAGTCATTAAATACCAGCAGTCAATTTTAGTTGACGCGATTACCTTCGCTCTGCGCAGATCAACTCTCCTCTACTATCTTACACGCAGGAAAGTCAGTTGTCTTCATATATTAACGCCTACCAATTTTTCTAGTTCCTGATTGCCATACTTCATATCATTACTAATTCCAATCATACTCATACTATATACCAATCTACCATACTAATTCATAATATCCATCATACATATATAATATCAATATACCTAATTCAACTATAATATATTTTAACATTCAATCGTGCCATTTACAAACTACTTCGCGACCAGTGAAACCCAAACATGGGACAAATATAAGAACATATCGCGAATAACGATCCAAGGTCACAGATAACTCTCGATATACCATTTTGACATTGCATCTTCAGAACTACCTGAGTTCCTACGCTACCCACATTCTCTCACATCGAGAGGGTGTTGCTAGGATGATATACAGACTCAGCACATCATCTATCAGATACAAGTCTATAGATCTACAAATAGCATGATGATAATGAAGACATCGAATACAAGAAATGATCACTGATTGAATGATGACGATGATCGTATGCAATGGCATTCAGATTGCCACAAAATCGTAAGTGCAGTCATTACAATACGGTAAATTAGTGTACCTTAACAATTTGAAATGTATAAAATCTAGGAGACAATCCAAAAAGTCCCATTCATACTCATCAAATCTATCCCAAAATGTTCCAAGTTATTATATGCATAAACAGTGCAACTCCAATAGATCATCTTAACACAGAAAATAACTGAATACATTAATATATAACAACCATAATTTGTATAGACGTCATACGATAATTTGGCCGTTAGAGAATATCAGCTAAATTATTTAAACAAACTAAAGTGTAGTTAAACGTAGGCTATCCTTCGGAGTTATGAACAAGGACTTCCTCCTTCTTTATTCATATCAAACTACCTACATACTACAGAACTTATGCACTACGTCTATCCAATAAATTCAAATAGCTCGATTCTGCTTCTACTGCTGTGTACTGTAATAGTCCTGTCAGACTATTTCATACTAGACACCTCTTATCAATACTAAGAATAGCCAGCTTTTAGCCAACATTCTAGATGCAGGTAAATTGAGTACAGATTGACTCATCAACTCTTACATCATGGATGTGTCTGCTGTTAATTAATGAGGATACTATTGTATATTTTAAGAGATTCTGTAGATTTAAACATTGATGTCATTATCTGCTTATGTGCGTCATCGAATTCGAATGAGTTTTGATTTCTCACTGGTTAAACCACCGGCGCAATTTCTGTTCTATATTCTTCGATGGGAGTAAATCTTTCTCTTAATTTTATTTCCAGAAAATACCAACATAAAATGGAATTGTACTACACTCTAAGCTAAGTTGAACTATTTTTATACGAGGTTATAGAAGAATGTTAAAGCTTGATATTCACATCTATAGGGTGCGAATTTAGTGTTCGTATGGAAATTATATATGTAGAGTGGACTTAGAGAGCGATAAGAGTAAGAAAGACACCCCCGGGCGACTGGTAAAACGATATGTTTTTGAATAGATTATTGCCTGTTAGGGAGGATGGGGTAGCTGCTGAAAATTCACATCCTCCAAATAGCAGTGATGTAACATAGTATGTTAAACATCGTCAGACTTCTCATATAAAGGAGGTACAATCAACAAGTAAAGATCGTAAAGAGACATTGCCAAATATCGTAGAAACATGTTTCCGATTTAATAATTATTAGAACTGCTTATCCCACCTCTACAGATATTTAAATACAGAGACAGAGTTCTCAAACTTTCACGCGTACCGTATTTTGACAGCATATAAAACGCTATATATAATACTCCATCGCCACTGTGCAGGGGAATCTTCAGGACATCTAATTTTACATCTTAAGAACACGTAATTGATTGGTATGATCTACGATATTAACTAGACGCACCGTTTCATGCCTTCACATCTTTGCAGGATTATATGGATGTATTCCTTTTACTGTATATGACATCTGGTATTATCGATGTTCGGTAATGTGCCGAGTACTATTGACGACAGAAATTATTTTGTTTAAGCTAGCAGCACACACACACATCCTGGTACGCGAAATTCCTCCCAATTATTAAAACTGTAGCATTCGATTGGGCCTACAATACCTTGAAACCACATAGTAACGATATGTTTAGATGTCCGGCTAGATCTATAAAGATAGCAGCGGTAACGCGCCCCACAATCATTGTATTGGTTCAGGATCATAATCCCATATGTCATTTCAGGACTAGACTCAACGACACATATAACAGACGTATAGTTTTTTGTCAATCTCAGATGAAAGCGCCACACACCTACCATACAGGTTCTAACTTACTTTACGCACACAATATCTCTGTGCCCCTATACTCTATACTGCCTATGAGTTGCGAGGGCCGGTCTCCGAAACTAGGAACAAAATGAGAGCTTTGTTCGGCCACGTAAACACCGCTTCTATTTGCTGACTGAGCATAACCTGAAAGGATCAGTTACTTGTAAGTGTAATACCCAGCTTTCACTCAAACCCAACACAACCTTATTATGGGTCTCTTGAGTTACCATTATACACCGAGCTTCAGATTGCCTCCAAAAGCTTGTTGTGATGATAGTACATCGTATACTAATCAACGAGGAAGATTTCTTTAGATGTTGAAATCATGATCAGGCAAAATATTTATAGAGTCACCCAGTGAGAAATCCAACCTCACCATGTTGGTCACAACCCAAGTGCGACTATCAGAGTGGCTCAGCTCGTATAGTTCAACTTCCAACGTAACCGTAGGTGCGGATAAAGACGCACCCCCCATGCAGAGCGCAAACTCACACGAGGAGCAGAAAGACCACACCATCACGGGCGCAAACCACCGACGTATCGGAAAAAAACGCACCCCCCACACGAGGCCACCGACCAGCAGAGAAGACGCAACCCCATGGCAAGCGCAAACTGCACCACCAAACCGCCAAAAACCCCCCACTAAGCCAAAACGCCCGAGCTGGCAATTGTGAGGCCAAAACTTGGGGAAAAAAGCTCTATCTGCCATCAAATACAGTAATTTGACGGGAGGTGGAGATCAGCCCATAGGGAACTAAACTCAGTCATTACCCCATCTGCCCACAAGTGCGCTACTTGCATGTTTTTGTTATGACTCCAAGTGGTTAGCTAATTTGGATCAACTATCAATAAATTTACAGCTATATCTTAGGCGTATAGAAATCACTGATTATAAAAATTTGTCTATTATTTCCCCAATTGGAGACTTATCAATTTCACTATGTTTGAAATGGGTCTGGTGATCAAGCACTAGTTCCACTAATCATTACACGAGTCAGAGTGCTCAGATTGTTGTTGAAATTGCGATGAGTGGGAGAATACATAATCCGATAGAAAATATAGTTGTGTATTTGTAAGCTAAATCAATATAGATGTTGCACTCAGTGAGAGCCACTTGAATAACAAAGTGTCTATTTATCTAAGTCACTACGAATGGATCTGGAAGATTTCTTAGCCTGAGCTTTTCAGAATACAGACTCCACAGTAAGTACAGGATAGCACCATAAACAAAAGTGATTCAGAATTATGTTGTGGTTGATGAATGATATTGTTTGATACTTATACCATCATTATTTTTCTTAATTATAAGAATTTGACTTCTAATGTATAATTAGTGATACCCAGATGAATGCGGTCACTTCCAAACGTCATACTCTCCAATGATCTAGGTCAGACAACCTAAGCTCACATCATTTACACCTCAGAGTTCTCTAGATATGTCTCGTTCCGCCATGATCGATAGTGTAATGACTTACCTTTTCCACTACAATTATTCTCGAATCCTCAGATTTGCTAAAGTTAGATTACGGTTCAACTGACATGTCGAGACATCAATGTCACTTATCAGGACTCTCTGATCAATAGTCTTAAGGATCAGCCTTTAGCTCACTAGACTCATATACACCGATTCAGAGATCCTCAGATGTTGTTAGATGATCACCTAGTGTTTGATGATACTATGTCAACATACTGAGTAAATTATGACATAAAATTATTGCAATGTAGAATACTTGTGGTCTCACAGCTATCTGGTGCAAAGAGAGCAACTCATGTTTATTATTATAAATATTTAGGATTCCATAGTGATATTAATCATGCATTAAAGTTGACAAATATAGCGGTGTAACAAGGTGGTGCGAGGAATTTGTTGACAATAGCAAAATGATAGTTCAAGGAACATAATTATAATTAAATCGAAACGCCTAAAATAGTTAACAATTAATTAACACAAATACCCAAACACAAGGCAAATCAATTATAGATATTCTCCGACTCGGATGAACAACCGTCCTTAAAAATACGATTCAAAGTTGGCAAGACACAACCCAACTTGTTGATCCTTCCCTTACCGTCATTTGAGAAAACAAGAAAGAAATATGGAAAAAGAAACGAACATCTATAGAAAAAAAAGGACATCAAATGGCTTGGTGTCATCCGTCGATCGCACACGAGGCATAAGAAAATCCTAGAATTTGACCTGGTAGATCCTTTTACTGGCTTTTAAATGTTCAGGCTCCTTCTGATGATTGAAATTAAAAAATAAAATTTAAATAAATTTAAGCAGTCTTATATTTTAGTATATATCTGAAAAATCCTTAGCTTCTATTGGATTATCAAGTCAACCTTTCAATCGGTAATGTACTTTCTTATACGTTAATTTATATATATTTCAGATCTGGTAAGATTTAAAATATCGGCTTACTAACGATAGGAGATATTTAAGCACGAGGCAAAAAGATATGATTTAAATTATGTTTTTTATTCATGTTTTTACATTAATGAGATACATATAATAAAATTTAGACAAATATAACAATACTAGAGTCATAAATTATCTCTGTCTCTTCATTTACTGCAAATAATATGGTGTTCAGTTTTGATTACGAAACAAGTCTTTATAAATAAAACAAGGGTATGGTCAAGAGACAGACTGTAGTCATGATTAAATTACAATGCCATACCAACCTGTCAGGAGCCTATTTCTATACTGGTATAACTATGTTTTATACCCTTTTACTTCAGGTTATATAATTAGCTAACTCTATTTGGTGCTTGGCCGTGAACATTGTCGGCCGCACCATTTTCTTTCTCCTAGGGCTATCATCCAGGAGTTGATATTGGAACTGTACTTTTTTGATTAGTACGGTTGGTTCATACTCTTGTGTTTAAATGGAAATTAACAAGCATGGTAGATTGTTTTTCTTTAAGATACTATTATTCACAACCCCAGCCCACTACGAATATAGCGCTCATCGGTGATATGTTGTTAACATCTTTTTTGATCTAAAAATACGTAGGACATCCATTATTGTCTCACGGAGTGTGTGAGTGGAGACGGTTCGGACAACTAATACCAAATTCTGATTTACAGCAGTGCTTTTGGCACACAACTAAATTGTTGTAAGGTACATCAGTAAATGTTTACCACATTCATTTTCATTCATTACAATTGGTGAGGAAAATACTTTCTATAGCCTTAACTCCTCAGCAATATTAAATTGAATCTAATGAACTTTGTAATTCAATAGGAAATATCTATCTCCACTAAGGATATATACTAGATTTCTACAAAGACGACCTACTAAAGATTTTATGTAACACCTTAAGGTATAAGGAATTACCGACAGTTCTACCATTTTTAACATTTATCTACTAATGTGTAGTAATGTTTTATCTCAGAACAATCGTGACTGTAAATTACGTAATTATATGATCTCACACTCCTAGGAAGTTTGACTAGAACGCCGAGTATAAAGGCCTAAACTCGACTCATTGGCTTTGTTAACTTTTCGTAGGGAGGGTTGAGGAGTGGCTTTTTTCGTGGACACATCCAGAGGGTACTTCATCGTGGAAAGGTCATGCCGGAGTATTGTTATTTTCAAATCTTAATATTTAGAATGTTTTTATTCTATTTTATTTTAAGTGCTTTATTTTTATAAATTGTCCCTCCACAAGGAACCTAAATCCTATTGTTGTCACTTCCTCAGAATAATCAGTGACAAACCACTTCACAAAAGTACCATACTCTGACTGACAGCATCTGTTTTTCTCGCATTCCAAAAGTCTCAAAGAAATGGCATCTCTATAGACCTATGGAAACCACTCTCTTTACTAAAAATCACGGACAATGTATCCGATATATATATATTATTAATTTACCAACCCCTCGATGAGCAGATATGACAACATAAGGTTAATTATGTAACCGAATTTAAAGGTTATGAATCAGAGTTATTCCCTACTTCTAGACCGTGTGTTGCATATTACCATAGTTTAAAGAAGAATCCAGTCTGCTTCATTACTATTATTCCATTTAGACTGCAGCATATAATATTAGGAATTACACTTATCTCTGCCCAATGATTGGGATGGTAAGCACTAAGTAGAAAAATGACAGTCTTCCAATCTTTCAGGATTTTAACTCGTAAGTGACGAACGTACAACATTACTCACATTTAACTGTTTAACCATTTATACACCACAGCATCTTACACTGCTATTAATTAGTATGTCTGCCCTCAGAAAGCACCCCTCGCTATGGTTCTAGAAAACACTTTAACTTTAGCGTATCATTGTGCTTTCATACATACCAGACATCAGGAAAATGCTTTTAATCTCACCCTCACTTTTGATTCTAAGTAGATTTGTGTTCCGTAAAAGATTGACTATCGGGGTTTGTAAGTCATGATCACCTGCACCTGAGATTTTGTGTAATAATTATATTAATGTTAAGTAAGCAGGGTGTGTTGCAGATCTTGATCTGATCTAGACATTGGATAAATCAGTAGCTAGGAGCAGAAAAGTATAGTTATGACTAATAAGACTTGGCAAATTCACAACATACATCTCTCTCTCTCTTCCTCATCTCATACCTCATCTTATTAAGTATGTATATAACTAAATTATTATTAGATTATAAATACTATCATAACACACAACATAAATGTATAATGATAATAGTTATATTATTAATTATAGCATATATTATGATATAATGTAATATAATAAATATATATGTATATTATCTATATATGTATTATATATATATTATCTGTTATGTATAGTATATATTTTATATATATATTAAGTTGAGGGTATACTGCATAAAATATATATTTAATATAATACATATTATAATAAAGGTATATTAAGACATTTTATAGAAAAAGTGCTGTCATATTGTGGTGTGTGTGTGCAGTTGTGTGTTTGTGTAGTACTCATTCATATAGATTAATACACAAATTATAATACTTTCTACTCATAGCCTACTAGCCTATGTTAGACAATATGTTATAATTATTATACACTAGTATTAATGTATATATATTATATATATATATATATATATATATATAATATATAGTTACATGTATATATTATGTACATATGTATATATATATACATACGTGTATATATATTTATATATATATATATGTGTATATTATATATATATATATTAATATATATATATATATATATACATTATGTTATATATATAATATTATACATATGTAGGTATATATCTATACCTATACACACATATATATATATATATATATATGTATATTTATATATACATATATATGTATATTTATATATACACATATATGTATATATATATATAATATATGTATATATATACATATATATGTATATATATATGTATGTAGATATTGAGTCTCTGGTTGAAATAAATTTATTATAGTCATATGATGGTTTTGTTAAGTTTTTTTCCCATGAAAGTTATATATATATATATATATATATATATATATATATATATATATATATATATATATATAAATTGAATTTTTAAGTGATTTTGTTTTGTGCCACTTGATTGTCTACTAGATTAAGAAGATCATGGACAAAGAAATTCCTTGTGTTCTAATATCTTTTCAAGCACTTCAGCACAAAGATATTTCCTGATTGATATCTAGTCAGCTACTCCCAAGTGATTTAAGCTGTTATCATCATTGTCGTCTGTGACAGATCTAGTCATTAAACATTACATTTTATTGAGGCAGTTTCTCTAACAATAAAAATAAACCATTCACTTTCAATACCCACCCCCCACTCCGCATAATAAGTATTTTTAGAAAGTATAAAAATATCTCACTAGTGTTTTTTTTCTTTCATTATCTGTATAAAGAATTCTTCATTATCTGTAGAGAATTCTTCCAAGTCATATTGCTGTATCAGTGCTACTGTATAGCTGCACAACTTACTCCATTTACGAAAAGCGAAATTGCTGTGAAGATAAATGGCTCTAAAAATAAACATAACAGTTTTGCTTCACCTGTCGACAAATTTTTCGTCTAATTACGAAATCGATTGTACTGTTTATAAATTATCATATATATATATATATATATATATATATATATATATATATATATATAATATAACAACTCCTCTGTGCGAGCAGGATGACACACAAGCTCATTTTTTAAAGCGGTTTTTAACAGTTTTGATTTCAGTTTTCCTTCTAGACCGGTTGTCATCCCAGTCTGAATTATCATATAGATTGCCTGGTGGGTGGGATAGTTGGACATTTACCCGTATTTAAAATGTATTCAAATTTTGCTATCGATTGCGTTATTCTAAGCTAATAAATAAACACCAAGAAACAGGAACATTATAATTTACTCTAGCACAACAAAGGGAGTCCCCTTGGCGTAGTGGTTAACGTGCTGTACTGTGATCAGTTGCACAGGGTGCGATAGAAAAAGCTAGATGGGAGCTACATAAGGATGCTTTGTGCTGTCTTGATGCCCCCTCCACATAATAAGTATTTTTTAGAAACTATAAAAATATTTCAAATTTTTTTCTCTTCCTTATCTGTATAAAGCCAGAATTCTTCCAATTCCAAAATACTGTATCAGTGCTACAGTATAGCTGCACAACTCATTTCACGGTTTCCATTTCCTATGATGATAACCATCACACCACATGCCTCCAAATGATAATAAGAATTTTCTTCTAGTGTTTAGTCAATCCTGGAAGTCTAAACAAGAATCAGAATTTCAAATGTTGATTTTCTATGGAGGCTGATCCCCCCTTAATTACTGTATTTGATGGCATATAGGACGCATTTTTTCCCAAAATTTTGGCTCAAAAATTGACCAGCATCTTATACATCATAGGTGAAGTTTGTGACCTCCTGAAATGGGGGTGCGTGCAAATACGTACGGTGAAGTTTGAGACTCCTGAAATATATGCTGTCAAATACGGTACGGTGAAGTTTGAGACCTCCTGAAATGGGGGTGCGTCTTATATGCTGTCAAATACGGTACGGTGAAGTTTGAGACCTCCTGAAATGGGGTGCGTCTTATATGCTGTCAAATACGGTACGGTGAAGTTTGAGACCTCCTGAAATGGGGGTGCGTCTTATATGCTGTCAAATACGGTACGTTGAAGTTTGAGACCTCCTGAAATGGGGGGTGCGTCTTATATGCTGTCAAATACGGTACGGTGAAGTTTGAGACCTCCTGAAATGGGGGTGGGGTCTTATATGCTGTCAAATACGGTACGGTGAAGTTTGAGACCTTGAAATGGGGGGTGCGTCTTATATGCTGTCAAATACGGTACGGTGAAGTTTGAGACCTTGAAATGGGGGTGCGTCTTATATGCTGTAAATACGGTACGGTGAAGTTTGAGCCCTGAAATGGGGGGCGTCTTATATGCTGTCAAATACGCAGTGAAATTTGAGACCTCCTGAAATGGGGGGTGCGTTTTATATGCTGTCAAATACGGTACGGTGAAGTTTGAGACCTCCTGAAATGGGGTGCGTCTTATATAAAAAGCTAGATGGAAGCTAGATAAGGATGCTTCTTGCTGTCTTGATCAAATTGGGGAAGCAACACTCCTCAAGAAAACAACTGTTCAGCCACCTGCCTCCTATCATACAAACCATTAGTTATTTACTAAGCTTAGCTTAGATGTAGCACAAGGCCAGAATTAAGGGGTGCCCAGTGAGAATCAAACTCATTAAGAATGATCTGCGAATCTAGCTTGCTAACCATTACACCATGTGAGGTGCCCACACAAACCATTAGAGTAAGACAATAAAGATATGCTGGACACGACTGGAGAAGCAATGATGAATTCATAAGTTATGTTTTTTTGTGGACTCCTACACATGGACACACCAGTGTAGGCTGACCAGCAAAAACCTACTTCAATTGGTGATTAGATTGTTAGTTGTGGTGATGATTGGATGATGATGATTATGATGATGATTGTGATGATGGTGATGGTGTTGATTGGATGATGATGATTGTGATGATGATGATTGGATGGTAAGGATGATGATGATGGTGATGGTGATGATTGGATGATGATGATGGTTGATGATGATGATTGGATGGTGAGGATGATGATGATGGTGGTTGTGGTGATTGGATGATGATGATGGTGGTGGTGGTGGAGGTAGTGATTGGATGATGATAGCTGTGATGATGATTGGATAATGATGATGATGGTGATGGTAGTGGTGATTGGATGATGATGATGATGATGATGATGATGACGTTGGTAGTGGTGATTGGATGATCATGATTGTGATGATGATGATTGGATGATGATGATGATGATGATGTTGATAGTGGTAGTGGTGATTGGATGGTGATGGTGATGATTATGATGGTGGTAGTGATTGTGATGATGATGATTGGATGATTATGATGATGATGATGGTGATGATTGGATGATGATGATGATGATGATGATGATGGTGGTAGTGGTGGTAGTGGTGATAGTAGTAGAAATTCTAGTGAAGCTGGAATGTGAAGGTGTGGAAATGTAATATTTTGTACCGATCAGCTGGTCGCCTCCTTGGTCCTGTTCTTGCTTGCTTGCCTGCCTGGCCGTCTGTGTCAAATAATTATCTCTCCTAAGCAGCTGGGCTTGTCCCCTCCTCACATGCACACTCAATACACACATATACACGCACACACAGATATGTAAAGAAACACATATTCACAATACTATAGTTAAATATTCATACAAAAATATGTATATTAAATTGATCTAGAGAAGTAGATGCACACACACACACACACACACACACACACCACACACACACACACACACACGCGCGCGCGCACACACACACACACACACACACACACACACACACACACACATTGATTAAAAGAAAGAGATGGAATAACTCAAGTTTCACATCTAACCATACATCCACTCATATTAAAACTTACTTTCACATTCAGAACTCAAATTGAAAGTTAAATAAGAAATCAAAAGAAAATCCGTTTTATATATATATATATATATATATATATATATATATATATATATATATATGTGTGTGTGTGTGTGTGTGTGTGTGAAGAGATGGAAGTGAATCAACGGTATGTAGTATAGTAAAAAATTTGAAAAACACAGGTTTAAATAAAATCAGTGGTAAGTTTATTAGCTGACACTGCAGTGTTTCGATCTGTTAAGTAGATCTTCTTCAGGGCATTTGTTGATATAAGGAAAAGTAAAAAAAAATTTTTTATCACAGAATAACGAGAAAAACTGTGATAGTCCTTGTTCATCAATCTGTTCAAAATTTGAAGTTTGAAGAAGGAACGCTCGAAAGGTAGACGGTTTGAAATATGACATCAAATATTCTTCTTTTATGGTGTGTATGTGTGTGTGTGTGTCTGTGTGTGTGTGTGTGTGTGTGTGTGTATCGAAAAATGACATTAAGCATAAAAAGTGCTCAATATAAAGAGCTAAATATACGTTTTAAAAATGAATGGCTTAAAATTTCTGACTGCAGTTTCTCGCCGTAGCGGGAATACCCTGAAGATTTGCACTATAGCAAGAAACTGCAGTTGGAAATTTTAAACCATTCGTTTTTAAAACGTATATATATATATATATATATTTGGGAGAATATGTGTTTAATTGAAGTCATACCTAATTTTTGAAAATTAATTAATTAATAATTGAATAATTAGGCCGGCAATTTTCAAAAATTAGGTACAACTTCTATTAAGCACATATTCTCCCAAAAATTGTCAGCTAAAAAAAAGCCATATCAAAACACATCGTTTGTGTATTTATTTCATATATATATATATATATGAAGAAAGGAAGTGAATCCGACGGTATGTAGTATGTATATATATATATATATATATATATATATATATATATATTGCATTTGGTTTGAAAATTCATAAGGTGAGAAACTCTCAGTTTTCATGTGCTGTTGACTTCATGTCCATGCTTCCTTAAGTTAGATATACATGCTCTATCAATGAATATAGCATACTATATCATAGATATTAACATTTCTTCAAAATACTGTCTATTGAATTCAACTTATTTTTTCCAGTGAGTTTTCTACTAGTTGAAGTGCCATATCTGTTGTTATAATGAAGATAATTGGAAATGCTAATTAGAATGAGTCACTTCTTCCTAGATAGAGGCATCAATATCATCATGGATAACTGTCACCACAGGAAACTGGTGGGTTTACACGTTGTCTAGCATTATGATTAAGTATTTACTAAACAGGATGCAACAATAGTTCAATTCTTTGCAGTCCTAGGAACCACAAATTTCCGGTTTTGGTACCGGTGATTGCCAACTCATTGCATGAAAAGTAAAGTGGAGAGCTAACGGTAGGTGTGGTGCTTCACCTCTGTCACAAAAACAATCTCTCGTGGTCTAACACTAGAGAAAAGGAGATCTATCACCATCACTGTCCAGCTGATACTGATATTAGGACACTGCCAACTTTACTTTTTTTTTTTTTTACTGCTGTTTTGAATTCAGAGTTTTCTTTCTCCAAGACTGGTTGCCTAACAAAGGCTAAAGAACCCAGTCTGCTCTACTATTTACCCATAACTGAAGAGATAACAGAGGGATCATGCCAAGGGCATTAGCTTTAAATGAAATGCAAACAGCTCCGTCCAAGATTTGAACTTGTGGTGCCAATTCAATTTCCTATAATAATCGTCACACAAAGCACGTAGGTTTGGTATCAGTTGATTTTTTACGGAATAAGATTCCTTTTGTACCATTTTCTGAACCCGAATGGTTTCAGCCCTGTCGATGGGGCTGTAGAATATGTCAATGACACCTCTACAGAGAGGCAACACCACCCCACCCCACCCAAATAGCCACCTGTTGGCCGTATGATGCTTAAGTATGGAATCCTGGTAGCTGAGCTGTCCATGACATGAAACACTCCACTTTATCTCTTACTTAGGCCAGACGGGCAATTGGAGATGCTTCCTCTGATCAATTGGTCATGTCAAGCCCTAGCACCTTTATGGTTGTCCTGACTGTATAGCTCTTATAGCAAACTCATAAGCCTTTTCATCATATATATACTAGAAGGCAGTGGTTGAGCGTCTTAGTGTCCTGGGTATGAAGCTAAACTGCATCTAGTAGTGAGCTTCCAATTCTTGAATTTAAGGAGTGTGGAGTACACCATTATTGTCATTACTCCCAGGTCCACTCTGACCCAGAGTGGTAGTACCTATTAGTATCTCATCTATGGGTTAAATAGATAAAAAGAAATTTGTTTTTAAAAAATATGTTTAGAAATAAATGTGTTTAAAAACAATTTAAATGCCTAACAATAATGGATAAAACTGAAACGTTTATGGTATAAAATAAACCAAGGTTGGAAAGCTATAAAATCTAATCAACCAACCAACCAACCAACCAACCAACCAGCCAGAACAGTTTACTCTGATTGTGAATGATTTTATGGTTATTTCCTATAAGTCTAACATGACCCAAGGGGAACCACTCTTGACTGATAGATTATCTATTTATTTTCCTATTAAACTAACCCTAACCCTAAACCCTAACCCTAACCCTAACCCTAACCCCGTCTTCTTTTTTTCTTAGATCAATAAATAAATAAATAATTTATCAGTCAAGAGTGGTTCCCCTTTGATCATGTTAGACTTATAGGAAATAACCGATTTTATTAAAAATAAATTGAGTAGTGTAGTGGGAGTAGTGACTTAAATCTGATAATTTCTGGTGTGAGGAAATCATTTTATTTTCTTTCATTTTTTGCTCTTGTCTGAAGATCAGTATCTCTAGCTTTAAACTTTTAGTAATGACTTTGTATTTCTTATAAAATAGAATGACTAATTTTACTTATATAGTAGCTCTATCTGTTGACGTTAAGGATTTTGTTTTGCAAGTCAACAACTTTTACAGTTGACAATACACATTATTTACCATGTACATATATATATTATATATATATATATATATATATATATACTAGCAGTGGCACCATTTTAAATCACTGCTGAATATAGGCAGCAGTCAGAAATTTTTTATATTAGCAGCAGCTGCTATTCCACGATTATCACAAATCGTTTGATTTTTGTATAATCAATTAATTATATCCCTTAATCAGTATAATCAATTAATTATATCCCTTAATCAATAATCAATTTTTGTATAATCAATTAATTATATCCTTTAATTAATAACCAAACTTGTTGTGTTTCTTAGTTATAAGGTTATCAATGTGTATGCAAGATTTCAAATCTGAATAACATCTCGTTTCTGAGTTATAAGTCGACACGTACATACCAATCTTTCTGTCATATATATCGATGTGTGTGTGTATCTGTATGTGTGTGTGGGGGGATGTGGATGTGTGTATGTGTATCTGTATGGGATTAATATTCACAAATAAATTAAGTGCATGAACAAGAGGAGGAGATTACGTTGGAAAATAATATTTGTTGTGCAAAGCAAATGCATTTTGCTCAGTTATGTATGTCAGTGGCTTGTTGCAAGAGGGCAAATAGAATTAGACGTCATCTGACAGAAGCCGTCATCTTTCCTCCCTTCTGCACGTCTATTTTGCGTCTGCACTTGTCGCTCATAGCAACTGCAACGTGTTGTTAATTCAGTTTGACTTGACATGTTTTGCCTTTTTCTTTTTTTCTCCTTCTTCCTGCCATTGTTTTGTGCACGCATTTGTGCATACGTGCAAATACATCTGCACATACATTGGTGCACCAATGAGTCAACAGATTATAATGAAAAATAGCAATTATTTTAATCTCACTGTTTGTCAAGGCACTTAATTCAGTTGTTTATATTAGGCCTCGCTCTGTCATCTGGATGAGTAGAATACGCCAACAGCACCCCGCAGAGGTGTAAGTAAGTAAGTAAAGTGGTCGCGGTAGCCTAAAGTTGGTATCAGCCAGACAGTGAAGGAGTCTATCCCCTTTTCACTTGCGCTGAACCAAGAAGATTATTTCTGCATTGTAGGTTGCGACCCATAATGCTTGAGGATGGAATCTTGGTAGTTGAGCAATCCATGAGATGCAACACTCCACTATGGCCTTTACTTACATTAGACAGGCAGTCTGAGAAGCCATCTTTGATGTATCAGCTCATCACATCTAGCCCTAGTACCCCTATGATTGTCCTGACCCTATTGCCCTTATGGCAACCCCAACCCTTTTTATCATATACAAGCTAGAAGGTGGTGGCTGAGGGTCTTCATATCCAGAATATGATGTTAAACTGCATCTAGTGGGGAAGTTCCAATTCTGGAGCTCTAGGGAGTGTGGAATACCTCTTCATCATCATTACTCACAGGTCCACTCTGACCCGGCGAGGTAGAATCTATTATGGTCCCATTTTATGGTGAAATAGATCAAAAATGAGTTTTTAAAAATCTGTTTAAAAAAAGATTGAGTTTAAAAAAAAAAATGAATACCTAACAAGAATAAATCAAACAAAATGTCTTTGGCTTAAAATAACCCAACAAAGGTTGACATGCTATAAAATCGAACCAAGCAAACAACAAATATTAGTCCATTGACTAATACTGTTCCATTCATTACATTTTTTCAGAATACAAGGTGTGTCAAAAACCTACCAAGTTTAAAGCTGTATTTACCAAGATAGAAATGAAAAATAAAAGAAAGGTTTTTTTTTTCAGAATACAAGGTGTGTCAAAAAGTCTAAAAAATCTCAATACTTTTTTGACACACCTTGTATGTGAAATGCAAAGAGCTTTGCCCAGGATTTGAACTCAGGTTGTCTTGTCAATTTTCTCCAATGATAACTATTGATCTATGAAGTAATATTGGACCATATGATCTTTAGGCACCCCTTTTTGATCTCGATTAAGAAAGGACATGTTTTTCATTTACACCATCAATATTCGGTTGTTTTAACGGACAGTTTTTAGATTTAAAAAAAATTATAAAACTAACCCTAGCCCTAACCTCTAACTCGAACCCCTAACAAACAACCGGATATTGATGGTAAATGAAAAACATGTCCTTTCTTAATCGAGATCAAAAAGGGGTGCCTAAAGGTATTATGGTCTGTAATATTTATTGTCTGGTTGTTAAAAAGTACAAAAATTTTTTCGATACTTTTTTTTACATACCTTGTATGTGCTAAAGAAGCTAGAAGACATGGAGGGCTTAGCAGATAACATAAGTAATAAGAGAGTATTCAACTGGTTGACATGCCATAAAACAACCAACCAACCAACCAACCAACCAACCAACCAACTGACAGACCATGTTAGACACTAATAACCTCCTTAGTCTGTCTAATATAGAAATGGATATCTTATAGGATCCTCTTATTAGAAAAGAAAGAAAAAAAAGAGACAAAAAATTCCTGCCATTTAATTATACTATGAATAGTACAAGATATATATGCTGGTTCAGCTGAAGTGGCAGACAAAATGGTTTAAGGCTTCAGGTTACCATCTCTGAATTATCCTATGGGACAATGTTGTAAGAGATATAAGCACTAGTTAAAAATGTATTTAGTTACTTGAAGGTCACAAATTCAAACCCCGGGTCAGGCAATGTCTAAACTGTTATATATTCTGGCTCATTTAAAGAGACAGGTGACACCTCAAGGACAAATTAACTGGAAAAGAATTAACAGATACCAGATATCCTCTAACCACGGACGATGGAATGAGAAAAATCTAATGAAGGATTTTGTTCAAAATTTCCAAAAGGGCACTGACAACCTGAAGAAGGCCAAAGTGTACTGTTACGATTTTTGTGGCCATCCTTTAGGCTTCAAACAAGAGTGCTGTCCAGCGGAGATCCTTTGTGTTAAGCAGAGCATGATCCTTAGTGAAGAATTCTTGCATTCCTCCTTAGTGTCCTTTAATATTGGGTATGATCCTTTGGTTGTTCGTTGGTGCTCCTCAGTCTTGCAGTTTGTTGGACAATGAGTGCAAATGGAGATCTGTCAATATCAGCCGATTAAGTAGTTAACCAACCATGTATTCGGGCTGTTGATTGGCTGAGATTTAAACCATATGACATCGCTTAGTCTATAAATTCAAGTGGTGGATTGCAGCATGGCTTATATACTACAAACAATCCAACATGTATAATGATTGAAACATGATTATTTGAGGGTCCAAAATAAGTAACCCTATGATTGTCCTGATCTTATTGCTCTTATGGCAAAACCCCAAACCCTTTTTTATCATATACATGCTAGAAGGTGGTGGCTGAGGGTCTTAGTATCTAGAATATGACGTTAAACTGCATATAGTGGTAAAGTTCCAATTCTGGAGCTCTGGGGGGTTCCACACCTCGTCATCACCATTATTCGCAGGTCCACTCTGACCTGGTATGGCAGTACCTATTATGGTTCCATTTATGGGTTAAATAGATCAAATATGTTATTGGAGCATCATTCAATAAATAACATAAATTTTGCCTCCAAAGAGTTCATAATAGGAATCACTGTTTACAGCTGAACCATTACCCAATCTGTTCACCATGGGTAGGATGTGACACAAGTTCGCAAGTATGGACATCAAGCAAATGTCAAACTCGCTATTCAGTAGTAATGGATCTGTGAGACTAGCTTGCTAACCATTACACCATGTTAAGACACTCTCACTTATGAATAAGTGTACCTCTAATTTGACAACTTGCATTTAAACTATTTCAACTTCTTTGTAGCTCTAAAAACAGTAGTTGTAGACAGTCCAATCTGCAACAGTAGATTTCTATATTTTCTGTTGTCTTTTTGACAACTTGCAATTTAACTATATCAACTTCTTTGTAGCTCTAAAAGCAGTAGTTGTAGACATGACAATCTACAGAGATAGCTTTCAAAGAGGTTTATATACCCCTATGAATACCTCTATACAAAGGTACCTTTAATATATATATATATATATATATATATATATATATATATATATATATATATATATATATATATATATGTGTGTGAGGAGTGATCAAAAAGTAATCCAGATTGAATTTTAAACTTTCAAAATATTATCAAAATTAAAAGATTATTTGAATACATATGCTGAGCTGAACAGCGTATAATTAAGGGATGATGTCTAGATGAGTACCCATTGAAAAAAGGGTAATTGGCTATAATACCCGGGTAATGCCAGGTATCCTCATTAGTTTGATAATAAAGTTGATGCTTTTTAAAAAAAAGAAATCTGAGCCAAAGGGAAATCTCATTGATTTAAGAAAATTTTAAAATCTCAACACTGAATTGATAAAAATTAACTTACACTGTAAATTTTTGACATTTTCAAAGCAAACATAATACAAAAAAAAAAAAGCCAGCAAAAAGAATCCGAGCCAAATTAGCAAAAATACTGAACTTTCACATTTCTTCGGATAAACCGTGGATACATTCCAAAAATGGCACAAAGATATGAATTTCAAATACTGTTTTTTGGTGCTACATAGTCTTTCCTACTCGTAGTATGAAAATTTGATTGATTGATTTTAATGGCATTTCAACTTGTTTGAAGCAATTTTATGCACAGAGATTAGGGAATAGCATACATTGTACATTATATATATATATATATATATATATATATATATACATTTTTATTTGTTATTGTGTATAATACAATTCAAAAGTGATTGTTACCATTGGTTTCAAAGCAGCATACTAGCCACTTCTCATCAGGATGGCATGAATATGTCCTGATGAGAAGTGTCTAGTAAATCTATCTAAATCTCTTTATTACTCTATCTTTAGTTCCATTAAATCATCTCTCTCTCTCTATCTCTCTCTATATATATAAACAGTTCATCCCTCTCTATATAAATCTTTTCATCTTTTTTTCTCTCTTCATCAACCTGTTAATTACTTTATCTCTTTGTTATATATATATATATATATATATATATATATATGTAATTCAAAAATTCGGAGAAGAAATCTTCCCTACGATATAGAAGTTATTTTTAAAAAGTGTTGTAGTTTGCAGAGCTCAATGTGTGCTCTTATTGTCAGAGTCAAAGCCCAAAATTATATAAGTAAAATATATAACAGAATATTTAGATTTTTAGCTTTATAGCCTATTTCAAGAAGCCTAGACCAAATGTCTAGTTTTCCCAATCATCAGATACACATCTGATGATTGTGAAAACTAGACATTTGGTCTAGGCTTCCTAAAATAGTCTATAATGCTAAAAATCTAAATCTTCTGTTATAATTTTTACTGATATATATATATATATATATATGTATATATATATATATATATATATATGAGAAGTAAACAAACAGACGATGTTTGTGATATGGCTATTTTCAGCCGACAATATTAAATTCAAAATTAGGCTCAATTTCAATTAAGCACATATTCTCCCAAATATATATATATATATATATATATATGTAAATTCCTCCCCCTTTCATTGGACCTGCTTGGTGACTGATTGATATGATTCAATATGATTCCTACGTGTCCTTCCGGTTGATATTCAAACCTCAGTTAAAATCTATGATTTCAAAAGCTGATTTTCAAAGCGAGTGGGCAGGCTGTGGGTGGTTGGTCAGGAAGACCTCTCCTCTTGTAAAACACATGTAATGAAACCTTTTTATCATTATAGTGGTATACTTGTCAAATTGCCAATGCCCTAATGCTATAAATACCCATTTATGTATCCGTCTCTTCGAGTATCCATCTATTTTCTCTTCAAATGTCCTTTCCTTTTCTTGCTTCCCGTTCCAGCCTCCCCAACACATTACCCATCCCCCGAAGACACCACCCACTCCTAATCCTCTTCATAAACCTCTTTCCATTCCTTGTCCTCTTACACTGGAATTACTGATCCTGTGGCTTTCTCCCTCCGTCCCTGTCATCGACATCTCCCCCCCCCACACACAACATGTTATTTGGCCTCCCCTACCACCTTGACAAATGTAATTCCAGTGGCAACTGATGACATTAATGTTATAGATGACAGTGATGATGATGATGATGATGATGATGATGATGATGCTGTACTTTTTCAACTGTTGTGCTGGAAATTGCATCATGGCTGACCATGACTGAATGTGTGTTATTGCAATAGATGAGGTTTGGTTATACAAGTAATAATAGTAATAGATGTATATGAAGAGAAGGCAATATATATATATTATATATACATATATATTATATATTCTTGTCTTCATATCCAATAGATAGATAGATAGATCAAGAGATGATGGATGGATATCAAGAGATAGGTAGATAGATAGATAGATAGAATCAAAGAAGATAGGTGGATAGATGGATAGATGGATGGATAGATATCAAGAGATAGGATGGATGGATATCAAGAGATAGGTAGATAGCATAGATGGATATCAAGAGATAGATGGATGGATATCAAGAGATAAGGTTGATAGATAGATAGATGAGAATGGATATCAAGAGATAGGTTTGATAGATAGGATAGATATCAAGAGATAGATGGTGGATATCAAGAGATAGGTAGATAGATAGAAGATATCAAGAGTAGATGGATGATGAGATGGAAGAGATCAAGAGATAGATGATGGATATCAAGAGATAGGTTGATATATAGATGGATATCAAGAGATAGATGGATAGATATCAAGAGATAGGTTGAAGATAGATGATGGATATCAGAGAGATGGTTGATAGATTGATGATATCAAGAGATAGATGGATATACAAGAGATAGGTTGAATAGATAGATAGATATCAAGAGATAGATGGATAGATGGATGATATCAAGAGATCAGATGGAGGATATCAAGATAGGTTGATAGATAGATGATATCAAAGAGATGGATGGATGGATATCAAGAGATAGGTTATAGATAGATGGATGGATATCAAGAGATAGGTGATAGATGATGGATATCCAAGAGTGAAGATGGATGCGATATCCCCAAGAAGATTAGGTTGATAGATGTGATGGATATACAAAAGATAAGATGGATGGAATCAATGATAGGTTGATAGATAGAAGATATCCCCAAGGATAGATTGGATAGATGTGATGGATAGTATCCCAAGAAGATAGCAATGGGATGTTATCCAACGAGATAGGTAGATAGGATAGAATGGATATCCAGAGATAGATGGATGGATATCAAAGAGATAGGTGAATAGATAGAGGATGGATATCCAAGGATAGTTTTGATGGATTGATGGATATTCAAGACGA
>CM042154.1:61377133-61379633 GCA_023376005.1 Doryteuthis pealeii
GGAGAGAAATTATGTATTTTCTGCCCTGGGGCAGGAGGAGTATTGGCATCCCCTGCAATGACAACCAGTGTCAGGTCGATTTAAGACAAAGAGTCACTATTACCGTCAGTGACAACTGTTGATCTTTTATTTCTAATGGTTATTCATTTTTCGTTTTGTTCATCCTTTTATTGGATGGGCCATCTTTAATTCTTTCTTTTTCTCTTTTTCACTGACCTTTTCTTTTTCTTTTTCTTTTTCTTTTTCTTTTCTCTCCACTCCTTTCTTTTCTCCTTTGCTTCTAATGGCTTTCTTTCCTTCTTTTTGACACACATTTTCTCTCTTTTATTTCCTTTCATTCACTGTCCATCAATTTGATTCAATCATTTCACAATCTATCAATCTATCTATCTAACTATCTATCTATCTATCTATCTTTCTTTCATATCAGTATAGATCTTCCTGCGCATATCTTTCAGTCAATGTGCCTGTCACAGCCTATTCATATCTATCTCTCTGCCAATCTAACTTTCTATCTATCTATCTATCTATCAATTCATATCTATCTATCTATCTATCTATCTATCTTTCATATCAGTATAGATCTTCCTGCACATATCTTTCAGTCAATGTGCCTGTCACAGCCTATTCATATCTATCTCTCTGCCAATCTATCTATCTATCTATCTATCTATCTATCTATCTATCAATTCATATCTATCTATCTATCAATCTATCTATCAATTCATATCTAGCTATCAATCTGTCTATCAATCTATCTATCTATCTATCTATCTATCTTTCATATCAGTATAGATCTTCCTACGCATATCTTTCAGTCAATGTACCTGTCACAGCCTATTCATATCTATCTCTCTACCAACCTAACTTTCTATCTATCTATCTATCTATCTATCTATCTATCTATCTATCAATTCATATCTATCAATCTATCTATCTATCTATCTATCTATCTTTCATATCAGTATAGATCTTCCTGCGCATATCTTTCAGTCAATGTGCCTGTCACAGCCTATTCATATCTATCTCTCTGCCAATCTAACTTTCTATCTATCTATCTATCTATCTATCTATCTATCAATTAATATCTATCTATCTATCTATCTATCTATCTTTCATATCAGTATAGATCTTCCTGCACATATCTTTCAGTCAATGTGCCTGTCACAGCCTATTCATATCTATCTCTCTGCCAATCTATCTATCTATCTATCTATCTATCTATCTATCTATCTATCTATCAATTCATATCTATCTATCTATCAATCTATCTATCAATTCATATCTAGCTATCAATCTGTCTATCAATCTATCTATCTATCTATCTATCTATCTTTCATATCAGTATAGATCTTCCTGCGCATATCTTTCAGTCAATGTACCTGTCACAGCCTATTCATATCTATCTCTCTACCAACCTAACTTTCTATCTATCTATCTATCTATCTATCTATCAATTCATATCTATCAATCTATCTATCTATCTATCTATCTATCTTTCATATCAGTATAGATCTTCCTGCGCATATCTTTCAGTCAATGTGCCTGTCACAGCCTATTCATATCTATCTCTCTGCCAATCTAACTTTCTATCTATCTATCTATCTATCTATCTATCTATCAATTAATATCTATCTATCTATCTATCTATCTATCTATCTTTCATATCAGTATAGATCTTCCTGCACATATCTTTCAGTCAATGTGCCTGTCACAGCCTATTCATATCTATCTCTCTGCCAATCTATCTATCTATCTATCTATCTATCTATCTATCTATCTATCAATTCATATCTATCTATCTATCAATCTATCTATCAATTCATATCTAGCTATCAATCTGTCTATCAATCTATCTATCTATCTATCTATCTATCTTTCATATCAGTATAGATCTTCCTGCGCATATCTTTCAGTCAATGTACCTGTCACAGCCTATTCATATCTATCTCTCTACCAACCTAACTTTCTATCTATCTATCTATCTATCTATCTATCTATCTATCTATCAATTCATATCTATCAATCTATCTATCTATCTATCTATCTATCTTTCATATCAGTATAGATCTTCCTGCACATATCTTTCAGTCAATGTGCCTGTCACAGCCTATTCATATCTATCTCTCTGCCAATCTAACTTTCTATCTATCTATCTATCTATCTATCAATTCATATCTATCTATCAATCTATCTATCTAGCTATCTTTCATATCAGTATAGATCTTCTTGCGCATATCTTTCAGTCAGCCTATTCATATAAATCTATCTGCTTACCTAACTTATTTCACTATCTATCTATCCATTTATCAGTTCATATCTATCTATCTATCTATCTATCTATCTATCTTTCATATCAGTATAGACCTGACTGCTAATATCCTCAGTCAATATGTTTGTTACAGACTATTCATATCTATCTATCTATCTGCCTATCTAACATTTTACTATCTCCTATCTATCTAACTGATTTTGTTTACTGTCTGTGTATCTCTCTGAT
>CM042154.1:61384633-61392133 GCA_023376005.1 Doryteuthis pealeii
CCACACACTTTTTTTCTTTTTCTTTTTTTCAAATCTTTTTCTTTTGCAGATTTTTCCTTTGTACACTCAGCGCCACCTCCCCCACTCACTCACTCTCTCAGCATCTTTTCATGCACACACAATATTTTCTTCTTCTTCTTCTTCTTCTTCTTCTTCTTCTTCTTCTTCTTCTTCTTCTTCTTCTTCTTCTTCTTCTCTATCTTTTTTTGGAATTTAGTTTTCTTTTTTCTCTGAACCGCATTATCCTATTTTTCTCGATTTCCTCTGTAGTTTTCTCTTTCCTCTCTTTTTTTCTATCTATCTATCTATCTATCTATCTATCTAATCCAATTTGGATTTAATCTATGCATATATGTATCAGGGCTGGTTTAGCTCTGTTGGTATAGTGTCCAATTAGGAGCCACAAGGTTCCTGGTTCGATACTGGCCCTTGCCAACTCAGCGTTATGAGTAGCACAGGGATCTGTGCGGTAAAGTAAGGAGCTGATGGATGGAGTGGCACTCTACCTCAGACACTTAAACAATCTCATTGGTCTAGTGCTAGTAAAAAGGGGATAGACTCCCTCGCTGTTTGGTTGATACTGACTTTAGGCCGCTCCGATGACTTTTTTTATGTATGTATCAATCTATCTATCTATCCATGTACTCCAATTTGGGCTTAATCTAAGAATGCATGTATGTATGTATGTTTGTATCTATCTATCTATCTATTCCAGTTTGAGCATAATCTATATATGAATGTAAATATCTATCTATCTATCTCTGTTCATATCTATCTATCTATTTCAGTTGTTCATATCTCTCAATCTAATTTTTTCTATCTATCTATCTATCTATCTATCTATCTATCTATTTGGGAGTCCCTGTGGCATAGTGGCTAACATGTTGGACTGGAAGATCTTAATTGTTCATTTACTACAACAATATCCATTACATTTCTCAATATAAGTATCCAATTACTTGATGCACATGCATATCTATCTATCTATCTATCTATCTGTCACAGTCTGTATTTATGTATTTATGTCTCTCTCTCTCTCTCTCTCTCTCTATTTATATATATATATATATATATATATATATATATATATCTGATGAATCTAATTTTCTGTATATATATTATATCTATATGTAAATGTATATATATATATATATGTTTATGCAATATATTTAGGTGAAAATAATATTTTGGTTATCATCAGAAACATGAGGGAAATGTGTAAAATAAATTAAAAACTAGGTTGGATATTATGTACTAAGTTCCATTTATTATATCTATCTATCTATCTATCTATCTATCTATCTATCTATATATATATATATATATATATATATATATATATATATATATATATATATATATATAAATATATATATATATAACTTTTAAAGAAAGAAAAACTTAGCAAACTGATATTTGACTATAATAATTTATTTCAACCAGAGACTCAATATGAGTTTAGCCTCTATCTGATGAGTATACAAAACTCTAAAATCTGATAAGACTAGAATCATATTGAGTCTCTGGTCGAAATATATTATTATAGTCAAATATCGGTTTGTTAAGTTTTTCTTTCTTTGAAAGTTAAATATTGCTCTGTATATAAATAATCTATTAGTTATTATACATTGAGCTCTCTTAGGGATTTATAAAAATCCTAGTATGAATCTATAAGTTTGCACCTACATGAGCATACTGTATGGATGTACAGTGAGATTTTGATGATCCTGAATAGAATCATCCCTTACTTACCAGTCAATTAGATTATTTTACACAAACACACACACACACACACATGCACCTATACATATATATACATATATATATATTTATATATTATATATATATATATATACACACACGCCACACACACATACATATATATATATATATATAATATATATATATATATATATATATATATCAAAAAGTTACAACCACGTTTTCATTACAGTAGCCTAAGTAGTTAATCCAAAAGGGCTCAATATATCTTGTATATCCTGTGGTAGAGAGAAAAACGTTTCTACAACTATATATATATATATATATATATATATATATATATATATATTTTTTTTTTTTTTGGAGGATATGTGCTTAATTGAAGTCATACCTAATTTTGAAAATTAATTAGTTAATAATTAATGAAATTATTTTCAATTAAGCACATATCCTCGAAAAATTGTCGGCTTAAAGCCATATAAAAATAATAAACACATTTGTTTGTTTACTTACCCTCATATATATATTTATATATATATATATATATCTTGCTTTTTTCTCTGAAATTTTCTCTTTCACACAGTTCTTACTTTTTTTCTTTTTGTTAAAGATATATATATATATATATATATGAAGTAAATGGAAGTGAATCCGACAGTATGAATTAAACATTTTTAGAATATATATATATATAGGAAGGTGTATCTTGAACACCAAAACTGTGGTAGAGAGAAAACATTTTCTACAACTATATATATATATATATATATACTATAGTGTGAGATGGTCACTGTTTCAGCTTTTGCTAGAATGACGTACCAAGGGCAGTATTATTGGTAGAGTGCTCAATATAAAATAGAGCTGTTATATAATATAATAAAATAAATATATAAAGGTTTTACATATGAGATTTATCCAAAACTTGGTAGTGAGGGATGATTCTAAATGTGATTTCTAAGATCCACTGTACTAATATTGATGATCCAGTATGTATAAATACAGCGAATCTTTAAATCACTGAAGAGAGCTCAATGTATACATATCTATTTCTTTTTGTTAAATTTTACATTAAATTATTCATTGTTTAATAGATATTTCAGTTGTTGAGATTCCTAATTGTTTTCTTTTCTTTTTCTATTTTTAGGTAAGTGAGATCATTTCAATGAAATCTCTCAAGTTTTGAGGTGAAACATTTTTCCCCTTTCACTTCCTTGGAAATAAAATTAAGGTAAACCTTCTTCACTAATTATCTACTTTCATTTATCACAACTTTCATGTTATACCGAACAATAAGAACATTTTAGTAACGAACTTAACCAACTCATAAGTTCTCCTCTAAGCAGGACTGGTTTTAAGTCAATTGGACCATTTCTATATTATAATGGAGATTGTGTGTTTTTCTGTCTGTAACCGAAACTATACTCCTACTCAAGTCACAATTCCCTTAGTTATTTACATCACATTCTCCATGATTTTATTTTTATCTAAACCTCAATTATTAATAAAATTGTCTTACATTATTAATACTGTTAACTATGTCTACGTACTGATAACATGCAATTATATTTATATGTACAACAAAATAGCGGTTTACAGTGTGAACGGGAAGGCTAATTTGCATATTAATATTAAAAATCGAATTTAATAAATATGTGCTTAGTATTATTGATTTCTAACTGTTTGGTTTTATTTTAATGAATATAAGCAAAAATCTCTTCAATGAATCTTAAATGAAATCCATTAACAAGATAAAAATAACTGTCATTTTATTCTTTACTTCCTCTTATAACTAAATACTTAAATTAGAAAAAATAACAATGAAAGACGAGAGTGATGGAAGAGTAAGTTTCAGTTGTTCCATTTTTTATTATACTCCCTCTGTTTCAAATCTTTTATTATACTCCCTCTGTTTTAAATCTTTTTACCTGTATTCTTATTTAGTTTCATTAGCCTTTCTAATTTAATACAATATTTTATTACATTAAAACTTAAATACTTGCACCCGGAGGGTGCATATATTTGCTAGTATATAGAAAATACAATATGCCACATATATCTTATTATAATGGAGATTGTGTGTTTTTCTGTCTGTAACCGAAACTATATTACTATACAAATCACAATTCCCTTTGTTATCTGCATCCCATTCTCCATGATTTATTTTTATTTAAACCTCAATTATTAATATAATTGTTTTACATCATTAAGACTGTTGACCATATCTACATAGTATTTTACCGCGTACCCCACTTGTACGGGTCAGGCACAAAGTCCCTATTAACGTGGGACCACCCACAAGCCGAAGCTCATGGGTGGCAGGTGAAAAAATTGCGTCGATCCGTCGGCATTCCCCCTCAAGGGGGGCGCTCAGGCACTGGGCAATAAACCCAGCCCTGCCCCTTTAAATCAAGGGGGCAGGTGTTGCCTGGGGGGATGGCCCCCTGGGATCGACGCTATTAATTGTAAAGATCCAGGGCCGAAGCCACTGTTTGACCATATCTACATACAAACATCATGCAGTTGTATTTATATATATAACAAAACAGCGGTTTACAGTGTGAATGGGAAGGCTAATTTGCATATTGATATTAAAAAATTTGATTTTAATAAATATGTGCTTAATATTATTGATTTCTAATTGTTTAGTTTTATCTTATTGAATATGAGCAAAATTCTCTTCAATAAATCTTAAAAGAAATCCCTTAACAAAAAGAAATAACTGTAATATTATTCTTTACTTCCTATTTTAACTAAATAGTTAAATTAGGAATAGGAGTAATTAAAAATGATGGAAGAGTTATTTTCAAAGTTGTTCTATTTTTCAATCATACCCCCTCTGTTCCAAATCATGTTATCTGCATTTTTATTCAGTTTCATTGGCCTTTCTAATTTAATATGATATTTTATTATATTAAAACTTAAATACTTGCACCCGGAGGGTGCATATATTTGCTAGTATATATATATATATATATATATATATAATTTAATATACCAAGCATGTTGGTAGATCCTTGCGGAGAGAAAAACCCAGCAGAAAGTTTGATTGTAAAAATATACTACCAAACATCAACCAGCCAAGATATTTGTACCAACAAAAAAATAATCTATTGGTACAGTATTTGGCCAAAAGAAAAAACAATTTATATGTATATATATGTATATAAGATATATATATATTCATATAACCGCTAGGAGAAAGCTAATATGTAAAAAGTGCTCGATACCTAAGTAGAGCCAATAATAAAGATAATCTAATGAGTCAGACGAACCTACTATTAGTTTCGCATAAAAATCTTCAGGGCTAAAATCTGACTCTGATTTTAGTCCTGAAGAGCTTTATGCAAAACTAATAGTAGGTTCGTCTGACTCATTAGATTATCTTTATATATATATATATATATATATATATATATATTATATAAGAAAGTGTGGTATGTACATGTCTACTTATAACCCAGAAACAAGCTGTTATTCAGATTCGAAATCTTGCATACACCTTGACATCCTTATAACTAAGAACCACACTAAATTTGGTTATTGAATTTTTCACTGATTAAGGGATATAATTAAATAATTATACAAAAATCAAATTATTTTTTTGCTGCTGCTAAAATTAAAAAAAATCACTGGCTGTTGGCTATATCTGCTTCTTAAATGTAAACAAAAGAAAAAAAAATCCCCAAATAAACAAACATTCTACTATACAAATTCTTAGCGATTTAAAAATAAATTAATAAGTCATTTTTCTCTTATTTTCTCTCTTACTCTTATTTTCTCTTCACTCATTCTCTGGTGTTCCTAATTTTTTTAGTTCAGTCATGGTACTTTTGCTAGTATATATATATATATATATATATATATATATGAAAGTATATAAAAAATGGAATCAAATCCGACAGTATAAGGTAAAGAAAAACAAGTGCCTTTTTAAACTTTATAGGGTTTATAAAATGTAATTTATGGTCCCAACTAAAGTTTCTTAATAGATTGTAGGGTTTTTATTTATGATCTGGGGAAACAACTAAAGCCGTCTAACTCCTATCTTGTAACCTATCCTGTGTAATTCATTTCTAAGAAACTATTGAAATGTATTTACAGTTAGCTTGAAATGGTAAGGGAAGAAAAAAGAAAGACACTGGGATGCATGGATATGATGTTACTGTGTGCTTTTAGATTTTGGCTATCGGGGATGCAGGACATCTACCTATCAGCATCTCTGTGGTTGTCTTGTGAAACTAGTGACTCGATAGTTGCAATGACCTAAAATCACTTTTTCTTTAAAACACAGAGTCGTGTCATACTTAGACAGACTCGGAAAACAAGGAAGAAAAAATACTAAAGTGTAAAAAAAGAAAAAAAAAGGTTATTTAATTTTCTAGATTTTATTGAGTGGCTTCTGAAAGAAAGAAAAAGAAAAAAAGAAGAATATAATTTGAAAAAAAAAAAAAAGAATCTTCTCTTTGAATGCTAAATATGATTTCAGAAATTGGTTTATCTATCGTAGTTGTCAGCGGGCGACCAATGACAACTTTTTTTTCACGTTTTTTAGTTGAAAGAAATTATTAGAATCGAGAAGAAAGGGAGGAAAAATTAAGGGGGGGGCTGCAGCCGTATCGTATAAAACAAAGTGATTAAAAGAGGACAGACATTAAATTACCATCACCACAACTACTTCGGTTAATGGTATGACTGCAAACGGTACTCCACTCGATACTAACTGGATTTGGGTGGGTGTCGTGGCTCATCTGGTAGAAATACTATTTCTATGATTATTCATAAAGAATAAGAATAAGGTTGGGAGGGGAGGGTCTGCTTTGTGGTCTGCTTTGTGGTTGGGAGGGGGTCTGCTTTGTGGTTGAGGTACAAGAGTTGATTGGTGAATTAAGTCTCAAATCCTATAAAAAAATGTTTCTGACTGGATAGAATAATGCAATTGTATCAAAAGTAAGTAAATTTATTTCGCTTTTGAATCACGGGGGGTAGTTTAGCTCGGTTGGTAGAGCAACCGCCTAGGAATTGCACAGTTCCTGGTTCGATACCAGTCCCCACCAACTCAGCGTATGAGTAGCATAGATTTGGTAATCTGATCTATGTGGTAAAGTGGGGAGGTGACAGTAGGTGTGGCACTCTACAAAAAAAAGAAAACCCTCCCTGGTAAAGCACTAGTGAAAAGGTGATAGACACCCTAGCTTTCTGGCTGATACCAACAATTGGCCACTCTACCAACTAGAGCACCCACCTAAGAATTGCAAGGTTCCTGGTTTGATACTGGTCCCCACTAACTCAGCGTATGAGTAGCACAGATTTGATTATCTGATCTGTGCAGTAATGTGGTGGAGCTGACAGAAGGTGTGGTGATATCAACAACAGGCCACTCTGCCAACTCCGCCAACTATGACTTTAAATTACAAAGGTTTGATTAATAAATAACATCTCCATCCCATAAAACATGTTTTTTGTTTGTTTGTTTCGTTTTGTTTTACGGCATATCAACCATGGTGGGTCATTTAATGCCACCAAAGTTTTGAAAGATTCATAGTGATAGTTTGGAAGAAAATTTTTTTAAACTCAATTTTTTTGGAAAACAAATTTTCTATCTAACCCATAGATAGGATTCTAATAGGTACTACCACTCCAGGTCAGAGTGGACCTGCGAGCAATAGTGATGAAGGGGTTCTCCACATTCCCAGACCTACAGAACTGGAACCTCACCATCAGTTTAAGTTTAACGTCATACCCAGGACATAAAGACCCTCAGCCACTGCCTTTTAGCAC
>CM042154.1:61397133-61412133 GCA_023376005.1 Doryteuthis pealeii
TTTTGGCCTATTTAACCCATAAATGGGACCGTAGCAGGTAGTACTACCCCGCGTCAGAGTGAACCTGGGAGTAATGGTGATAAAGGAGTACCCCATATTCCCCAGAGCTTCAGAATTGGAACATCATCACTAGATGCAGTTTAACGTCATATCGAGGACACTAAGACCCTCCGCTACCCTCTTCCCATGTATGATAAAAAGGGTTGGTGGTTTGGTATAAAAGCAATAGTGTCAGGACAATCATATAGGTGCTAGAGTTTGACGTGACTAGCCGATTGATCAGAGAGGGTCACTCCGACCGGCCGTCTAGCCTAAGTAAAGGGTAAAGTGGAGTGTTGCATGTCATGAACTCCTGATTCCATTACGGGTCGCCACTCATGCCCAACAGATTGACCCATTGTGGGATTGTATCCCTCTGCAGAGGCGCAGTTGGTGTATTCTACTCATCGGTCCTAAATATATATATATATATATATATATATATATATACCGATGAGTAGAATACACCAAATGTATATATATATATATATATATATATATATACATACACACACACATATATATATATATATATATATATATATATTATATATATATGACCGATGAGAAGAATACACCAAATGTATATATATATATTATATATATATATATATATATACATATATATACATATATATATATATGACCGATGAGAAGAATACACCAAATGTATATATATATATATATATATATATATATATATATATATATATATAACCCTACAGTTAACATCTGCTCATGCTTTCCTTTTTCAATGAAAAGAACCATTTCTTGAGATAGATTGATAGATAGCTAGCATTCTAAATATAGAATTGTATATAAATCTAGTATAGGAAGCAATGCATAGCCACCATAAAACGTACTTGGTATTTTAAATATTTACCCAATATTGTACTTAAACACACATCACATCATTTCTCAAATTTTCTTAACTCTTCACCCTTCCAAAAAAAAAAAAAAACTTCATATTTTTGACCGAGAATGTTTCAGTACCATCACGTATATATACTGGTATAATATTTTGTATATATATATATATATATATATATATATATGAGAGAGAGAGAGAGAGAGAGAGAGAGAGAGAGAGAGAGAGAGAGAGAGAGAGAGAGAGAGAGAGAGGGGGGGGTTCATTGAGATTGTTTGTTTTATCCTTCGTGTATTTTTCATCGTCCTCCCCTCTTCCTTCCTTCCTTCCTTCCTTCCTTCCTTCCTTCGTACACACAACATCCCTATTTAAGATCTTCTTCCTCGAAGGCATCCATTATTCCACGCAGCATTCACGTGTCCGTAGTAGTAGTTGCAGCAGGAGCAGCAGCAAACAGAAAAAAAGGTGTATGAATGAACGAAAGAATGTGAATGAATAAATGAAGGCGAATGAATGAATGAATGAATGAACGAACGAGGGATTGTCTGCGCATGCGTCAGATCACATGCGTCAGTGAGCGTGCGTGCGTGTGCGTGATTGCGTCTCTGTTTGTGTGTGTGTGTGTGTGTGCGTGTGCGTGTGTATGTGTGAAGATGGAGAAGGATGAGAACGTGAAGAGGGTGGGGGTAGAGGATGCAAAGGAAATGCGTGTCAGCCTGTGTTCGCTCACTTAATTTACAACGCTTTCATCCTGTTTTGTCGTGCGACCCGGCAACATGACCAGATTGACTGATTGATTTTAATGGCATGTCAACCCGTCTAGGGTCATTTTAAGACTCGAAGGTTTGGAAACCGCGCTCTATGTACATTAACATTTACATATGCAAACAGCTGTGCGGTCACCTGCCATCTTTAATTCAAACCATCCAGGTGATTTTTTAGTTGTTGTTTTTTACGGCATATCAACTTTTTTCGGGTGATTTAATGCCAAATCCGTTCATTTTGGCATTCGGCTTGCTTATAGTACCTGCCATGGCTTAAATGGTCACCCATCTAAGTATTGAACAGGCTCATCGCTGCTTAACTTCGGTGATCAAGCGAGAACCGGTGTTTTCAACGTGACTTGGCCGTAAGCTCGTCCAGGTGAGGTGAACAAGACATGCTGGACACTGGACGAATGTAAGTGACGTTCTCCTATGGGCACCAACGCATGAAGACTCCAGTGTAGGCTGACCAGCAAAAACCTGCATCAATCAGCTCAGTGCGGATTCTAGATACCGTGCAGAAGATCTGCCAAGGGCGATGATACAATAGCAGAAACACACAAATCATGTCAAAATGAACACAATAATCTCAGGCTTATAAATCTAGTTTTTAACATAGTCTCCCTCTTTCTCAGTCACCCACCGACACATTAACCTCATCATGATCATATCGCTCCTGCAGCACAGATATCCATGACAATTTTTCGCCAACCGTCCCTATCATTCATTGTCCACGGAGCATGCTGTATCCGCATAGAGCTGGTCTATGTAGGTCTGGACGACCCGCACTGGCATGTTCATGTGCTGGTTTCCATAGGAAGGCGTCATTAATGAGTTCATCCTTACTTCTGCAGGAGTTTCCGGCATGTCTTGTCCGTATTACCCGAATGGTTTGAGTGATAGGGGGTAGGTGGCCGTATAGCTGCTTTCTTGTGGGGTGTTTTTTTTCACGATTTGTTCAAGATCGCACATTCTTGTGCAGCTCCCATCTAGCCTATTCTCTAGGCGCCTCGTCAAGGTCAAGGCCAAAGTGCCACAGGCATACAGTAGCACTGATACCACCACAGTCTTGAAGAATTGTCGCTTCTCATTAACCTACTTCGTCAATAATAAGTAAAAAAGTAGTAAAGTCGGCAGAGTGGCCTATTGTCGGTACAGCGTGAGAGTATATCCCTTAGTCTTAGGCTTCCAAATTTAGTTTTCAACTCCTTCCTTCTCAGTCCCCGCCATCCCTAAATTTGAATGAGAGCATGTTTAGATACGCATCTTTGGCATTCTTTGGTATCAATGAATTTTACGCATCGAAATCTATCAGAAAAGCCAATAAAATCGACAACTTAAATTTTAACGAAAATAGTTATTCTAATAGTGCCTTAAAAAAAAAAAAGGATTTTTAGGAGATCTCATATCTCCGTCAATTCTCACCAGAATGCAATTTCTTTGGTGCCATTTTAATCTACGTTTTTGATTGTAGAACCACAAAATGAACACTAAAGTCTCATGCTTCCGAATCTAATTTTCAACATAGTCTCTTTATTACTGAATCATAGTGTACCATCTTTTGACTGAAGGCATCTATACTCGAAGAAGCTTCTTGGTTGTCTTTTTTTTGCCATGTAAGAATTGTATCTTTTACCTCATTAGCATTACTGAATAACCGCTGTTATCTGGGTGCCTCCATCCAAGATCCAAACAAATAAAAATTTGGCTCGGAATTATTGTCGGAAGGATAAGATAAGATTATCCAGCCATACACTGTGATTACTTGTCAGTCGTGAGGCCTTGCATTGTATATGTTAAAACCCTGCTCGAGCAGAATGCAATACAAGACTAATTTTTAACAGGGTATTTTTTAAAACAGATCTTAATTTAGAGTTTTCCTTCTCCTTGACCGATTGCTATACCAAGTTTATAGGGTCCGGTCTGTCCTACTATTTACCCATAGCTGGAGGGAGAATAGTTGGATAAATATTACAGACTTGAACTGTCATTCTCAGATTTTTATCTTAAAGTGGTCTCTAACAGAAGGGAGTCATTTTATTTTATTAAAAGAGAGAGAGAGAGAGAGAGAGAGAGAGAGAGAGAGAGAGGAGAGAGAGAGAGAGAGAGAGAGAGAGAGTTTTAAAGGTTCATTCGATAAAGCAAAATGTTTTAAAGGTTTGTTCGATGAAGCAAAAGTGCACGGTGTTAGGAATTCGACTATAGTCGCACACAGCACGGTGCTAGGAATTCAACTATAGTCGCACACAGCACGGTGCTAGGAATTCGACTATAGTCGCACACAGCACGGTGCTAGGAATTTGAATATAGTCACACATAACAAAATGTTAGGAATTCGACTATAGTCGCACATAGCACGGCGCTAGGAATTTGACTATAGTCACACACAGTAGTAAAATATTTTCCGGTTAAAATAATGTAATATATTTTTAAAGAAATAATTAACACATGTTAATAACAAACCAATCCTCTGTAGGGTATACATTCAACGTATTCTAAGCCCCATTGCTATCCTTGTAGAAGAACAGTAGTGGTTCTATTTAACCTATAGCTGGGAGGTTCATGGATCCATAACGTTCCCAAGGGTATTAGTTCGAAATTGTACATAAAAATGTGATTGAAGTTCAAAGTAGCTTACTACGAAGTTGCAGTCCAGCACGATAGCCACTAGGGCACGGGGCCTCTCCGTGTAATAGATATGCGAGACTATCTTGCTAACCATTATACCACGATGAGACGCCATAAAAAAGTTATTTACTAAACTTTGCTTAGATGTGACTCAGGACCAGAAGCATGGTGCGTCCAGTGAGAATCGTACTCACTAAGAATGCTCTGCTACTCTAGTTTGCTAACCATTGCACCACGTGCGGTGCCTCAAATTGTGTACATGCGCGTGTGTGGTAGTAATGGTATGATATAGAGGAGCGAAAGAGTGATATAAAGGAGAGGTAGATAGATAGATAGATAGATAGATAGAGAGGAGGAGAAAGAGAGAGAGAGGGTGTGTATGTGTGTATGTGTGTGCGTGTGTGTTCATTCAAAAAATCGCAAGAAGAGGAGGGTGTGTGGCGGTGAGAGTCGGTAGGAACGAGGCTTTCGAATCAAAAGAAAGAGAAGACAAATACAATGGATAATTAAAGAGGGGGGGAGGTTGGGAGATGAGGAGAGAGAGATGAATAGCAAGGAACAATAAACGATGACAAAATAAAAAGGAAAGAAAAATACAAAGCAATTTTGAAAAAAAAATCTCCTAAAAACGCCCCACCCTCCCGCTCATAGAATGGGAGGTGGTGAATATTGAAAGAATAGGCAGGGTTGCAGTGAAGAAGCAGTAAGTGGAAGTTAGAGCTTTTGGAGTATGCGAAGAACGTTATCGAATAGATGCAAAAGAAGAAGAAGAAGAAGAAGAAGAAGAAGAAGAAGAAGAAGAAGAAGAAGAAGAAGAAGAAGAAGAAGAAGAAGGTCTCTGTCGAATTGTGATTCGAGTTCTTTTCTAGTTTAAGATACCAGGATTCTCTTGGTTGCTTGGTTCGATGGAAAACGTGAACCGGCTTTAAAGAAAGAAAGAAAGAAAGAAAGAAAGAAAGAAGATGAAGACAGACGAATTTGAAGAAAGGATATATGTCTTAAGAGTGAGGGGGATAAGAAAGAAAGAATGAAAGAAAGAAAGAAAATCGGAAACAGAAGAATTTAAAATCGCATTAAGGTGAAATAAAAATAAAAAAGAAAGAGAGAAAAGATGGTGACAGAAGAATTTAAAGAAAGAGTAGATGCATTAAGAGCGAGGGGGGATAAGAATAGAAAGAAAGAAAGAAAGAAAGAAAGATAGTGACAGAAGAATTTAAGGAAGAAATAACAGACACATAAAAAGAAAGAATAAAAGAAAGAGACAAAGGTATTAATGGTGGTGATGACAGGGACTTCTCATCCCTCCAGCAATGGGTTAAATAGTACCACTGCTGTTCGTTTACAAGGATGACTTTGGCATTAAATAAGCCACGAAAGTTGATATGCCTTTAAACAAAAGAAGCCAAACCAAACGATAGGGAAATGTTAAGCATTATAAGTTTGGTGGGAATTAGTCTTTAAAAGACGAATTTGATGGATTATTGAAGAATTAGTAGAGGAAGAACTAAAAGAATAATAACTACAAGAAGAATAACTAAGAGGAATAACTAAAAAGGAAGGATCTAATAGAAGAATAACTAAAAGGAGAAGAACTAATAGAAGAACTAATAGAGGAAGTACTAAAAGAGGAAGAACTAAAGGGGGAAGAACTAAAGGTAGATTAACTAAGGGGAAGAACTAAAAGGAAAATAATCAATAGAAGAATAACTAATAGCACTAAAAGGGGAAGAACTAATAAAAGAAGAACTAATAGAAGGATAACTAAAAGGGAAGAACAAATAGACAAACTAAAAAGGAAGATCTAATAGAAAATTAACTAAAAGGGGAATAACTAAAAAGGAATAACTAAAAGAGGAATGACTAAAAGGCAAAGAATAGAATAACTATAAAAGAACGACTAAAAGAGGAAGGACTAAAAGTGAAGAACTCTGAAAGAACTACAGGTTGAAAAGGTTATAAAGGAATAACTAATAAAAGAATGACTAAAAGAAGAATAACAGTGAAAAAACTAAAGAAAACGAACTAGCAGTGTAATAACTAACACAAGAAAAGAACTAACAGTGTAATACTAACACAAGAAAAAGAACTAACAGTGTAATAACTAACATAAGAATATCTAAAAGACGAAATAACTAAAAAGAAGTGATAACGAGATTGAAAAGAATTAACAGTGTAATAACTAACACAAGAAAAAGAACTAACAGTGTAATAACTAACATAAGAATATCTAAAAAGACGAAATAACTAAAAAGAAGTGATAACGAGATTGAAAAGAATTAACAGTGTAATAACTAACACAAGAAAAAGAACTAACAGTGTAATAACTAACATAAGAATATCTAAAAGACGAAATAACTAAAAAGAAGTGATAAAGAGATTGAAAGAATGATCCTACTACAAAGAATTAAAAGACAAAAAATAGTTTTAAAAATAGAAATGTGGAGTTAAATGGGTCATAGAAGGAATCCGTTTTTGTCTTCGAGTAGAAATTAAAAAAAAAAGACAATAATATCTCGTGCTCACACGTCATCGTTCGAATGAGGTAGAACGAGAATCATACATGGACGCCATCTACCGGTGGTGGCTAAAACGTATTGGGGGTAGATCAGTGATGCTGATAGCTTTTTGATTTAGTGCATCCTGGGACGCACATATTTGTTTTAAATGAGTTCCTGGGAAAATTTATGGGTACCAACTAAAGCCGTCTAACTCCTACCTTGTAACCTATCCTGTATAATTAATTTCTAAGAAACTATTGATATGTATTTACAGTTAACTTGAAATGGTGAGGGAAGAAAAAAAAAAGAAAAACACAGGGACGCATGTATACGATTATACTGCTTCCTTTTAGATTTTTGTGCGTCAGGGACACAGGTGGGATACCTATCAGCATCGGTGTAGATACTCGATATTAACAGCCATTAAAATGAAATAAAAATATTTTTAAAAAGCTTCAAAATCTGTGACCTTATTTGTTCATCTTGAAATTAATTATCTTTTTAAATTATAGTAGTTATATAGTGTGGTGGCACGAGGTGTAATGCTTACCATCGAAGGAAATGTATACGCCCAGACGAGTTCAAATCCTGAACGAGGCTGTTGACATTTCACGTAAAGCTAATATCATTGGGAAAGGTATGAATCTGACTGTTCTCTCTCCAGTTATGGACAAATAGTAGCTAAGTCTGGGTTCTTTAACCGTGTTTAGACAACCAGTCTTAGAGAAGGAAAAACTCTGAATTCAAGCCCATTAAACTCGGCTTAAAATTGACCTTGTGTCATATACTAATTCCTGCAGATGGGCTGATAAACATGTATATAGTATGGACTGCTCATTTTGAAGTCTGAAAACGCACGTGTACTCCGTAGGCCGGTAAGGCACTGAAAGAGGCTGGCTCTTTCTTTTTGACGCCATAACTTTCGGTGGAAGTGGAATTATGGGTTCTTTTTCTTTTATTTTCTACTTTTTTTTGTTTTATTTAAACTTTTATTGAATTATTAATCTCCACGACCTAATTCTACCCTGTCGACGAGGCTCAGAATACGCTGATTGTATCCCCTTCAAAGGGGGTTAGACCCTCCCTCCCAGGAAAAGAGAGTATTTCCTGTGTATGACATTAATCTACATTTAATGGCGAAACTCCAGTTCTGGAGATGTGGGGAATGTGGAATATCCCATACTTATTAGAGCTCCAGAATTGGAACGTCATCTCTAGATGCAGTTTAGAATTCATACCCAAGACACTAAAACCCACATCCACCCACGCTAAACAGGTGGCTCCATTGGTAGGGGATCTTACCCTTATGCAGAGGTGCAGCCGGTGTATTCTACAGACCCAGTCGACAGAGCTCTTGTAATATAAAAGAACTCCCCTAGAAATGTTAAATTTCTAATTAAAATTAGTGAAATAGATCACTAATTATGACTGAGCCTATTCTAGTAGGGACCACCCTAAGCGGAGCTTAACAGTTTTGAATTCAGTGTTTTCCTTCTTCTAGACTGGTTGCCTAACCAAGGTTAAAGGGCCCAGTCCGCTCAACTATTTACCCATAGCTGGAGGGAGAGTAGTTGGATTCATACCTTTCAAAGGGTATTAGCGCCATGTGAACTGTATCTTCGTCCAGGATTTGAACTCGGGTCGACGAGGCCGTTTCCTAAGACTCATCATTACACCACGAGCCTCCAACTAACGGTGAACTTGTGGCTCCATTAGTGGGGGAACTTACCCTTCTACAGAGGTGCAGCCGGCGTATTCTACACACCCAACCGACAGGCTCTTGTAATATAAAGGAACTCCGGTTATCTCCTATAACTCCAACCTAAAAAGGGGAACCACTCTGAATGAATTTATGAATAATATCTGTTAATTAATCTACCCATTATTTTCCTATTAAAGTAACTCTAAACCCTAACCCTATCCATAACCCTAAACCCTAACCCCAACCCGTCTTCTTTTTTCCTAGCAGATCAATAACTAAATAAATAATTTGTCAGTCAGAGTGGTTCCCCTTTTTTAGGTTGGAGTTATAGGAAATAACCGGAACTCCCATAGAAATGTTAACATTGTTTTGAAACATCCTGAATATCCAGGATTTAAATCAAGATTATTGAATTATCCGTACTTTCTATTGAGGAAATGTTTTTGCTTACTCGCGCGGCAAAATAGCCAACTTTAAATTAAAATCATTAAATTATACATGAATTACTGGATAAAATCCTTCGTTACTCATGCAGTGAATCTAACCTACTTTTAAAATCAAAAGTGATATTATCAAATTATACGTACATTATCATGTACGTACTGGGTAAAAATATCCTCGTTTATTCACGCGGTAAATATAACCTACTTTAAAATTCAATTTATTGCAGTTTACATTTTCGTACATATTGAAAGTCCAAAAGCTTAATGTCCGTAAATGTTTTGGTGATTTTTCCGAAATAACTATTTTGTAAGTATGGATACGGAGGCGTGATACACCTACCAATATATATCTATCTATCTCCCTATTTATCTGATTACGGTCAAGTCAAGCTGAAAGCACCGGTTTCCTCTAAATCACCGAAGTAAAACAGCGATGAGTCTGTTTAATACTTAATTAGGTGACCACTCAAGCAACAGCCGGTACTGTAAGCAACTTGAGTCCGTTGTTTATCAAAATCATTTATTTCTCTGAATGTTTGAGATGAGGCTTGAAGATTAGTATTATCTGTGTTATTCGGACTATTGTCCCCATCTTCATTGTTATTTGTACAACGTTTCGGCCGATATACCCTCCGGCCTTCTTGATGGCTCCCGAATACGACAAGAAAGTTCCCGAGTCCGAGAAGGTTCCCGAGTCCGACAAGAAATACCTGAAGAAGGCCGGGGGTATATCGGCCGAAACGTTGTACAAATAACGATGAAGATGGGAACAATAGTCCGAATAACGCAGATAATACCAAAATCATTTAATTCGCCATTAAATAACCCGAAAAGGGTTGATATGCCGTTAAACATAACAGTCAACCTATTGGTTGATTTTATCGACATGTCCGCCTATCTAGGATTATTCTATGCCTAGAGGTTAAGGAATCATGTTCACTGTACAGTTATATTTACATTTCTTATGCAGTTGTTTCTCTTTTGCACATGATTGGATGATATCATGTATTTCTATCTGATACAAATAATTTGCAATTATATAGTTTAAAATATTCTTATCCAATACTAATATTCTATACACAATTATATGGTTTCGATTAATTATTTCTATTTAATAAGAATCATTTGTTTGCAGTTATATTCTGATAAAGTTCTGTAACCAACAGAGGCGAAATGTTAATTGAATCTAATTATTTGTGCTCGTTATTCCCTTTTCCAACACATTTCCTCCAATACTCTTCCTCCAATACTTTTCCCCAATACCTTTCCTCCAATACTTTCCCCCAATACTTTTCCTCAAATACATTTCCTCCAATACTTTTCCTCCAATACCTTTCCTCACACTTTGTCGTATTTTCTAATCTGTTATTTTCTTCCTATGGTTTCTAGTAACTAATAATAATAATCCTGAGTAACTTCAAGTAACTATTCTCAATACAAACAATTTATACACAGTTATATATATCAAGTATTCCAATCTAATACAATTAATCTACACACAGTTACATGATATCAAGTGATCCTATCTAATACAAATAATTTGCACACTGTTATATGATTTCAAGCATACATATCTAATACTGATAATTATATGGTTTCAAGTTAATATTTATATTTAATAATAGTGTATGTTTGCACACTGTTATATATTTCAAGTAACTAATAATAATCCTCAATTATAACTTCAAGCACATATTCTTAATGCAAATAATGTACAGTATATTCTATTTGATACGATAATTTGCAAATAGATCTTTATTAACCATAGACGAGGCTGTTTGTATTTAACACAGCGATCACACCGATGGGAAAATGTATGAATCCAACTATTCTCCCTCCAACTCTGGGTAAAGACTAAAGCAGACAGGGATCTTTAACCTTAGTATGGCAACCGGTCTAGGAGAAGAGAAACCCCGAATTCAAACCTGTTAAATTTCGCTCTAAAAAATCGATCTTGTATCCCGTCTTGCTCTTGGCAGAGATGTTCGGTAAATATATAGATCTAATATTTGTTTAATAATAGATATAAATTTTTTAAAAATATTTTCAGCCAGGAGCCCAAGAGTGGGTTCAAGAACCCCATGTTTGTCCATAAGCCAGATATGTCTTTATTCTTCAGTGATAATGCTCGTATGTTCGCAAAAGTCCATGTGCGAGCGAGTCTTTTTTTTTTTTATTTTTATTTTTTTTTATGGGGAAACGTTCATCGGCGCGTGCTTGTCTAACATTGTCAAGATATTTCTGAATAGACCCGCATGCCAATTCAGTCACATTCAAGGAACGCCCGGTGAGAAACGCACTCATTAACAATGGCGTGCAGGACGTGCACACTATGTCTTCCTCTGTACACACACACACACATATATATCCATATATATATATATATTATATATATATATATATATATATATATATAAGGTTTATCAGAACTATTATCGTTTTCTAATGAACTGTATGTTCTATTTTAATTTTTTTTAGGCCTATGTTAAATTCAAGCCATGGGTGGTTTGTCCCCTCACCCTATTTAGCGGTTGAAATCATCATAATCGACAGCTGATTATTATATACTTATCTATTTCCTTCCATTTCTCTAATTCAGCAAACATCATGTGGCTAATCTTGAAATCATGTCTCTACATTGACAGCACCTCAATAGTTGTACGCCATTACATTATATGTAATAAAAGTACAGCTGTATAGCAGTATTGAATTATATATATATATATATATATATATATATATATATATATATATATATATATATATCCAAATATAATCAGGTGAAGAAATCTTCCTTATGGCGTAGAAGTTTTTTTAAATGTCGTATTTTGCAGAGTTCAATGTGCGCTCTTACTGACAAAGTCACAGAGCCAAATTATATTATTAAAAATAACAGAAGATTTAGATCTTTAGTAATATAGCCTATTTCAGGGAGCCTAGAGAAATAGTCTAGTGTTCTCATGATATACTAGACAATTTGTCTAGCTTCCCTGAAATAGGCTATAATGCCAAGTTAGATCTAGATCTTCTATCATTGTTAATAACACACACACACACACACACACACACACACACACAGACACACACACACACACACATATATATATATATATATATATATATATATATATATATATATACAATTGGTTAAAAAGGAAAAACTTAATAACCAGTTTTATTTATTTATTTCTGCCGGCTCCTTGTTAAAAGATGCTTTCATACAACTAAAAACACAATGAAGAAAAAACAAAATATGCACATATCTTTTGACTGTTTTCCGCTATATTTATTTTAAAAAATTGAGTTAGAAATTCATGTCAAGAGAAATGTATTCTTATTGCCTCGCTAGTGTATCTCTTTTTTAGTGTTGAGGTATCCATTAGCCTGTTACTTCCCTTTTCTATATTTATTTATTTAAAGACCCCCCCCAAAAAAAAAACAAAAAAAAAAACAACGAAATATATCTATCCATGTTTTGTTGAACTCAACGGACAATTCTCGTCTGACGAGTTTTTTTTTCAATTCTTTCTAATTGTCTGGCCATCTTTTTTTTTTTTTTTTATATATATCAGGGTGGAATTGGTGTATGAATCCACCAAACGTTCTAACACGAGTACCTTCTGCACTACTTTGTGCCATCATCAGGTGTGGAACTGGTGAGATGTTTCCATTGTTTCTTTTTAAACAAACAGTAGCAATAGGAATAAGTAGAAGGAAGAGCTCCCAAGTTTATAAGAATACTATGGGGAATGGTGGGAGGAGAATTGGCGGGAAATTTTAGGCATTTGAGAATATGTTGACTGGTTTCGAAGTTGATCTTGTTTAAGGTGTTTTTTTTGTTGTTTTGTTTAATGTATTGGGCTCGATTATTTGAAGTTTTTTTGTTTTTTCTTTGCGCTCGCATGCGCGCACACACACACACACACACACACACACATGTATATATATATATATAGTATGCTATATTCATTAGTAAATAGTGCTCAATATTATTGGTGGAGCATCTATATGTAAGTTAGGATAGTGAAGACATGAAGTCAACAGCGCTTGGTAACTGCCAATCTCTAAAATTGCACAGACGGGAAACTGCTAGTCACCAAGCGCTGATGACGTCATGTCCATCTAATGGTGAAATTCCAATTTTGGAGCTCTGGGGAATGTGGAGTATCCCTTCATCACCATTATTCGCAGGTCCACTCTGACCCAGATGATAGTATCTGTTAGGATCCCGTCTATTGGTTTAATTAGGAAAAAAGTGAGTTTCAAAAATTGTGTTTAAAAAATAAATTTGAATACCCATAAAACAAAACGTCTTCGACATAAAATAACCAAACAAACCAACCAAACCAACCAACCAACCAACCAACCAACCATCATCTTTTATTATGTATTTCTGAAAATTAACATTATTGAATTTATTATGAAAAAGTAATTTCAAAAATAGCGTTATCTAGAACAAGAGTGACAAATGGAATAAATGAGTTTTAAACAATTGAGTTTTAAAAAAAAATTGAATACCCATCAAGAATGGTTAAACAAAACTTCTTTGGCATAAAATAACCCAACAAGGATTGACACGTCGTAAAACCCAACCAACCAACCAACCAACATCTTTTATTATGTATTTCTGAAAATTAACATTATTAAATTCATTATAAAAAAGTAATTTGAAAAATAGCGTTATTGCGAACAACAGTGCTAAGTAGAATACAACAGTACATTAGAAAAACAAAAATGAAAAGAAAAAATTCTCTGAATGGATCCATGTGAACAATGACATATTTTGAATGCTTTGTTTATCTCTTCAATTTCAAATGATTTTCCTTGGTTTTTCTTATCTTTTACTTACTTAGATATAAGCGTGTGTAAAGTACACGCACTCGTATATGTGCGATCACGTGTGTGTCCTTGTATCTCGAGATGTGGCTGTGTGTGCGTCTTTTAAATCTGATACTTTTTTTGTTGTTGTTGCTCATGTGAGCAAATAAATCTACACACGATATAAATGAAACCATACACGTTTTTAGTACACATGCTTTTTTTGTGTATACATTCACACGCATTGCAAAGATTATGCACACCACGAAAAGTGTATGAATACATATTCTCTCTCCCCCACCTCTCTCTCTCTCTCTCTCTCTCTCTCTCTCTCATCTAATTTAACTATAACAATCGACATGAACTTAGTGAGAAAGACACAGATAAGTATTGAGCTGACTGAGGAAAATAGTAAGAAACGGAATGTGGCAGGGAGAGATATAGACAGACAGACAGACAGACAGACACACACTCACACACACACACACACACACACACACATATATATATATATATATATATATATATATGGATAGATAGATAGATAGATAGATAGATATGAACATACTTAAATAGATATAAACAGAGTTAGAGATGAACAGACTTAGATAGATAGATAGATAGATAGATAGATAGATATGAACATAGATAGATATGAACAGAGTTAGAGATGAACAGACATATATATATATATATATATATATATATATATATATATATAATAGATAGATAGATAGATAGATATGAACAGAGTCAGAGATGAACAGACTTAGATAGATAGATAGATAGATAGATAGACAGATAGATAGATATGAACAGTCAGAGATGAACAGACTTTGATAGATAGATAGATAGATAGATAGATATGAACATACTTAGATAGATAGGAACAGAGTTAGTGATGAACAGACTTAGATAGATAGATAGATAGATAGATATGAACAGACTTAGAGATTAACAGACTTAGATAAATAGATTTGAACAGACTTAGATATGAGCAGACTTAGATAGATAGATAGATAGAAGAATAAATAGATAGTGTCCATGATTTCTGTTTAGATAGAGGTAAATTAGAGTAAGAAGACTCGTGTTGCACCAAGATTTAATTGTTTTTAATGACTGTATAATCAGGCATATATTTATCACCTAATTTATACTAGTCAGGCGGTAAATTTGGAAGGAGGAATATTGTTTCGTGTCTGCCTTTGGATACCAATGGTATTACTATTTGACGGTTTTA
>CM042154.1:61419633-61422133 GCA_023376005.1 Doryteuthis pealeii
ATCTTTTGAAATTAGGTTTTTATTAACACTTGCATTGATCGGAACAAACGGCGAGTTCTCCCTTCATTGCTTCGTTAATGAGAACCCTTAAATGTCTGGGAGAGAAGCAGGAAACGAGGGAATAAGAAGAATTACCAGAATAAAGAAAATCCAAGACGTGGATAATAATAGTGTGGCTGATAAAAATAGCTCCATAAGAAGAATGGGATATTTAAGCGACGAGTGAAAACAAGATAAATTCTATCGAGTGTATCAAATGTATTTTCGTTTTTTAATCAGTTGAAAAAGTCGACCTGACTGTATCCTCTGCTGAGGGCTAAGAGGTCCTCACCCTGCAAAAAGTATCCTGGGTATGACCCTAAACAACATCAGATGGTGAGGCTCAGATATAATCCCATATATATATATATATATATATATATATATATATATATATATATATATATATATATATATAATATCATTATATATATATATATATATATATATATATATATATATATATATATATATTCAAAATAAATGTGTAAGTGATATTGATTAATGTGATATCAATTAAATTCATTTTATCCATCTACATTTCTTTTCTTTACTCATTTTTCCTCATATTGTCGGATTCAATTCCTTTTCCATTTTCACACACACACACACACACACACACACACATATATATATATATATATATATATATATATATACATATATACACATTCAATAGTAATGATATTATGGATGATTTAAACTCATAACTTTAAGTTTCATGCTTACGAAATCTTTTTTTGACTCATCTGAAGATTGCGTAAGCATGAAACTTAAAGTTATAAGTTTAAATCATCCATAATATAATTACTATTGATCATAAAACTGCTCTGCTTTATTAGCATTGAGCACCTTTTTATGCCAATACTTTTCTCATTTATTCTCTATTCATTCTCTCTCTCTCTCTCTCTCTCTCTCTATATATATATATATATATATATATATAGTTTGAATGGCATAGCCGAGGCTTGGTGAGAGCAAGTTTCTTGCCTATGCAATCATCAGACCAAAGCTGATATCTGTCTTAGATTTACAGATACACTACTACCTCCCCTGAGGGTATTAGTCTGAAAGTGAATGTTGGAGGTGTGAATCGAGTTTTGAACTTGCTTACTATGTCCAGCATGTTGGCAACTTTGCTACAATGACTTCCCTCTTGATAGTAATGTGAGAATTATTTTGGTGATAATATTGAGTCTATCATCAATTGATTTGTCACCAAGACCTTTAAAATCCCTCCAAGAAAAAGAAATAAAAAAGCAGAGAAAAGATAATGAAAGAAATCGAAAAAATAAGACTGTTTATTTCAGAGTTCACCATTTCATGAATGTGTACCCTGATTGTGAGCAGACCGATTCTATTGAGCCAATTGGAAATAGGATGATATCTTGAAAATCAGCACATGCATCTCAAAGACAAAAGACCCCCCAAAAAAAACCCCAAAAAACCCCCCAAAAAACAAAAGAAAGAAACAAACAAAACAATAACCCATAAATGCAGCCGTGCGCGGGATTCAATTATTTGATTCATCGTACTAGAGGTGGACTTGCTGGCATTGTGTCTGTTGATCAGGCACTAAAAGAATGAGAAAAATTGATGAACTCAGAGAGATAGGTTTGAATATATTGGTAAAAATATTGACCAGAAATCATTTGAGTTTATTATTCAAAGAGTAAATGTCTTGAAGTGCGAGAGATGCAGATTACAAGAATAATGGTTTTGCTGGGTCTCCGTGACCCAAAAATCTAAGGGGAAAAGAAGAGAAAGGAAAAATATAGATAAAGAGGCAGAAGTTCGCCACGGGTGGGATGGGATACAAGTTTATAAGTGTGGAGCATCCAGTGAGGATTGAACATGCTATTCAGTAGTAATGGATCAGCAAGACTAGCTTGATAAAGATTACACAATAATGGGATTCCTTATTTACCCAATTTGTTTGCCACAGGTAGGATATGACAGCAGGTATGTGGCATTCAACAAGGATCAAACTCGCTATTCAGTAGTAATGGATCAGTGAGACTAGTTTGCTAAGCATTACACTATGAAGGGATGCCTTATTTACCTTGATAATGATGATCTACACACACACACACACGGGGGCGGGGAGAATATGTGCTTAATTGAAGTCGTACCTAATTTTGAAAGTTAATTAATTAATAATTAATTAATTAGGCGGGCACACCTTTTAAATGTAAAGCTAAACAAATCGAGAAAAATCAATCTCTGTATGTACATTTCGGCTAAAAAAAGCCATATCATAAACACACCGCGTGTATATGTACTTCTCATACTGTCGTGTACAAGAAGTCACTATAAGAGGAATAGGAACCTATTCTAAACAAAACGAAAAGTCTAAGAAGGTCCGGTTGGTGTAGGGGTTACGATGCTCGCCTGTTTCGGGTTTCGAGTCAGGCACAAGGCGGTCTTTCTATTCTATAATAGGCCGAAATGTACATACAGA
>CM042154.1:61424633-61462133 GCA_023376005.1 Doryteuthis pealeii
AACTGCAACTGGTGAACTGAAGTTCTAATTCTGGGGCTGTGGGTAATGTGGAGTACCCCTTTATCGCCATTACTCCCAGGTCACCCTGATTAGGAGTAGTATTACCTAATAGTGTCCCATCTATAGGTTAAATAGAATAAAGAAATATTAAAAATGTGTTAAAAAAGAATTGAGTTTAAAAAAAATGAATGCATAACAAGAATAAATAAGATAAAACAAAACGTCTTTGGCATAAAATAATCCAACAGCGGTTGACATGCCATAAAATCCAAACAATTAACAAACCGACCTTTCCCGTTCGAGAATTCTGTCTGCATGACTTTCTTTACTGACCACTGCACCTAGAACATTAATGACTAACTAAAGACAACTAAGCAGAGGGGCCTATTTTTGGTATCAGCCGAACAACAAAGGAGTCTATCCTCTTTTCACTAGCGCTGGACCAGACCAGATTGTTTTTACATATGAGGTGGGGTGCGACACCTACAATCAGCTTCCCACTTTACTGCACATATCCAAGCTGTGCTCCTTATGTGCTGAGTTCGTGAGGGTCGGTATCGAACCCGAAAACTTGTGATCTCAAGGCAGATGCTAAACTTAGCTTATATTTGGTACAAGGCCATAGGTATGGGGCACCCAGTGAGACTCAAGCTCATTAGTAAGGGTTTGCCAAGTCTAGTTTGCTAACTGTATACTATGCATGTCTGTTAATAAATATAACCCTACCTTTTTTTATACTAGGATTTTACAAAGGCCAGTAAATGTTGCATAGGGAGTTGGCAATATGAAGCAGTTTTTTTTTTTAAGAGAAATCCATAGTGATGGGTCCTTTCATGTTCCAGGAGACTGTCAGTATGATCTTCTTTACTGACCACTGAGTCTGGAACTTTTTCTTTACCTGAGAGTTAGAGTGTTTCCACTGTATGGACTGTCTTTTCAACCCAGGCTCACAGTGACAAACTCATGTTTAGCCCGATTGTAAACATCTTTTCTTGACTAAAAAATCCTTCTCCGTAAACAGCAATCTTTCTTTTGTAAAGCCTTTCACATAGTGCTAATACCCTCGGGAAAGGTATGAATCCATCTATTCTCCCTAAAACTATGGGTAAATAGTAGGGTAGACTGGTTCTTTCAAAGAAAGCATATTTCTGCTTGGAAAAATATTTACATTTCAATTAAATGCTCATTTAATTCTAAGTGTTTTCTTGGTTTGGTTTGTTTTGTTTTACGGCATATCAACCTAAGTGGGTCATTTAATGCTAAGAAAGTTTTGAAATAAATCAATTCTTAATGGATAATACAATTTTTTTTATAAATACATTTTTCTATTTAACCCATAGATGGGAAATGTTTTCTTAACAAGAAAATAAAACAAATTATGCTGTTATATGTGATGTCATTCTCCACTCAAGCAATACCACACATATACACACTTATATATGTATATGGTAGTGCATGGTGTAATGGTTATCGTAGAGTTTAAATCCGGGACAAGGCATTTCACATAACACTTTCAAATAACCTTGGGAAAGGTATGCATCTAACTATTCTCCCTCTAGTTACGGGTAAATAGTAGAGCAGTGCATAACCTTAACCTTGGTATGACAAACGGTCCAGGAGAAGGAACACTTGCTTAAAAATTTACATTGTGTCCCATTCTGCTTATGCAGAAAGTTTGGTAAATACAAACGTTCTTCTGTAAATTGTATATATTTTGCACTTCTCAGCGAGTAGAGATTTGATGACAGACCTCTGTTCAAGACTAGTGCACTCGGTTTGATTTGCCGTGTTGTGGACTAACCTAGCTTACCTTTCGTAGAGAGTAAATGAGCTGGTCCAAGACTATTTGTACACTGCTGAAGATGGGAGTGGTTACGGAGCATGCTTCAGAGTGCTTCGGCCTCTAGAGCGGCTAAGTAATATTAAAAGCGTTGATCCCAGGAGGCTATTTCCCCAGGCAATACCTGCCGACTGTTTATTGCCCAGTACCGGAGGCGGCCCGCTTGAGGGGGAATGCCGATAGGATCAACGCATTTTTTTGCCTGCCACCCATAAGCTTCGGCTTGTGGGTGGTCCCACGTTGAATAGGGCTTTGTGCTTAACCCTTACAAGTGGGGTACGAGGTAAATATCCTGAGACTGCAAAGATTATGGAACCATTACTCGAACCGTCTACCTCGATGTTTTAGCACTCTGTTGCGAGTTACGCTATTTCTGACGCAAACTGTATTTGCATGTACTAGTATACTGAATATTGTATGATCCAATATACAACAGCCATCGTTTTGAATAACCCTCTTTGTGACGGCATTCGACTAAATGAATATCAATAATTTGTACAGCTTAAAAATTGTAGAGATTAATATCCAGCTAATATTCGTGTCATTCTATACACTTATTAACCCATAAGTTTAAACCCTTTTGTGATTATATCAACCTTGATAAGAACATGTCTAATCTCCGTATATAATCATCAGGTTATGCTGGCAGCACATATATCCATGTGTCTCTCTCACCACCTGTCCCTGCAGGTCATTGCCCCTGGAAAGTGTTCTGCACGGCATCACTTATAACTTTGTCCTTGCATGTCTTGTTCGTCTTACTTGGATAGTTTGTGTAATAGGAGACAGCACAACTGCTAATTTGTGTGGTGCGATGTGGAAGCCTAACAAATAACGTTGGGAGTAATGGCAACGAAGGGATACTTGATATATAAATATATATATATATATATATATATATATATGTATTATATATATATGTGTGTGTTAGAGTTGTGTGGACATGGAGTCAATGCACCTAATACTGACAGTTTCTCACCTATGTGATATTCAAACCAACTTACTTGTATATTTGTCTATCTATCAATATATATAATTTTATATATATATATTATATATATATATATATTATAGACATATAGGAATATAGACATATAGGATATATAGATATAGATATAGACATATATATAGATAGATTGATAGATGGATTGATAGATAGATTAAAAATATCCATTAAATGGGCAAGTTGGGGATGATTCTATTTGGGATCTTCTTTATCCGTCATATATCTACAATGCATACCAATGCAGATGCTATAGATTTATACAAGGATTATTTCAAGTTCCTAAGAGACCTCAATGTATGATAAATTATTTGTATGCATATATATATATATTATATATATATATATATATATATATATATATATATATTCCAAAAACATTCTCATAAGATTTCTTATAGATTCGCAGTCTGAAACCAATATAATATATATATATATATATATATATATATATATATATATATATATATATATATGAGGAAAAGGGGTTGGAATGAATCCGAAAGAATGAGGTAAAATAAGGAATGAAAGAACAAAACTCAGACAAAAATGTGTAGTATATTTCGCTGGAATATTGAATTCAGCTTCCTCTGCTTTTATTGATAAATGACTGGTATTTAAGCCTTTTTCTTTGCTATCTATCTATCTATCTATCTATCTATCTATCTATCTCTCTCTCTCTATATATATATATATATGAATGGTAGATGTATTAGTATGTTTATTGATTTACAAGTCCATATCCGTGTGCATATTTGTATACATGTGTATATAACCGTATTTTTGTTTGCATTTTGTTTATACAAATAAATAAATAAATTTTTATCATGAGAAATTAATTAGAAGTGGAGCAAGATGAAAAAAAAAATGTTAATTGGACAATCAATTCGAGAATTACAAAATAAACATTGGACTTTAGTTATTTATTAACCACGGATTTTCTTCTTCTCTTTCTCTTTTTTTCTCAGTTTTCTTTTTTGTTATTTTTCTTTATCTTATTTTTAGTCTTCTTATTCTTTGTATCTTTTTTTACTCAAGTCATCTTCTTCTTCATGTTAGTTTTCTTCTTATTATTATTTGTTCTCAGTTTTCTTCCTGACCTCGTATCTTCTTCTTCTTCTTCTTCTTCTTCTTCTTCTTCTTCTTCTTCTTCTTCTTCTTCTTCTTCTTCTTCTTCTTCTTCTTCTTCTTCTTCTTCTCTCATTCTTTTTCTTCTTCTTCTCGCTCTTCATCTTCTCACCCTTCTTTCTTCTTCTTCTTCTTCTTCTTCTTTCTTCTTCTTCTTCTTCTTCTTCTTCTTCTTCTTCTTCTTCTTCTTCTTCTTCTTCAATAAGTAAACAAAAATAACTGATTGTCTTTTTCACACAAATGGTGTCCACTGTATATCAAACAACTTAAAATCTCATCAAATTTCCAACTCTATTTAACTGTTTTTTCTAATATTCTCATCTGGATAGTTCTTATTCTTTGAATTTTTTCCAATTACCCCCCCCCAACAAAAACAACAACATTTAAGCCAGCTCATCAAGGATTGTTCCTATTGCAAGACACATATTCTATCATTTACAGTTCTCAGGTGTGAGGCCACCTTTCTGGTGTGTGTTATCACCCATTAATTGCCATTACTCTGATCCAAAGTGGTAGTATATGTTAGGGTCCCATATATATATATATATATATATATTATATTATAATATATATATATATATATATATAATCAAGGTGGAGGTTCTTGGTGTAACGATTGTTGTCATAGGAAATGGACTCATTAACTTTAGTTCAAATCCTGGACGAGGCTGTTTACATTTCCCATAGCGCTAATACCCTTGGGATAGGTATGAATCCAACTATTCTCCCAGCTATGGATAAATAGTAGGGAAGACTGACTGTTTAACCTTGGTCAGGTAATCAGTCTAAGAGAAGGAAAGCTGAATTCAAATCTATTAAACGTCCCTTAAGAAATTGAACTTCTGTCACATTCTACTCGTGAGGAGGGGTTGGTATAATATATATATATATATATATATATATATATATATATATATATATATATAGTTAAATTTATGTTTTAGATAAGGATGTGCTAAGCTGTTTGAAATAATTGTGAAGATACATTTTTATGGTATACGTCTTATATAATCGGGGACCATAATTATTAAGCTGAATTTGGCTTAAAATATCCCAACAAGGGTTGACATACCATGAAAAATATTCAACCAACCAAACCAACCAACAACCAATTTTATGTGTTAAAATTACTGTCCTTCTACAAGGCTTGCTTTGGCATTAAATAATCTATGAAGATTGATATGCCATTAAAAAAAAGGAAACCATTAAAACACGCGAGGCACCCTATCAGATAGTGTGAGTAATGTTTTTTTAGACTACTATACTTTTGGCTCTCCATTTTAGCCACCTATATATAATACCCTTACGACATCTCTCGACACGCACATTGTGGCCAAAACTCTTAGCACCCGCATATTCTTCTATTCCCACATTACAGCATTACCCACTCCCAGCGTCCCCAGAAATCCCTTTCATTTTTCTTTTTGTTAAAGAATTTCTATTAAATCCCCGCCCCACCAACCCCTCAGTACACACCCATCTATACATTTCCAACCCAGGAGCGTGGGGGGAGAGGGAGGAAATGGTAATAATGTCTTCATTTCGTAAATTGCAATTTTTGTAAAGAAAAAAGAGTCTTAGCTGGAAATTCTTCGTTATATTCCTAAATTTTTAAGAAGAAAAAAAAAAAATTCCCCCGAAGAGAATGTAAAGGGTATTATGAATAGAAGGATGAGAGAAAAGTCTTCCCTTTCATATTTAATTTCGGCTTCAAATCTGGCATCTCCCATATATATATATATATATATAGAGAGAGAGAGACAGAGAGAGGGGGAGAGGGAGGGAGAGGGGAAGAGAGAGAGAGAGAGAGAGAGAGAGAGAGAGAGGGGGGGTTTACTTTTTTTTTTAGATATATGCATTCGTGATTGTTTGTGTTTAAGCGTTTAATACGTGTTTAAGCATATGATTAAACTGTTTAAGAATTAAACACATGGTTCAATAAACATTTGTCTTGATTTCATAAGTTCATAAGTATGTTTTTACATAGATTAAAAGTTTTATATATATATATATATATATAATATATATATATATATATATACTTTTCACACACACACACACACACACACACACACACACACACACACATGCATATATATATGTGTGTGTGTGTGTTATGAGATACTATACTATAAAAAAGCGTTTATTATCATTGGTTTCAAAGCAGCCTATTAGCCACTGATCATCATATTTTTTTTAGGTCAAAGTGGGTTGTATAAATTGTATAGCTTCATAATGAATTGATATAGCTATTACACATGTAATAGAGTATTTTATTTTCCTTTCTCTGATAAAAATGCATATATATATATATATATTATATATATATATATATATATTGGTTAGGAGGTAGATTTAGAAGGCCATCACAATGCAGTTTGGAATAATAAAAAATAATAATACGGTAACAATGGTGGTGTGTGTTGACCTGTTTTTTTATTATTCTTGAATTTTCGAGGTAATACTCTTTATCAAAGAATTGAAGCAGTACAGCTATGGCATGGAAGAATGCCATAGCTGTACTGCTTCAGTTCAATCTTTTGATAAAGGTATTACCTCGAAATTTCAAGAAATAATAAAAATACAGGTCAAACACACCACATTGTTACCGTATTATTATTTTTTATTTATTCCAAATGCATTGTGATGGCTTCTAAATCTACCTCCTAACCAATACATACACAATGCTTCAAGCAAATTATGAAACTCTCTTATATATATATAGAGAGAGAGAGATAATATTGTGTTATATTCATTAGTAAATAGTGTTCAATATCGTGGATAGAGCATTTATATGTAAGTTAGGGTAGCGTGGGCGTAATCTGCGCCTGGTTATTGACGTGTGTGTGTAGGGAACAAGCTATTTTTAAAAACAACCCCCGTTTGAGCACTTTTTAAATACTCATTTAAATAGCTTGTTTCCTATATATATATATATATATATATATATATATATATATATATATTGCAATATATTTTCGCCACCCTACCGTATATGTGAAACACATACATACATTCCGCGCACATGTGTTTATGCGTTTAATACGTGTTTAAGCACATGTTTATAGTTAAAATATATGATAAATTAGCGTACGAAACCACACGCGCCAATGACATCACTTAAAAGTGTCGGAAATTTGTTACTTAATATCCACCCGTTATTACAGTATCCACCCATTGAATTTACTTCAAAGCCTTTGCGACGGAGGCTGTAGGAACTGAGCCATTTGTGCCTCTATCCACGTGCACATGTATGCGATTGCAATAACCTTGATATTGTGTCAGGTCAGCTCTCATGTAGTTGAAATACCACTGCTCTTCTTCTACAAGGATGGTTTTGGTATTAAATAAGCCACGAAGGTTGTTATGCCTTAAACAAAGAAACCAAACCTTAAGAAACTACAGACACCCAATAATGTTAATATAAATTACAATGTATGCAATTAACTAACCTCTAAGAATGAAATAATCCTAAACGAGTTGATATGCCGTTAAACTTAATCAATAATTCTTCAGCCACGAGCAGAGTTGTGACACAATGTATATTTTTAACGGGGTACTGCTGGTTTTCCTTTTCATAGACTGGTTGCCTTACCAAGGCTAAAGAAGCCGGTTTACTTTACTAATCACCCATAGCTTGAGGGAGAATATATATAGGTTCATATCTTTCCCTAGGAAATGTTATGGATCCTATTTATTTCCATAGAAACTATAACAAATGCAGGGCCACCCTGTCGATTGGGGCAGTAGAATACACCGACTGCACCTCAGCAGAGGAGACATGCATCACTCCAATTTAGTTCTTATTTAGTCTAGACGAGTGGTCGGAGAAGCCTCTTCTGATCAGTCGGCTGGTCGCGTCAAGCCCTAGCACTTATATGATTGTCCCAACACTATTGCTCTAATGCTACCCCTAAATTTTTTTTATCATGTGCTAGAAGGCAGTGGCTGAAGGTCTTTATGTCCTGGGCATGACGTTAAACTGCATCTAATGGTGAAGTTTCAATTCTGAAGCTCTGTGGAATGTGGAGTACCCCTTCTTTGCCATTACTCCCAGGTTCACTCTTACGCGGTGTGGTAGGGCTGTACCTGTTAGGGTCCCATTCTAACTTTTTTTAAAGCTCATTGTTTTATCTATTTAGATTAAAAAAATGAGTTTAAAAATGTGTTTAAAAATTGAATACCCATCAAAAATGAATAAACAAACGTCTACGGCATAAAATAACGCAACAAGGGTTGACATGCGTAAATTCCAACCAACCAACCAACCAACCAACAAATTCTGAGAACATAATAACACTGATTTATAGAGCGTCTTTTCAGCTACAAAGCCATATTTTTCTAGGTAGTTGCATTTTCCTATTCGTTGTATATATTCATTGACTAGAGGTTAGGGAATCGTCTTCATTGTACGTTCATGACTAAATTTTTGTGTAGTTGTTTCCTAAGAGATTTTTCTTTGCTCTCAGTCCAATTGAATACAAATAATTTTTAGATTGATCTAACTGATCCATAAATGTGACCCTAACAGGTACTACCACTCCGGTTAAGAGTGAACCTGGGTGTAATGGCATTGAAGGGTTACTACACAATACCCAGATATCAAAAACTGGAGCCTCACCATCAGATATAATTTAGTGTCATAGCCAGATATACTTGGAGGGTCCTTACCCCTTGGTAGGATATAGTCAGCATATTTTAAGCCCCACCGACAGGGCAAGCAAGTTGCTCGTGTGTCATATAGGATAATGCTAGAGCCTCCGCCTAGGAACCACAAGATTTTGGTGTTCGATAACGTCCCTTGCTAACTTAGCGCATGAGTAGCGCAGCTTGTAGCTGTGTGGTAAAGTGGGGAACTGGTGGTAGGTGTGGTGCTCCATCTCAGATGCAAAAACAATATCCCTGGTCTAGTTCTAGTGAAAAGGGGATAGACTCCAATGCTGTTCGGTTGATACCGACAATAGGCTACTTCGCCGACTTTATTTCTTTTGCTCTACCAATAGACATCTATACATATATAAAGGGCAGTTTAAATGTGTGTTTGTATGTATGTGTGTCCGGAGGAAACTATGATAATAAAACAATTAATGATAAAGTATATATATATATATATATATATATATATATATTATATATATATATATATATATATCCAGATAATGTTTTTGGACAAAAATAATGAAGATTTGATTTATATTCGTGAAGATAATTAAAAAAATAAAATTTAGATGTAATTTTTTTCTTTTGCATTTAGCATTTTAAACATAAATGTTTTTCAGAGTGTTTGCATCAACGCAAGGTATTTTTACATAGGGATCTTAATGGGGCATCCTGCGATTCAACATTAATGGATCTGCAAGACAACTTTTTTTTTACCCCACCTCTATCCAGGCCGGGTAGCCGCTTCTAGTTTTAAACCTAAATGAGCTTCGGTGGAAACATTCTTTTTTTTTATATTGATACTTATATAGACTAGCAAAAATATGCACCCTCCGGGCGTAGGTATTTAAGTTTTAATTAAATATATTAAATTAGAAAGACCAATGAAATTAGATAAGAATGCAGATAAAATGATTTTAAACAGAAGGGTTATAGTCGAAAAATAGAACAACTTTGAACTACTCTTCCATCATCTTCCATCACTCCCGTTTTCATTGCTAAATTTTCTTAATTTAACTACTGAGTTAAATTAGGAAGTAAAGAATAAAATAGCAGTTATTTCTTTTTGTTAATGGATTCCTTTTAAGATTTATCCCCGAGATTTATGCTCATATTTATTAAAATAAAACCAAACAATTAGAAATCAATAATACCAAACACATATTTATTAAAATCAATTTTTTTATATCAATGTGCAAATTAGCCTTCCTGTTAACACTGTAAACCGCAATTTTGTTGTACATAGAAATGCACTTACGTGTTATTAGGATGTAAATAAAGCCAACAGTAGTAATAATTCAAAACAATTTTATCAATAATTGAGGTTTAAAAAAAAAATCATGGAGAGTATAACTAAGGGAATTGTGACTTGGGTACTGATATAGTTTCGATTACAGACAAACTGACACACAATCTCCATTATAATAAGATATGTCTAAAGAAATTTGATGCAAATAATACAAACAGTAAAACTGTTTTTTTTTTTTAATTTTTATAATGAATTGATTTTGTTTTTATTGGTATTGAATAAGTTTTGTTTATTTCTTGGAATATGGAAGATGGGGAACCATATTGATTATCGTTCGAGGCGTTGTGTATTAATAGTGTGTGTGTGTGTGTGTGTGTGTGTACGCGCGTGCGCATGTGTGTGTGTGTGTGTGCAAGATAAAGACGTGTGAGTGTGCAGAGTGCATGCAAGTGCATTAGTAAACAGCACCCCCCCCCGATTGAGCGGGACCTTAAAATTGAGGGCGACTTCCTGAGTGGGACCTGACAAGCTTGAGAGCGACTATGTTTACACGCTGATTCAAATTGGGCGAGTCATCTTCATCCGACTTACTCACTCACTCTCTCTCCCTCTCCCTCTCTCTATCTCTCTCTCATTTTCTCCCCTTGTCACTCTCTCTCTCTACCCCCTCTCTGTTTCTCTCTTAGCACCCCCCCCCTTTATCCAGTTCTTCTAACCGCTCCCACTTTTGCATCCCTTACCCACTATTCTAAAAAGTGATACCCTCCTCGAACCTCATCTCTTTGACACCCGTTTGTAGGCACCCGTCCCACCCCAGTCCTCCACCCTCAATTAGTTTTGAGGGTAGGAGTTAGGACTGACATAGGGTGGTACAACGGATAGCATCTGTGCCCTTTTTTGTTCTCTATTGTATTTATTCTCCTTATTAAAATACTTCTTACCTTGGTACTCTCAAGGAGTTAGGATAGATCTTAGATAGGTTGATGTTGGTAGGTAGAGAAGAGGGGAATGGGGTGGAGGTTATGGTGACAGTAGGAGGAATGGAGAGAAGTGGCAAGAATTGACGGGGGTTGTGGCGCGGGGGGGTGCGGCGGCAGAAAAGAGAGTGCTGTTGTTGAAGAAGTTTTGTGTAGAGGGGAGGGTCGGTTGTTTCTGCGAAGGTGAAGGTTGCGCAGCTTAAAAGATGTAAACAAGTCCTGCACGCACATGCAGTCGTGAGCGCGCACCAGGCACACGAGAGGTGCGCACTTATATTTCTACGTCGCACACACACACACACACACACACACGCACACACAAACACGCGCGCGCGCGCGTGCGCGTGAAAGTCTCGATATATACATTTACCAATATTACAGAAAGCAACGAACGCACATTATTTCTACCCAAACTATATAATCCTACACACTCCAAATCAAACAATATAATTACATCACAAACAAACACACATACCCGTATACAAACACACTTTGATACAATAAAAACATACGAAACTTACACACACAAACATATACAGCTACAAATGCAACACAACCATGCCTAAGCTCACGTAGCAAAAAAAAAAATAAATAAATAAAAACATTAAAAAAAAAAAGAAAAAGAAAAAAATGCACCCTCCGAACACAATTATTTAAATTTTAATACAATCAAATATTAGATTAGATTAGATTAACTAAGAAAATTAAATACGATCACAAAAAAGATTACACTTATTTTTACTTCATTCTGATTGATTTCAATACAAAATTATACATAAGATTGCTTTTAATACGTTCGAGAATGAAACAATAATATTAGAAATCAATAATATCAAGAAGTTATTTATTAAACACGATTTTGTTAAAACCGGTATGCAAATTATTCACACCATATACTATGTAACGATTTATTTCTCAAGGATATATAACTCACATCGCAGGATTTTAAACACAGTCATAATATGGGTTGTTTTGAGGCACATCTATCTCATCTAGACTTTAAGAGAAACACTGTTAATAACATAAGATAATAATTAAGATTAAATAAGGATTATTTAATAACTATAAAAATATAACATAAATAACTAAGGGAATTGTGACATTGGTGGGGACGTAGTTTCGGTTACAGACTGACAGGTACACAATCTACAGTATAATACAATAATATTATACCATAAAAAAAAAGAAAAAAGAAAACAAAAAAACAAAGAAAAACATACTTACATTAAGAATACAAACAAGTGCGAATTACTTTTATAGTACATGCATGCGCCCCTACCTATACACATATATACATACCTAGGCTAGTATTCCAGAACACACATACTGGTTACAGCACTCCCCACTCACAAACAGATTAGTATTTCAGAACACAAATACAATCTACTCCCCCACCCACACATACGTCAAACATTTACACACATATATTCTCCAAAATAAAGATCCTAAAACACATTCGTATAATGAAACCCACTTGTATGCACTTACACATACATATATAAACGCACAATTATCTAGTAAACATATATAGTTATATATGTATAAGTGTACATGTGCATACACACACATACACACACATTTAGGCTATATATATATATATATATATATATATATATATATATATATATATATATATATATATATATATATATATATATATATATATATATATAAGAGAGAGAGAGAGAGACAGAGGAGGGGAGAGAGACAGAATTACTTTGCACACACACACACAACATATATATATATGTGTGTGTGTGTGTACGTGTGTCTGTTGGGGCAAAAGTAACATGTTAGTCAATGACAACATAATAGGAATGACTAATATATATATATATATATATATATATATATATATATATATATATATATATATATAGCAAACTAATAGTTGCTATATTTATATTATGACCATGAATATTAAGTAAGATGTCTTCTCTCTATATATATATATATATATATATATATATATATATATATATATATATATATATATATATATGCAGACTTTATAGAAATAATTGAATATTTCTGTATTCACACAAGTGTATAAAAAAACACTGGCTGACTTCTGATTTAGGTGGGAAAATTAAAACGGAAAGTTTTTTGGTGGTACCCAATGACAGTTTAACTACAGTCTATGAATTAACATTTTATGAATTGGGTTACGGTTTTAGGGGATTAAGGTTGTTTTTAATTACGTATTGCTTGCAAAAAAAAAACAACAAAAAACCAAAATTACTATACATGCATTTATATGTTAAAATCAAATAAATTGTCTGTGTAAACATTGGAATATACACTATGTAGTCAATTTCCTAAATGTGTAACTCGCCAAAAGTGCGTGTGCATGCGCGAGGACGTTTGCCACACACACACACACACACACACAATTGCTTGCATATATAAAGAGTAATTCACACACATACACATAAACGTATGCAAGTCAGAGAACCAAAAATAGACATACACGAAGCGTTGGATATGTACACACATATAGGCTTAAATATTAGTACACACATACACACTAGTAGTCAGTATTGTGTGTATGCCAGCATCCATGTGTATACACATATGTGTTATTTTTACGCATATGAAATACACATTCATAAACCTTTGGGTACACACACGCGTACACTCGCGCTAAGTGACGTCACTTATAGCTGCTAGTTTTCAACTTCGTCATCACTACCACCAACCACTTCCCCATCTTTACTTCTCTCTCTCTCTCTCTCTCCCTTCTCTCTCTCTCTCTTTCTCTCTACCACTCTTTCTCCCCTTATCGATACAACTCCGCCCTGTACACCCCCACCTCCTGAGGTGGTTCCAAGTTATTCTGAGTCAGACAAGAACACACGGGCAGGCGGACAGAGAGAGAGAGAGAGAGAGAGAGAGAGAGAGAGAGAGAGAGAGAGAGAGAGAGAGAGAGAGAGAGAGAGAGAGAGAGTATGTCTTTCACCCCAGATATCACTTTTTTTTCTTTTTTTTTCTTTCACCTATGATATCTTTTCTCACCTATGGACGCGAATTGTCTGAAGGGAGAACTCACGTTTACGCGAGATCTCGTACTGCTTATGCTCATCCATTTTTAGAAGAGTAAAATTGTCAAATATCGATGGCAGTTCCAGTAACTATTTCGATAATAAATTTCCGTGACAAAAACAAAAAAAAAAAACAAACAAAAAACAAGAAAAAAGAACAAGAAAAAGTTTTCCCAAAAATGTATCCCTCGACTTTTTCAGAGACACTATACAAATTCACTTGTGACACCTACAGTGGTACCCCCAGAACCCAAACACCCCATTGTTCGAACAAATTGGAATTCGAACAAATTTTTCGAGAAAATATTGCCCTAAAAACCCAACACATTTCAACATACTATTTTGTAATTTATTTGTAAACAGTTATATGGTTTCAAGTAACTAACAATAGTATAATATAATAATAATAATCCATAGTAAACAATTATAGCTTCAAATAAGTATTCCTAAAACCAATAATTTGCACACAATTGTATGGTTCCAGATAACTAATAATAATAATCCTTAGTAAACAATCATAACTTCAAGTAAATATACTTAATACAAATAATTTGCACGCAGTTGCATGGTTTCAATTAACTAATAATAATGGTTGGCCCACTAAGGATGATGGTGTAGTATCTAAAAAAAAGTTTTTATCTGCATCTGCGCAAGTCTGAGCAGGCCAACCATTGAGTGACAGCCTTTGGTGCACTGACTGCACACAAACAGTGATTCTTGCTGGAGCTGTCGTTTTCTCTCCTTCTTTCTGGCTCTCTTTGCTGTGGAGGCTACTAATATCTAATAATAATAATCCTCAGTAAATAATTATAACTTCAAGTAACTATTCCTAATACAAATAATTTGCTAACAGAAAAAGAAAGAAGAAAAAACGAAGGAAAAAGATATATATCTACCAAGTTATTTCCCGTGAGAATATCCTAGATATAATTAAATTTCTATGTGAATCTTCTTTTTTTTTCTTTTATTTTTTTTGAGAAAAGAAAGCTAAATTCCATATTTACTAATATTTACACATATCATCGTCGGTTGAGTAATATATCTTAATTTCTCATGTCGAGACTAGGTTTCATATATATACACACAACCATTATAAACAAAAAGTAAGTTACAAAAACACACACAACCTATCAAATATCAGAAATCACACATATACATATTCTGCAAAAATATAGTTATTCAATGTCTGAAGAAGATAACAGATCTGAAACACGTGTCGCATATGTAAGTTGATAATAATTTAAAAAAAAACATAATCCTTTTTGCAAACCTTTTTTATAGAATATCTAATTTTCTCCCGTTGGACCCATAACAACACTTATATATATATATATATATATATATATATATATGTGTGTGTATGTGTGTGTATATTATACTTAGGCATATTCATTAGTAAAGAGTGCTCAATATCATTGATAGACCATTTACATCTAAGTTAGGGCAACGAAGATATTAAGCCAACGGCTTGTCAGTTTCTTAGCGATGCGATTTTTAAGCAGAAACTAACAGTTACGTTGACTTTATGTCTTCTTTCCCCAAAATTATATATATATATATATATATATATATATATATATATATGTGTGTGTGTGTGTGAGTGTGTATGTGTGTGTGCATAGCACGACTAGCAACGAAGCCGAAAAGGTTTAAAGAAGATATGAGTGTAATCCCAAAGATAAAGTTTCCAAACCACTGGTGACATAGGGAAAACTGATTGTGCGGCTATTGACAACACTGTTGTGTTTGTTGTGCATGTGCCTGTGCATGCCCCTGCAACGCTCTTCGCTGTCATGTTCAGTCTTAGCTTTGCAGTCGTTTCTGATGGAGTGTGGAGTTCGCGATGTTATTTCATTTTTTTTATGTAAAAGGCATCAAATCGTCATCGTCTATTAACGGAAATGTATGGCATGTCATGCATGGATATCAAAAACGTCCATAAGTGGGCGTTTTCAACAACGACGAGGTTCAACGCTTACTCAAGTAAGCGAGCTGGTATGGTATAGACATGGTCATGCAAAATCTTCCATAGCGCCTACAAAAATGCATCTACTAAAATGGCGATTATGTAGAAAAGTAGATGCATGCCGAAACCTTAAAATGATGTAAGAATCTATTTCTCTGAATGTTTGAGATGATGCTTGATGATTAGTATTATCTGCGTTATTCGGACTATTGTCCTCATCTTCATTGTTATCTGTACAACGTTTCGGCCGATGTGCCCTCCAATTGGACACATGGCCTAGTGGATAAAGGAGTTAGGTTAAGACAGTTCTAAGTGACAGTTATCTCTGGGTTCAGGTCAAGGACAGCAGTAACATAGAATAATAATTAACACAGCTTAACGCCTCTACCCCAGTTATGGTTAGCGGATAAGAAACAGGATACCCCGTGGACTGAAATAAAGGGTTAGGTTTAAAGTTCCGTGATGGCTCCCGATTACGACAAGAAGGTTCCCGATTACGACAAGAAAGTTCCCGAGTCTGAGAAGGTTCCTGAGTCCGACAAGAAATACCTGAAGAAGGCCGGGGGCACATGGGCCGAAACGTTGTACAGATAACAATGAAGATGAGGACAATAGTCCGCATAACGCAAATAATACTGATGTAAGAATCTCTCGGAATAAACAATAAGCGTTACTGTGATTTGTGAATATTTTGGAGACCTTACATTTGGGCACTGCGATCCTACCGTAAACCCCTAGCAGCGACTCTTTAGCGTGTCACTTGTTTACACTGTAAAATCACCACGTGAACAACCCTAACATCTTTTTTTTTTTTTCTGTGAATCAACCCTGAGACTGGTACTTGATTTTTTTTTGCAATAAAGAAAAATTTCGTACAGCCGTGGGGGAAATTTGGTAGGTGAAATGTTAAGTGATATATTTGATTTAAAACTTGTCATAAAATGACCCAAAAACTGTTGACATGTCACAAAACCAGCCAATATGTACAACAATTCAGTATTAGAATTGATTAATTTCATATTTCAAGCAATATATTGACAGTATTGATTCAAATGTTGATTTAAACATTTCAAAATCATTGACACATATTAAGGTGTATCAGAAGTACTTTTGTTTTGTTTTAAACAATACTTTTGTTTTGATCAATACTTACTAAAAACTTACAAAGTAGTTTTAAAGAAAAGTCTTCTTAGTTCTTTGACCTCTCTGTTAAGATGAATAGCTGTAGCAGTGTCAGTGCTACTGTATGGCTGCTCCACTTAGACTCTAATGAAACGCTTGGAAAAAGAGCTATATGGGAACTGTATGGAGGAGGCGCGTTGTGTAATGTTTAGAGTCGTAGGAAATGTACTCGACGACCCGAGTTCAAGTCCTAGACAAGCCTGTTTGCATTTCACATAGCTCTAATATCCTTGGGAAAGTTATGAATTCAACTACTCCCCCTCTAGCTTTGGGTAAATAGTAGGGCAGACTGGGCTCTTTAACCTTGGCTAGGTAACCAGTCTAGGAGAAGAAACCCTGAAGTCAGACCTGTTAAATCCGCTTAAGAAATTGACCATGTGTCACATCCTACTCGTGCGGAGGGGTTGGTAAATGTATATATGGTAACTGTACAAGGAGGCTGTATGCTGTCTTGAGCAAATCCTGGAACCAGCCCCCCCCCAAGATGGGCCTACAAAAATTCATCGACCGAAATGGCGATCATGTAGAAAAAAGATACATGATAAAACTTTAAAATGATGCAAACATTATTGGTAATAAAAATTTTTTAAAATAAGAAAAACGTTTATGTGATTTCTAAATATTTTGTAGACCTTACCTTTGGGAGTACTCTCGTAGAAGACTCGATAGAGAACGTAAGAAATACTATGATTATGCAACATAACCATTTAAGGAGAAAAAAAACTTAATTATGACCCAAGATTATCTTAGAGCTTGGGCAATATTCATTTTCGATAAAACTCTGTGATATCTTTCTGAGAATATGGAGAACTCCGTTGGGAAATCTTGTCTGGCTGTTCAAAAAATACAACCGCCCCCTCAAAAAAGCAAACAAAAAAACAAAAACAAAACAAAACAAAAAAAACTAACAAAACTCTTTTCCATTTAACTATTGAATCACGTAATCATTTAGTCTGAGTATTCTATTTTAAGTCGCTCTATTAAGTAATAGTTAGAGATTGTGTAAATTCAGTTTTATTAACTTAATCGCGAATCACCCTTATCTTCTCAAAAATGATTCCGTTGGGAAGCCACACTCCGCCGAAGATCTTGTTCTCCTTCACTCACTCACTCACTCACTCACTCACCATGTTAGAAATCTTTAAAGTCGCACTGCCTTTACTTGGTTAATTACGAAATGCGATATGTTCTCAACACTTCTCACATCGCAACCAGGGCTTGCTGACTGGAGCCTCTCTATCAGATATTATTTAGTATTATTATTTAGTATTACGATTCTTGTGGTCATTTTTAGCTTGCAGGTGATCCCTTGTGGCATTAACTTTGATCCGTGTTAATCAGAATCCTTGCTCGTTGGTCCGTTAGTCCGTGTTAAGCACGAGCAACTGAACACCAGTTCACCAAGGCCTTTAAATAGTCAACCAACTACGTATTCGAGCGTGTTGATTGACAGATTCAGCCCAAACAGCCTCGAAAAGTCTATAAATCCAAGCTGTTTGAATTTCACATTGCACTAATACTCTTGGGAAAGGTATGAATCCAATTCTCCCTCAGCTAAGGGTAAATAGCAGGGTAGACTGGACTCTTTAACCATAGCTATGTAACCGGTCAAGGAGAAGGAAAACCCTGAATTCAAACCTGTTAAACTCCACTTAATAAATTGACCTAGTGTCGCATCCTGCTCGTGCGAAGGGGTTGGTAAATATATATATATATATATATATATATATATATATATATATATATATAATATACCAAGCGTGTTGGTAGATCCTTGCGGAGAGAAAAAACCGGCAGAGAGTTTGATTGTAAAATATACTACCAAACATCAACCAGGAAGAAAAAAATTCCAAGATATTCGTACCAACAAAATAATCTATTGGTATAGTATTTGGCCAAAAGAAAAAACAATTTATATGTATATAAGATATATATATATATTCCCGCTAGGAGAAGCTAAATTAAAAAGTGCTCGATACCTAAGTAGAGCCAAGTATAAAGATAATCTACTGAGTCAGACGAACCTACTATTAGTTTCGCATAAAGCTCTTCAGGGCTACTGCTTTTATGGAGAGGAGTCTCCATGGTATTGTGGCTTTTATTCTGGACTGCGACATCATAGTAAGCGAGTTCAAACTCTAGTCTGATAAGACTGTTATTTCAAATTTTTCTGGTTGGCCAGCTTAACTGAAAATCAGCTGATCAATGTTGATTTATCACCAATCTTCGATTCGATTCGATTCGATGAGAGTCCTCCCTTTTAGCCCATTAATAGTGCTCTGTAATTATTTACCCGACCACTTTGCCGCAGACAGGATGTAACACAAGGCCATTTTTAAAAGAGAAGTACAACTAGTATAATTCAGTGTAACTTCTTCTAGATTGGTTGCCTAAACTTAGGCAAGTTGTAATGGTAGCTCCATCATAATACAGAATACAGCAGAAATACCTCCCGCATTTTAAACTGTCATCTGTGTGGTACAAGTGAACTTAGGCGAGTGGTACTGGTAGCTCCTTCATTTTTCCAGATATGATCATGACTTGGACCATTGTACACCATGCATTTTAACGGTTGAAAGAGGTTTTAAGACTGGTATCACATCGGAATGATGCTATTCCGGATATAAAATTGATACTGCTATGGATTGAATATTCTATGGGGAACAGCATCATGAAATGAGTGCGAAAAGCTCTCTGTGTATCAATTACAGATTCACCAGTTTACAAACTGAAGAACCCAGTCGAAACTTACTATTTACTCATAGGGGGAAGAATAGAAGGATTCTTACCCTTTTCCAAGGGTATAAGCACAATGTGTAGCGCAAAAAGCCACGTCCAGGATTTGAATTCGGGTCACCGAGTTCGTTTACTAAGACGATTCATATTTTACGTTGGTCGAACCTCCATACACATTGGATATGTAAAAACCCTGTTGTATTTTTATAATTAAATATTTTTGCTTGCCTGGACCAAAATATGTTATATGGGCCCCAGGGGAGCCATAAGGACCAGGGTTGAGAACTACTGGGCTAAAATATTTATTATGTAACAGCTTATTATGTTTCCTACGGCGATAACCGTTATACAACGCGAGCCCTTGAATTATTGTGCATATATATATATATACCGACTCCACCACACAAGTGGAATGTGACACAAGGCCTGTTTCTTTTAACAGGTTTGAATTCAGAGTTTTCCTTCTCCTAGACTGGTTGCCAAACCAATGTTAAAGATCCCAGTCTGTCCTACTATTTACCCATTGCTGAAGGGAGAATAGTTGTATTCCTACATGTATTCCTACAATTTACAAAGGGTATTAGTATGTGAAACAGCCTCATCCAGGATTTGAACTCGTCTCAGCGTGCCCATTTCCTACGACGGTAGCCATTACACCACGCGTCTCTTGCATGTGCATGTATATATGTGTTCATTCACATGTACATGGTAGATGAAATATAATATTGTTGTATACCCTTCTTTATTTACGTCTATTCTTCTTCTGGCGTCTTTGATATCTTAAGTTCTTCTAGCGTCTGGATTTCGTCTTGGGGACTTCGTGTATGGTCTTCCATTGGGCATTTCTCTTTATCAGAAGCCCTGTGTCATTGGTAGTTTTTAGATAATAGCACAAGACTTCGATTTACTTAGATCATATTTTATTCGAAATCCCCACCAGACTACCTGCGCAGATTGAGTCGTGGTTTTTGGCCGACTGACTAAAAATCTATTTCTAATCTAAACCGGAAGAGGGCCTTCTCCACCGATTCTCACGGTATCCACCGGAAGGAGCAGGATGAGGTCAAGCCTTGTCACTCATCCTTCAAGGCCACTGGCTGCAACTTATAACAGCCATTTTGATTTCTACACTACTGTACATAAATATTAGGAATCTAATAATTATGTAACAGTATAAAGTACATTTTTGTTGTTTTTTCGAAGACTTTCATGGTGCCTTCTTTTAGAATTAATTACATCAGAAATTTAGCGTTACTAGAATTATTACGAAACATTTGAAAAAAAAAAAACCCAAAACAAAACAAACTTAGAAGTTATAGCGCTTTTGCCGGGCATTATTGCATAAAGCGGGAAAAAAATTCATCTTGAATCTGACGACGATTTAAACAAAAGGTTCGCTTTGATTTTGATTTTAATTTAAAAATAATGCATAACTCTATATACGGGCCGCTTAAAGAAAAAATTGTTTACATGTATACTTTTACGACTGAATTCGTTAAAAGTCATTTCATAAACAGACCCCCTCTCTCTCTTTCTATCTCTCTCTCTTTCCCTCTCTCTTAAAAAAATGCTTAATTTGGCGGTAATTAATTTTTGTCGTGTTAATCTTTAGATTAATTAGCCCTAATTAAAAGTTTGATGAACGAGTGGTTTTAACACAGAAACAAAAACAAAAAAAAAAAATTCTTTTTTTCTTTTTGAGAAAGGATCCCTTATATCAACGAAAAATGCTACTTTTCTTTTTGTGTTCGATTACTTCCAGTGATAGCGAGGATCCAATTTAGTTAGGCTTCATTTTTTATCCCTGAAAACCATTTACTTTTGTCTAATTCCAGGAAGTGCACGTAGCGTAACGGTTATCGTCATTGGGAAGGGTTTCGACAACCCGAGTTAAATTCTCGGTACCTAGCACTTTGACGATTTCTACGTTAGAGTTAATATAATACATGATTCAAGTAAAGTTTGGGGGCTTTTAGATGATATTGAGAATTAACATTTTTTTTTCTCTTTATCATTCGAGGGAGTCCCGTGGCGTAGTTGATAACGTGCTGGACTGCGAAAACATAATTAGCGAGTTCGAACTACAGTGGCGCTATTACGTTCACTTTCGAACTAAACTTCTTCATTTTCCCAATTATGGGTTAACTAATACCACTATTGTTCTTGTTATTGAATACTGAATGTTGATATATGATTAAACAAAGAAACTAAACCTGCAAACTATAGAAAACGAAAAGATAGGCAAAGATTTTGATTTTGCCAGAGAGCTGAAAAAGCTGTGGAACATGGTCACGATAATACCAATTGTAGTTAGTGACTCTGAATGGTCCCCATATATATATATATATATATATATATATATATATATATATCACAGTTAACTTTAAATCCGCCAAGCAAACAAATATATTTACTTCTGACTTAAAAAAAAAACGATTTAAATGTGCTCAATATAAAGAGCTAAATATACGCTTTAAAAACGAATGGCTTAAATTTTCCGACTGCAGTTTCTCGCCGTAGCGCGAATCTTCAGATTCGCGCTACGGCGAGAAACTGCAGTCGCAAATTTTAAGCCATTCGTTTTTAAAACTTATATATATATATATATATATATATATATATATAATTTTAATTTTAAATTTTTGATTCTGTTTTCTTTCCCCTTGAATGGTTGTCATACCAAGGTTAAATAGCCCAGTCTAGCCTACTATTTACCCATACATGGAAGGAGAATAGTTGGATTCGAACGTTTCCCAAGAGTATTATAACTATGAGAAATTCCAACAGCCGCTTCCAGGATTTGAGCTCGTCCCGCCGTGTCCATTTCCCACGACGGTAACCATTTCACCACTTCCATTTACTTCGACACAACACATGCTTACATTATTGCCATTATCACACACACACACACACACACACACACACGTGTTATGATTTTTTTGTGGGCACATGTTCTTGGCTTAGCCTACATAATACTGTGCTGTATTCGGCCGGCGCCCAGCACCATTCTGAAAATGGCCCACCCTTCGAGAGTTCTTGTTTACATCTGTCGCGTTTCACCATGTCTGAGAATTTATCTTTGTGCGGGATGATGTCAAAAGAATGGAGGGCGGTGGTTTCAGGGCAGGGGGGACAGGATTATGCAAGCATGTGAAGTCGAGTAGAGAAAACTGTAAAGCAAAGACGAATACGTAGCGACATTTATCTATCTCATTCTATTTCTTTCTTTCTTTCTTTCTTTCTTTCGTATTTTCTCTTTCTTTCTTTCTTTCTTTCTTTCTTTCTTTCTCTCTTTCGCATTTCTTTTTCTTTCTTTCTTTTTTTCTTTCTTTCTTATTTCTCATAATCTATTTCTTACCTTCTTATTTCTCTTCATCAATTTCTTTCTGTCTTTCTTTTATTTCTTCCTTTCTTTCTTTCGTTCGTATTTCTCATTCTTTTGTTTCTTTGTTTCTTTGTTTCTTTGTTTCTTTTTTGTTCTGTCTTTCTTTCTCTTTTTTCTTTCTTTCATTTGTTCTTTTTTTGCAACGTCTAATTTTTCTTTTCTTTTTTTCCAGGTAAGTGTCAATCTCAATCACATTACAGAAATTCACAGGTAAACTTTTATGTTTTTTTTTCAATTTCAGACAGACAGAAAGAGATAGACAGACACAAACAAACAATCTCCTCTTTTCTTATCCTGTAGTATACACTTTTATATAAAACTAGCAGGGATACCCAGCATTGCTTGCAGATTATAACACATTAACACCAGCAATATACAGTCCTTTTTCTTCCAATCAGAAAATATTTGGAGGATGGACAATATTTATTACAATTAAATTAATAACATAAAAGAAAATCATTTCTTTTAGCAGAATGTTCTTCAATATTTAAAAAAAATATATGACGACGCCATATTTATAATGTACAAATTTCTTCTTTTTTTAAAATTTTTATAAAAGTATTTTATGCTTAAAATTGTTCAAATCGACAAAAAGTCTCTGTTTAAGAACCTTTTTTAAAAATTTGTTTATGGATATTTGTCACTTTGAAATTACCTTAAAAAAAAAGAAGAAATATTTTATTCCTTTTAAAATATCTATTAAAAACAAACCAAAAAATCGCGAGACTCCTTTTTTTATTTACTATGTTTTTTAGCTTCTTTTTAAATTCATAACATAAAAAAGTTAACGTCTTAATGTACGTTTTTCTTTTTCATTTTATTAAATAAATTTTCATTTTTATAAAAATATTTTACTCTTAAAACTGTTCAAATGGATAAAAAGCTGAAATGTGTTTTTGTAAGTAAGGAAGAAAAGAAAGATTTTATTTCACAGAAAAATGTTTGTTATTTAAAAAAAAAAGAAAAGAAGATTCCTTTATTATATAAATAATAATGTTTATAAATAAACAACAATGTGCAAATTCAGAAACAATATTTGCAATCTAATTTAGTTTTTTTACTACTTATTTTAGCAATTAAAAAAAAGGTCTTTTTAATTTTATTTGATTCAATTTTTTGTCACTGTTTATTTTATTTTAAAAAAATCATTTTTTTACGATAATGTTTGTTTATATCGTAAGTAGTGAAAAGAATGGATATATGCGAAAATAATTTTTTTCAATGAAAAGATTAAATATTGTTTTATTAAAACTTAAACTGAATGAAGACGCAACGTACAATTCCTTGTTAACGTCACTTGTGAGACGGAAACGGATATAAAAATATGCTGATTGGAGAGGGGGGTAATAAATGGCCGTCACAGGGGAAGAAAACTTAGAATAATTTGTTTCGTATTATCTGCGTTATTCCGACTATTGTCCTCACCTTCATTGTTATCTCTACAACGTTTCAGTCGATGTAACCTCCGGCCTTCAGGTATGTTTTGTCGGACACGGGAACCTTCTTGTCGTAATCGGGAACCTTCTTGTCGTAACCGGGAGCCATCGCGGAACTTTGAAACTAACACTTTTATTCAGTCCACGGGGTATCCTGTTCTCATTCCGCTAACCATAGCTGGGGTAGAGGCTTTAAACTGTGTTAATTATTATTTTGTGTTACGGAGGGTACATAGGCCGAAACGTTGTACAGATAACAATGAAGATGAGGATAATAGTCCGAATAACGCCGATAATACTAATCATCAAGCCTCATCTCAAACATTCAGAGAAAAATTTGTTTCGTGGTCTAATCTTATTAGTCGATTATGGTTTTGCTATAAATTTATGATACAATGAGAATAATATAAATAGAAAATTGGTATTTCGTACCAAATTTCAGCTTTATGTATCCAACGGTTTGGGTGTCCATAGGCTTTAAACACAGAAAGACAGGGGGAGTCCTCGTGGCGTAGTAGCTAACGTGCTTGACTGTAACATCGTAGTAAGCGAGTTCGAACTCCAATCCTACTATTACGTTCGTTTTCGGACTAATACCATTGAGAAAGGTATGAACCCCTTTATCCACCCAGCTATGGGTTACATAGTACCATACTGTTCTTTTACAACGATGGCTTTGACATTAAATAACCCATGAAGGTTGATATGCCATTAACGAAACGAAACGAAACCAGACAAGCTTATTAAGTAGATATACACATATATCCTCCTTTTTTCCCGCTTTCTCCACTCGTACACTGAGGGTTATTCTTCCTCTCTTTTACGTTGTCCCCCCCCCCATTTTTTCTTTGTCCTCTTTTCAGCTTTCTACGCGACATGGGACGATTCTCCTAATTAATGTCCTTTATTCCTTCTCCCACAAACAACCCCTGCCCATTTTAGAACAATAAGCGCTCAAGAATTTCTGGCGCGCTACCCATCGTTTGGCTTCGGCTTAGATATCTCGACATCTTGTTCGTAACGAGGAGCTAAAGTCGCTGGGCGAGAGAACCACTGCTGCTTCTTCGTTGAAACTTGCCACAAAAGCTTAAAGTGAATAGCTTTAAATAGAGATTTTACAAGTGAATAGCTTTAAATAGAGATTTTACAAGCATTTGAATCTGTATCTGTCTGATCAAGTCATGCTGAAAGCACCTGTTCCTGCTAGATCACCGAAGTTTAGCAACGATGAGCCTGTTCAGTACTTAATTGGGTGACCACCTAAGCAACAGCAGGTACTGTTAGTAAGCTGAGTCATTTGTTTATGGAAAACGACTTTAGTCGACATTTTAGGATTCGAAAGAGGGTTTATATGCCGCAAAACAAAACAACCAACCAACCAACCAACCAACCAGCCAACCAACCAACCTGTATTTGTCAAAATGTCATATTTTTGCCGTTTTTTCTCTCTTGAAAATGTGCTAGTTTTAACGGGATTTAAATTCCTCGTCACTGGAATAATGTTTTCCTCTCAAACCCACTTTCAAAAAAGAGATGATAGTTTGAAAGCGCTAAATCTGATGAGTGTGGAGGATCCGGTGAAGTTGTCTACCCGAATGAGGCGATTTTATCCCTTGTTCCGATGCTTGTGTGAGGTCGAGCATTGTCATGCAGAAGAAGGACATTGTCGATTGGCGATTTGGGTCTTACTCGTCGGATTCTTTATCTGAGTCTCGTTATGGTCTCAATGTAGGCCTTAGTTTTATAAAAAAAAATTCAAAAAGCCACATCCAGGGTGAAAATGAATTGAAACAACTGTGGAAAATGAGGTTGAAAGGGATATCAATTGTAATTGGAGCATTTGGAACAGTTTCTACAAGTTTAGAAGAATTGGAAATCAGAGGAAGAATAAAGAAAATGGCATTACTTTTTGACACACCCTCGTATATTACAAAACATGTCAGATATGTCCTTTGATCAGGCCAGCCATAGCCCCCTCTCGTTGAGAAATATTGCTGAATATCTTAGAAGATATTAACAAAGCAAAACATATAGCTTGCTCGTTATGTTCAGGCCGATTTTTGAATAATGATCGAACGCAGGTTGACGTTTGGAAGGGTAAATAATTTAGTGTACTCAATAACACAGGAATGAACAGAAATGCTCATTGAGTGTAGCAATGTTAAAGGAGAATGTAAAACGTATTGATTCCTATGTGATGATAAGCTAAAGAAAAAAAAAAAGAAAAAAAAAAAAAAAAGAAAGGAAAGAAAAGAAAACATAATCAAAAGAGAAATGAAGATGAAGAGAAAGGAAAGAGTAGTGATATCGATGAAGATGAGTGCTAGAGATGTAAGTAAAACGGAAGAAGTACGAATAATATTGATCAGTATATTGGGATGCTGGAATGGGAGGGAGGTTTTTTGGTTGGTTCGTTTAAATATATATATATATATATATATATATATATATATATATGTGTGTGTGTGTGTGTGTGTGTGTGTGTGTGTGTGTGAGTGTGTGTGTGTGTTTGTGTTTCTGTGTGTGCATACATGTTTATATATGTTTATATATGTATATGTATATATGTGCATGCATACATGTATATGTATTTATATATGTATACATATATATATTTATATGTATATTTATGTATACATATATGTATATATATGTATATATATGAGGAAAAATATGTATATATATGTATATATATGTATACATACATGTATTTGTATATATATATGGATATATACATTCATATATATATATATGTATACATGTATATATGTATGTATACATTTATACACACACACATATATATATATATATTATATATATATATATATATGTGAATATATGTATACATACGCGCGCGCGCGCACACACACACACACATATATATATATATATATATATATATATATATATATAATATATTTTTTAAATATCAATTTAATGATCTTTGATGAACTCCTAGGCAAGTGTCAAAATTTCAAATATCAACCGATTTGCAACGAGACAACGTTTGAATAATTACAATTCTTGTGATTAAAATCAAAGTTGTTTTTTTTGTGTGTGTGTTTCTTCTTTTACCGATTTCTTTCCCCTTACTGAACAGGCAAAAGGTCAATGAATTAAACGAGGAAAAAATGGCTAAGCTCAGCTTTTTTCTTTTCTTTACAGAATCCAAAGAATTTTATTTTCCCTTAATTCCTATCTTTCTTGGTGATAGGCAATTAGTGATAGACTATAAGGCTGGAAATATCTTCTATTAATAATAGAGATTAGGTCTCTATGTGTCTGTAACCGAAACTACGTCACTGCCTACGTCACATTACCCAAGATCGTTTAATTATTAATATATTCAAACTTATTCCGTTTAAAATTGTTTTTTTTTTACTTTAATAAAATTGATGATTTAACTTTCTTATGGTACATTGGATTCTTACATTGAATTTTTAACTCCCATCCACCTTAGGCAATATATTTCAAAAATTAATTTTTACACCCCCGGAGGGTGTTTTTTGTTGCTAGTTTGTCATGATGATCCGATTTTTGTGTGAATATTATCACACGGCAAAAATGGTACAGGGTATCGTGATCTTTGTTAACGCTATAACGTTAAAATACTCTTATAGATAAAAAAATCTTCTGTCTACTTTGTGTGTGTGTGGGGGGGGGCGGTATCAAGGGTTTCCTTGATAGGATTCAACCAAAATTGAGAATTCAAACGTACTCATGATGATTTGTGTAAATATTTTTTCTTAATACTAAGTATTATAAATAATTATAATAGTTTAGATATAAATATATTTAGTACATTTTTGACTCAGACTGAAATAGGCAAAAATACCGAAATAAATTTATATCTGAACTAAGGTATTCATTTATATACCTACCTAATACTAAGGTATCATTTTAATATATACCGACTGATATATATATATATAATATATATATATATATATATATATATATATACGAGGCTCACCCAAAAGTAATGCCATTTTGTTTAGGACAGGTATAATTAGCAGCACAGGAACATGTATCATACATCAAAATTAAGTGGGTCCTCTGTGGATCACATCCCTACTTCTCTACATAGTCACAGTTTCTCTCAATAGCAATTTTCCACCTTTGAATGAAGCATGTATCCCTATCCAGTAAAATTCTGTTGACTGTTATTTGAGCCACTTCTTCACTACAGATTTCACTTTCTCGTCACTGGAATAATGTTTGCCTCTCAAACTCTCTTTCATGGGGCCGAAGAGATGCAAACATTAAACACGGAGAGAATGTAACTTACGGTCGAACGCTCTACCGGCTGAGCTAAACCAAGATGGAATCATCATGGCTGAGCTGTCCATAACATTACACATTTGCCTTTACTTAGGCTTGATGAGCTCGATCAATTGGCAGGTTACGTCAAGCCCTAGCACCTATATGATTGCCCCAAGTCTATTGTCCTTATAGAAAACCGCCAATCCTTTTTATCATATATGTGCTAGAAGGCGGTGTCTGAGGATTTTAGTGTTCTGTGTATGATGTTAAACTATATCTAATGGTAAAGATCCAATTCTGGAGCTCTGGAGTGTGTGGATTACCCCTTCATTAGCATTACTCCCTGGTCCACTTTGACCCGGAGTAGTAGTACCTGTTAGGGTACCATCTATGGTTTGAATCGATTAAAATGAATTATTAAAAAAGTATGTTTAAAAAAGAGTTTGAAAGAAAAATTGAATATCTAACAAAAATGTATAAAACAAAACCGCCCTCGGCATGAAATAACCCAATGAGTTAACATGCCGGAAATAAAAACAACTAACTAACTAACCAGTCAATCTATTTTCATATCTATATATCTATCTCTCTATGTGGAGAAATGTAGAACAAATACCGATAATATGTTACAATGGATGGAAATCTATTAGTTGTAGTGTCTATGTTCGAACATTTTGGTTTATAAAATAACCTTCTTATAAAGAAACTTACGACTAATAAATTTCCATCCATTGTAACATCCCGTGTTGTTTCTATGTTTCCATGTTTATCCACAGTCGGATTAATTTCCTCATTTTACTCCTATCTATCTATCTATCTATCTAATTAGTGTCATCTCTTTCTATCTCTCCCTCAGTTTGCTGGAGTCCACGTGACTAACGTTCTGGACTGCGACATTGTAGTAAGCGAGTTCGAACTTAAGTTGCACTCTTACTTATTCATTTTTCGGACTAATGCCCTTGATAATAAAGTATTATCCTCCCAGCTTTGGGTTTTAAGAATTACGAAGAGAGTGTGTATGTGGATAATAAATTCAAGTATACAACTCATTAGCCATTCACAATTGGTTCGTTAAGCAAATAGAAGTTTTATTAAGAAGGTTTTGTTTAATGTATGTTCTGTCCAAGATGATAATTTAAGGATCCGTACTCTTAGAGCAGGTATGAACCCCTTAACCCCTAGCTATGGCAGTTATTCTACAAGCATGGCTTTGGCTTTAAATAACCGATGAAGTTTGACATGTCATTAAACAAAGAAACTAAACCTCTTTCGTTTTATTTTCTTTCTTCCTTTTAAACGACACTACTGATTTCCATTTCCACTTGTTGTTGTTGTTGTTGTTGTTCTTCTTCTTCTTCTTCTTGTTCTTTCTTCTTGTTCTTCTTCTTGTTCTTCTTCTTCTTCTTCTCATCAGCATCATCACCATCATCATTGTTGTTCTTATTTTTTCTTCTTATCATCATCATTTTCATAGTCGTCTTAAATACCATTGCCAGTCTCATACAACTACTACTACTACTACTACTACTACTACTACTACTAATAATAATAATAATAATAATAATAATAATAACGACTAGTAGAAAATGGTGGCGGGTCTTGTGTTGGACGGTTGTGGTTGGTTGATAGGTGGCTAAGTTGATCGGGCGAGCATGGAATAGAATTCTGGAAAATTCTCAGCCAAGAAATCGATATCAATTTCTGATTTCGCACTTCGTTAGAAATTCTCGTGGGTGTTAAAGAAAAAAAAGTTAAAGAATACAATTCAACATCTTCAATATATATATATATATATATATATATATATATATATGTGTGTGTGTGTGTGTGTGTGTGTGTATAACGTACCTTCAATCTTAATGGCCTCACGTGAATGATATATATATATATATATATATATATATATTATATATATATATATATATATAAAGAGTGTGTGTGTGTGTGTGCAAACATATAATAAGGTTATATAAATATATTATTACGTGTATTAGGTGGGACTCAAATATATATATATATATATATATATATATATATTATATATATATATATATATATATATATATGAAGATGCTAAACTTCTTATACAGAAAGCTTTGGTTGAAATAGGTATTCAATTTTTTTTTTCAAATATTGCTCTGTATTTCATTGTCAAATTGTCATACATTGAGCTCACCCAGCGAACTACGAAAAAATATTTCTAGTATATCCCAATAAATAAGAAAACAATTCTCCCTTATTACATGCATGTATATGGAGAAAAATAGGCCCCTAATCTAACTGGTTTCACACACACACACACACACACACACACACACACACACACATATATATATATATATATATATATATATATATATATATATATATGTATGTATGTATGTATGAGGGGTGTAAATTTAGGCCGGATACTTTCTTTTACCATAGCTCGTTAAAATTCACAGACAAGGTTCTTTTAACAATTTCTGTATTGATTTTTTTTTATTTCTTGTCGTCTTACAAGAGTTTTCAAGTCTTGTTCAGTTTTATATAAAATTCGTCTGAAATTTGCATTCCCGTGTGCCTTTCAAGGGTGTAATTAAAGTCTTTATTCTTTTTCTTCTTTAAAATCCATTGAAACATTTGTGTTCAATATCTGATATGCTTTCTGTCCAAAGCGTTGAGAGATTTTCGAATATTTTCGTAGTTTTTCTATTGCATTTTGTTACGGTTGAATTTTCTCAGAAGTTGGTCGTCACGTGTTTACAAAGCGGCAAAAATTAGAGCCGTATAAACTTTTAATAACTGTAGATTTTTTTGTTGTTGATTTTTATTAATCCATCTAGGACGCCGATATTTAGTGCTGAATAATATTCTATTTGTTTTAGGTTTTTTGTTTTTATATTTATGGTTTCTGGTATTTGTAATATTCTTGAGGGGTTGAAGTTTGTTATATGGTATGTCTCTGTTACTGACAAGTATATTCGAATGCTATTTGGAATTGGTTGTTGATTTCTTTTATTTGGTTCGTCTTGTTTTACGGCATATCAACCTCAGTGGGTCATTTAATGCCAATAAAGTTTTGAAATGAATGAATTATTAATGGATGCACATTTTTTTTAAACAAATACATTTTTCTATTTAACCCATAGATGGGACCCTAACAGATACTACCACTCCGGGTCAGAGTGGACCAGGTAGCAATGGTGATGAAGGGATGCTCCACATTCATTAAACCTCCAAATCTGGAACCTCACCATCAGATAGAGTTTAACGTAATTCCCAGGAGACGTAGACCCTCAATCACCGCCTTCTAGCGCCCATATGATAAAAAGGGTTGGGGCTTACTATAAGGGCTATAGGGTTGGGGTAATCATATAGGTGCTAGGGCTTCACACGACCGCCCGTTTAGCCTAAGTAAGGGTTTAAGTGGAGTGTTGCAGGTAATGAACTGCTCATCCACCAAGACTCCGTCCTTAAGCATCACGAGTCGCCACCCACGGCCAGCAGATGCAGTCGGTGTATTGCAACGCCTCAGCCGACAGGGCTGTCTTTTATTTGGATAGCACTATTGTCGGATAGGTGGCAAGTTAATCTACGTGAAAGCGTCGTAGTTGTAAAGCCAATATGTATATTTGTTGTTACGGTTATTATTATTATTATTATTATTATTATTATTATTATTATGTGTGTGTGTGTGTGTTTGAATTTATATATATATGTATACACATCTATATGTGCAGGCATATATATTTATATGTATGTATGTTTTTAAAAAAATTGAAATAGTTCACTAAGTAGGCCTGAGCCTATTCTAGTAGTGACCAGGTTTGAATTCAAAGTTTTTCTTCTCCTAGACTGGTTGCCTAACCAAGGTTAAAGAGCCCAGTCTGTCCTACTATTTACCTATAGCTGAAGGAATAATAGTTGGATTAATACCTTTCCTAAGGGTTTTAGCGCTATGTGAATTGTGGCTTCTTCTAGGAATGGAACTCGGGTCGACTAGTCCATTTCCTGTGACTCTAACCAGTACACCACCGCGCATGTGTATGAATGTATGTATGTATGTATGTATGTGTGTGTGTGTACATACAGGCGTATACATGTTAATATATATATATGTATACACATATATATGTATATATATCTAAATTGATATATGTATCTGCATATATATACCTGTGCGTATATATTTTTATATATAAATATGTGTATATATACATAATATGAATATGTGTATATATACATATATATAAGTGTGACATATGTATACATATATATACATATCTATATGTGTGTGTGTGTGAGTGTGTGTGTGTGGGCACGTGTTTGTGTATGCGTGTGTATGTGTGTGTGTGTGTGTGTGTGAAAAGTGCGCTTAAGAGATAATGAGAGATAATTATTGGTGTCCGTAACAGAAAGAAGAATAATTAAGTAAAAGAGCAATTTATTAAATTCTGTCTCGCTCTCTTGCCTACCCGCTGTATGTTCCCCTTTCTGTTACTCTCTTTCCGTTTTCTCCCTCATACTCTCCAATCTCTCTTTTTAAAAAATCTTATTTGTACACTCTCTCTTTATTTGTTTCTGTGCCTCAATCCACTCACGCACAATTCCTTCACTTTTCTCCTCTCGCACATTTCTCTCTATTTTCCCTCTCCCCCTTTCCCCCCCCTCTCTCTCTCTCTCTCTCTCTCTCTCGCGCGCGCTTTCTTTCTCTGTCTGTCGTCATCTTAAAAGCAAGTACTTTTCACGCTCTCTCTTTATGTGTTTCAGGACCACCACCCTTTCCCCATCTCGCACTCTTTCCTCTCCATCTCTTTGTCTCTTTCTCTCTGTTTCTGTCTCTGTTTATGTCATTGTCTCTGTCACTCACTCTCTCTCCCTCCCTGTCTTTCTGTCTCTGTCTCTCGCCATCTGAGAAGCAAGTGGTTTTGACGCTTTCTCTTTATCTGTTCCTGGGCCACTGCCCACTCGCATCCTCTCGCACATTTCTATTTGCCTCTCACCCCTTTTCTCCCCATCTCTCTGTCTCTCTCATTCTCTCTTGTTCTCCCCCTCTCTCTCTCTCCCTCTATCTTTCCGTCTCTCTGTCTCTGGCCATCAGTCAAACAAGTAGTTTTCTCTTATATCAAAACTAATGGAAATAATAACTTACCTAGTCAATTTCGTGACTGGATATGACTGATATGATCGAAAAGTATTGAGACAAAAGCTTTTATTTCGTAAATTTAAATGAAGACGTCTGTACAACTGAGCAGCTGATATGATAAAAGTGATGGTGTCTGAAATATTTTCAATATGGTGAGACAAAGTTCAGAAGACTTAGTCTCAATTTGAATCAGAAGAGAAAAAAGTAAAAAGAAAGAAAAAAAAAAGAAAAAAAAAGAGTTAAAGAATTCGTTAAAATTGATCCCATAAAAATACCATACCACACAAATTAAACCCATCCCTCCCTTTTTTCACTTCCCCTCTCTATACCTCAGACCCTAGCCTTTCCCCTTTCCATCCCTTACCCGCACTAAAAATTACCCTTTCAGTATAAAAGTAGACTGTAAAAAGCATCTGTCTTAATTATAAATTCTGAGGAAGCCTCACTAAATATCTAGGCGAAATATCAATAGGATTTAGTTGCTGTGTTGTTATATCCACTTTGTCCTCTATTTTCGACGACATTTGATCTGTAGATTGTGGTACGACACAAGTTTGTGCAAGTGGTGCACCCTTCCTACTCACCTAGCTGCCCGAGACTTTCTTTTTTTTCTTGTTTCCTCAAAGGAAGGTTCATCCCAAGTTTAAGATTTGAGAACGGGGTGGAGGCATTAAAAGAAATACGAAGTCGCGGTTTCACAGCATATAAATTTCTGCGATGGTAGGTGGGAGATCTCATGGAGGAACGTGCTGGTTGGATTTTACGGCATGTCACCCCTTATTGGGTTATTTTATGCCGAATACGTTTCGTTTTATTCATTCTTCTTGGGTATTCAATTTTTAAAACACATTTTTTAACTCATTTTTCATCTATTTAACTCATAGATGGGTCCCTAACGGGTTCTACCACTCCGGGTCAGAGTGGACCTTATAGAAATGGCGATAAAAGGGTACTCCACACTCCCAAGAGCTCAAAATTCAAACTTCACCATTAGATGCAGTTTAGCGTCATACCCAGAACACTAAGACCCTCAGCACATATATGAAAAAAAGGTTTGGGATTTGCTATATGGGCAAGAGGGTCGGGACAATAATATAGTTACTAGGGCTTGACCTGATCAGCCGATCGATTGGAGGGGCCTCTCCGACCGCCCGTCTAACCTAAGTAAAGGTTAAAGGAGAGTGCTGCAATTCATGGACTGCTCAGCCACCAGGATTGGACTGCGACACGAGTAGCACAATAGCGGTCAAGTGGGGAACTAATGGTAGGTGTGTCGCTCCACCTCAGACTCAAAAAACAATCTTCCTGGTCAAGCGGTAGTATATTAAAGGGGAGAGACTTCCTCACTGCCTGGCTGATACCGACCATAGGTCACTCCGACTACTTTATATGTTTACTACTGCTAAAAAAATAATAACTCTATATCAGGGGTTCTCAAACTTTTAAGTCCGTAGGCTCCAACAAAAAAGTGATTGACCTATCATGGACCCCCCTCCCTTATATACCCCAGTCTACATTGCAGTTGTTTTGCTGCAACCAATTATGTAATTAATGAATTCTGTACAAATGTTTATGTAGAACTGATTTTAAAATAACCGTAAAATAAACAGTAAAGTAAGCATAACATGTAAAAAAGAGCTGCAAATATTTAAAACTAACTTAATAACTTACCAAGGAAGCACATTTCCTAATATGATGGGTGAAGCTGATGACTTTTGATAAGTTCAGGAATATTGGGCTTAAACTTTTGAAAATATATCAACATGAGCATTTTCTCCAGGATTCTTGTGAAATTAATTTCTTTTAATTACTAAGAAGGCTTATTAGTTTCCATAGACCCCCGAATACTTACAGACCCTCTGAGTTGTTGTATAGACCCCAGGGTTTTTTTGTAGACCACTTTGATAAACCCTGCTCTATATAGTGTATATCCTTCAATGTGTGTAATTTTTGCCAGGGGTCCTACGATAACATCCCTTTGCCTCGACTCACATACTTTTTGTTACGTGGAGTGCTGCATCTGGGGATGTGTTTTGTCTTGGGTATAGAATGCATATGCCTCGCACTTCCTCGGGTCATTTAATAGGAACGGGGGGAAAGAGGAGGAAGCTGACTGGATTAGTGCTTTCCGTTCCTCGTAGACGCTTGATTGGCTTGACGTTGGAGAAATGAACATTTGTTGGTTGTGAATTCAGAGACAGACTGATCGATCGCGCTGTAGATTGATTGAGTGGATAACTGAAGCGACATTATAGGTATGAACAGAACAAGAGTGTATGTATATATATATATATATACTCTTGTTCTGTACATATATATTTCTACCCCCCCCCCCCATATATATATATATATATATATATATATATATATATATATTATTATAATGGAGATTGTGTGTTTGTCTGTCTGTAACCGAAACTATATTACTACTCAAGTCACAATTCCCTTAATTATTTACGTCAAATTCTCCATGATTTCATTCTTTTAAACCTTCTGTTATTAATAAAAATTGTTTTACATTATTAATACTGTTGACCATATCTACGTACTAATAACATGCAATTGTATTTATATATACAACAAAATAGCGGTTTACAGTTTGAACGAGAGGGCTAATTTGCATATTGATATTTAACATTTTATTTTAATAAATATGTGCTTGATATTATTGATTTCTAATTGTTTGGTTTTATCTTAAGAAATATAAACAAAAATCTCGTGAATAAATCTTAAAAGAAATTTATTTACAAGAAGAAATAACTGTAATATTATCCTTTACTTCCTATTTTAACTAAATAGTTAAATTAGGAAAATTTACCAATGAAAGAGGGGAGTAATGGAAAATGATAGAATAGTTAGTTTCGAAGTTGTTCTATTTTTCGATTATACCCCCTCTGTTGCAGATCTTTTTATCTGCATTCTTAGTCAGTTTCATTAGCCTTTCTAATTTAATATGATATTTTATTATATCAAAACTTAAATACTTGCACCCGGAGGGTGCATATATTTGCTAGTATATATAACTGAAAATAATTAAGATCTCACCTTCTTACTATAGTTTCATAACTATTCGTTTTCTGGATATGGCGTGAAACTACAACTAATGGTGAGGTTCCAATTTTGATGCCCTCAGGAATGTGGGGTACCCTTTCATCACCATTAGTACCAGCTGTGACCCGATACAACTGTTGGGTCTAAAATCTTGAGAAGTATGAAAGAGTTCTTATTGAATATAGGAGTCACTTACTTGTGTCTAACCCACGTGTTAGGGTCAATACAGGGCTACGTACTCACATCGGTACGAGTCTAAATATATATATATATATCACTAGGTATGAGTATAAGGAACAGGACATGGAAAGAGGGAGGGTAAAATCACAATTGAAAATGGCTAAAAACTACTGTCCCATACAAAACTTTGCCCCAAAAAGTTGACTTTCTCCCCCCTTACTAACCGAACCCCACCCCTCTCCCTACCTCCTACACCTTCCTCTCTATTACTATGTA
>CM042154.1:61467133-61487133 GCA_023376005.1 Doryteuthis pealeii
AAATTAACAATTTCTAATTTGCGTTTCTATTTCAAAAGGTTTTGCGGTCGGACATATATATATATATATTATATATATATATATATATAGGAATGTGTGTGTAAGTGTGTGTATGTGTGTGTGTGTGTGTGTGTGTGTGTGTGTGTGTATTTATGTGTGTGTACATATTCGTTTGGTGATGGTTAATATATCCAATATACATAAAAACCGAAAGGTTTGAATGTAGGCAGAACTATTCATTCATTCATAAATTAATACTTCCTCTGAATATTTATTTTTCGTACATATATATATATATATATATATATATATATATATATATATATATATATATATATCAATCTTTCCATTGATGTCTAATAAAATGCAATTTAGACTTTTAAAAAATAATAATCTGCTGATGTCTAACAACTTTTATATGGGCCGTGAGAATGACATGACAGGAAACGATCAGTCGTTTGTGAGATGGGAAGCAAGTGGCCTCACAGCTGCGGTTTTGAAGGATGTCTCTTTAAAGATATGTTAAAAAAACCACGCAGTATTCTTGCTTAGCTCCCATCTAGCATTTCCCCCCCTCTCCAATCGTTTCGGTAAATTCGAAGTTTTGCAGCCGTACAAGAGTACTGACACGGCTACAGCTACCAAGTGCGCTACCTGAAATGCAAACACGGCATCGTGCAGGATCTGAACCCGGGCAGACGAGTCCAGCACCTACAACGATAACCGTGACGCTGAGAACGCCACCTTAAAAATGTATGTTTTGGTCCTCGTGTTAAATCCAGGCCATATGTCATATCCCATCCTCGTGAGAAGACAATTAAATACCTTCTGTGTCCATTAGAAGAAGGTGCTCGTGGGTGGTTGGGATGTTGTTTGCAAGTGGGGCGCGGGGGATGTGTGTGTTTGTTAAAGAACAGTGCTCGGCCGTTAGCCGATCATATGGCCTGCGCTTATTTGAGTTAATAGGTTTGCGCCACGCCGTTGACCAGCCGTCTAATCTCTGGCGCGAGATCAAATCGGTGAGCGAGTAGATGGTTTTTATTTTCATTTTGTTATCTTTCTTACTTATTTTCGTTGTCATAACAGCTAAATTGGTATTATTGGTGCCGTTGTCTAGGTGATACTAGAGCAGGGGTGAGGATTAGTGACTCCGTTCATCTTGCACGCTTGACTGGTCTGCGGGGGATGGAGAATATCCGTATTAGCTTAACCTCGGGTCCGTTTCCCCGTGTAATAAGAACAAAAAAAAAAAAAACTAAATAAAACAAAAACAAAAACAAAACAAAAGCAAACAAAAAATAAAACAAAAATAAATCATTTACCTGGGCATTATTTTTCCTGTTTGTTCAGCTTTATTTTTCGCTTTTGTTTTGAGGTCTTTTTATATTCCCGCCATTTTTTATTTATTTCATGTCTTCTTTTCTCTGTTGAGTATATTTTTCTTTTCTCTCTCTATTTCTTTCTGTATTTATTTATCAGTCTGTTTATATGTAAGTCAATAATTGTTTTTCTTTCTTTCTTTCTTTCTTTCTTTCTTTCTTTCTTTCATGTTTTTCCTTGTCTCTATCTATATTTTCTGTTTTCTTTCTTTCTTTCTTTCTTCAAATTTTTCCTTGTCTCTATCTATATTTCTGTTTTCTTTCTCTTTCTTTCTTTCTTTCTTTCTTTCTTTCTTCATGTTTTTCCTTGTCTCTATCTATATTTCTGTTTTTCTTTCTTTCTTTCTTTCTTTCTTTCTTTCTTCATGTTTTTCCTTGTCTCTATCTATATTTCTGTTTCTTTCGTTCTTTCTTTCTTTCTTTATGTTTTTCCTTGTCTCTATCTATATTTCTGTTTTCTTTCTTTCCTTTCTTTCTTTCTTTCTTCATATATTTTCTACTCTTCGTGTCTACCTATCTATCTATCTATCTATCTATCTATCTATGTTTCTTTATTTCCATAATCTCTTCGGGTCACCTCTTGCTGTCTGTCTGTCTGCCCCCCTCTCTCTCTCTCTCTCTCTCTCTCTCTCTCTCTATATCTATATATATTATATATTATATATATATATATATATATTCTTTCTTTCTTTATCATCATATATTTCCGAGTTTCTTCGGATCTATGTATCTCTATATTTATTTATTTATTTCTCGGTCTGTTCACACATTTCGCAAACTCTCAATTTCTTCTTTCGCTTATTCGCAGTCTCTTCGGATCTTTCTTTCGTTCTTTCTTTCTTTCTTTCTTTTTTCATATATACATCTGTTGTGTCTATCTATATATCTATCTATCTATGTCAGTTTGTTCACATATATCTCATTCTCTCCAATTTATTTTTTATATTTCCAAGTCTCTTCGGATCTTTCCTTCTTTCTTTCTTTCTTTCTTTCTTTCTTTCTTTAAGTCTATTCACGTGTATGTCCATCTATCTATTTCCTTCTACATATATTTATCATTGTCTACTTATCTATTTTGATATGTATGTATGTTTCTTTCTTTGTTTCTTTGTTTCTTTCGTATTTTTCTCAGTTTGTTCACATATTTTGCCATCTCTCCATTTATTTCTTCATATATTTCCCATTCTCTTCAAATCTGTTCTTCTTTCTTTCTTTCTTTCTTTCTTTTTACATATATGTACATCTATCCGTTTTCTTAGAAATATATTTCTTAGTATTTTTATCTATCTAAATATTTTACTTACTTTCTTTCTTTTTTTTCTTTCTTTCTTTCTTTTTTCTTTCTTTCTTTTTTTCTTTCTTTCTACATATATCTACATCTATCCTTTTCCTTCTACATATATTTCTATGTATTCGTATCTATCTAAATAACCTTTCTTTCTTCCTTTCTTTCTTCCTTTATCAATTTTCTTTCTTTACCCATTACCCTTTAACCTTCGTTTTGCCAACTTCTTCTTCATTTCCCCCCTCCCTTCCTCCTTCTGTTCCTTCCTCCCTCTCTGCCCTTCCTCCCTCTTCCTTCCTTTCTTCTTTCATTCCTTCCCTTTTTTTACTGTATTCTTTTCTGTTTTCATTCTTTGAGTATTACATACAATCTCGCTTGACTGAAAGGGATTTATTTCTTAAGCCCTCGGACAGGCTGGACAGATTGTCATGAGCTTTGGCCTCTAGGCTTTTCACAGGGGGAGGGTTTTTGGCAAGGGCCGATGTTGTTCAGCATTTCTTCGTCACCAAACATTTATAACATTCCACTAAAAAGCTCTTCACTCTTTGATACTTTGTCACGATCAGGCTTTTACTTATGGGCCTGATTTCTAAATCTTTAATCCCTCGACCAGTCGCGCCCTCCACCGAACCGCCACCCATATATCATCGATACATTCACTTTTCTTTTTAAAATGGAGGAGAGAGAGAGAGAGAGAGAGAAGAGAGAGAGAGAGGAGAGAGAGAGAGAGAGAGAGAGAGAGAGAGTAATTGTCACTGGAATATTGATATAGGTTATTGCCAGTGATATGTAGGGCACGTTGGAACTGTATCGTAAATAGGAATTCATGGAAGTGTCGGGACTCACTTCAAAGTGGAGAAGAAGAGAGAGAGAGAGAGAGAGAGAGAGAGAGAGAGAGAGAGAGAGAGGGAGGAAGGTAGGGGTGAGAGAGTAATTGTCACTGGAATATTGACATAGGGTATTGCCAGTGATATGTAGGGCATTTGGAACTGTATCGTAAATAGGAATTCATGGAAGTGAAGAGAGAGAGAGAGAGAGAGAGAGAGGAGAGAGAGAGAGAGAGAGAGAGAGAGAGAGAGAAGAGAGGAAGAAAGAAAAGAGAATTAGTTTCTGTGCTCAGGAAGCAATAAAAACATTTATACAAATAGTAAAATAATTGTCATTGGAATATTAATATACGGTATTACCAATAATATATGGGGCACTTAGAGCTGTATCGTAAACATAAGAAGCAAAAGTATATGAAATAGAAATTCATGGAAGTGTTGGAATTTTTAGGGATCACATTGGCGTTGGGGTCTGTGATAACTTCTCTTATCTCTTCAAACTGGAGAGTTTGAAACCCTGATTTGTTTAAATGAGGGTTCCTCAACGAGGGCCATTATTTTTTTATTTGGGGTTGGGCTACAAGGCCAAATATAAAAATGGGTAGGGACAAGGGACCAAGAGGGAGCCACAGAAAAGTTACGACCCACAAAAGATACATACGGAGTATTTTGTAATTAATTATTATTATTTAAAATGAAATATTAAACTTTTTATTTAGTTAAAATGTTATATAAATCTAACCAATTTTTTTAACATAAATATTTATTTATTGTATTTTTTAAATGTGATCTATGCAAAGTAGCCGGTTTTAGTTTTCAATTTCTTAAAATCTAAAACTCCTAATTTATACTTTAAATCAGGGTTTCTCAACAGGGGATATATAGCCCCCTTGGAGAGGGCTATGAAATTAGGGGGAGGCACAAAGTACTCGCATTGGGTTGGAGGGGAGCACAGTCAAAAAAGCCTTGAGATACACTAGTCTAAAACAGGTCGTTACCCCCCCCCCCAAAAAAAAAGGTGATAACTAGAGTTCAAATTTGACCCAACACTTTGGGGCTATGAAATGGGGTGGGTGGGGGGTAAAAGCCAAATATTAAAAATGGGGTGCCACAAGGACCCAACAATGAGCCACAAAAAATTTAGGATCTACATTATATATATATTGAGAGAGAGTATTTTGTAATTAATAATTATCTATCTAAAATAAAATATTAAATTTATCATTTAGTTAAAATGTTAAATAAATCTAAGACATTTTGTTAACATACATATTTGTTTATTATATTTTTTAAATCTGAGCCATACAAAGTAGCCGTTTTTAGTTTTCAATTTCTTAAAATCTAAAACTCCTACTTTATTCTTTAAATCAGGTTTTCTCAAGGGAGACCACGAGATCTTCTTTTTTTGTTTGGGAAGTGGGGCACAGAGATCTTATATTGAGTTGTGGGCGGCCAGGTTGAAAAATCCTGGTTTAGATCATCTTAATTGAAACTGAGACCTCTTGTTCTTTCGATCATTTAGCAAAGGTCTTCATGACTATTTACAATTCTTTCATCAAAATATGATCGATGTCTTCATATTTCACAGTTTATTAAAGTAAAAAAAATATCAGTATTCGTTATTAATTTGACGCATATCGATCGATAAAATCCGTACATAAATAAACACTTTACTGGTCCTTTACGCTATTGAAGGAAAAAAAAGGAGTGTAAATGGGTCCTAAGTTGAAACGAACTCAACGACACGTTTCTTTAATACACAATTAAATGAGACTTCAAAAGTCAGCAAAAAAGTCAAAGAAAAAAATCAGCAAAAAACAACATCCCCCAGCAAAACACAGCAAAATATACAGCAACAATCAGCAAAAATAAAATCAACAAAAATACAGCAAAAAAAAAAAAAAAAAAAAAACAAGAAAACAACAGTCGAAGAAATTTAAAAAAAAAAGAACTAAAGAAAATACCACAGAAACAAACAAACTTGTCGTGCCTCTAGTAATTAAATTTTTAATTGTGAAATAAACGAGCTTCTGGCCAATAAAAAAAATACAGAGGGCTGATCAACATTTCTCGGCCAATCAAAAAGTGAGGTGGCGAGAGAGAGAGAGAGAGAGAGAGAGAGAGAGAGAGAGAGAGAGAGAGAGAGAGAGAGAGAGAGAGAGAGAGAGAGTCACGGGAACATGTGAGTCAGTGAGTTAAATACTTCTTTTTTTTACTATTCCATTCGATGTGGGTCAGCATTAGGGTAGGGCGATTTTGGAACTGTAACATCTCCTACGTGGTGAAAGTTGCAAAGTAACATAAAAAAATACTCCAGGAGATATTTTTCTTCAAAACTTTGCCTTCATTTAAGAAAATAGATTTCAGTCTTTTAAAGTGTTATCACTGTTACAGTTTAATTAATTAAGTAAAAAGCACCATATCGGAGGTGTCGGCGATGATGGGGGGATATTTTCAATTCTAATTCTAGTTATAATACCTTATTCGTTTCATCTTAGTAAAATAAAATAACCTTTTCTTTTTTAAATATTGAAATTGCTAAATTCTCTAACAAATTTATGGGCCAAATGTTGCGAGAACAAGGATTTTTAGTACCTTTTAATTGACGATCTTTGATGCTATTTCCACAAACAGCTGTACAAGTACGAGATCTAGTTTTTGATATCAATATCTATTATAGTAACATACAACTTTCGCTATTTGAGAGAATTTGATATTCTAAAAAAGTGAAAAATCAACCTACCCTAGTCAACATATCAAGTGTAAGTACATGTACCTTAAAATTGCATTTGTTCTAGTATTCATCAGAGCTAGAATAAATGCCTTTCAGCCGGGTTCCATAGTAGATCTTACCGATGAGTAGGGTCCGATTTTATGAGCAGGGGCTGGCTGGGGTGGTCAAAGCTTAGGTACCCGACATTTATGCTGAAAAGAGGGGGGGTCTTAAGGAAAAATTGTAATTATTATTCCACTCATTATGCGTTTTTCACACCAGCGTTAGCTGACGGTCTTTCATTGGAGTCTGAGTTACAACAAATCTCCACAGGTCTCAAAGACAATTCTGAGTATTCTAACCGATCTCAACTGCAGCTGCCTTGATTTTCTCAATTCTTTCTCTGATTTTCAATTCCTTTAGTCTGTTTTCTAAACTTTTAGGGACTGTTCCAAGGTCAGCAACCACAATAGGTATTATTTTCAACCTCATATTCCACAGTTTTTTTCCAATTTCTCGAGCAAGGTCCATGTTTTCGTTTTCTTTCATCTTCACCCTGTGATCTGCTGGGACTGCAAAATCTACCAGTTGACAAGTTCTATTCTTCTTATTAATCAATACTAGGTCTGATCTTCTGGCTGGGATAAGGTGATCCTTCTTCTTCTTCTTCTTCTTCTTCTTCTTCTTCTTATTATTATTATTATTATTATTATTATTATTATTATTATTATTATGAGTTTTCACATCAGTGTTAGCTGATGGTCTTTCACTGGAGTCTGAGTGACAGCAAGTCTCCTCAGGTCTCCAGGACTCTTCTGAGTATTCTGGCAGATTGCAGCAGTGCAGTGTTCTGAATGGTTTCAATCCTTCCTCTGATTTCCAAACTTTCCAAACCCTTTTCCAATCCTTTTGGGACTGTTCCAAGTGCACCAACTACAATTGGTATCACTTTCACTTTCATATTCCATAACTTTTTCAGTTCTCTGGCAAGGTCCAGATATTTGTCTATTTTTTCATTTTCCTTTAACTTCACCCTGTGATCTGCTGGCACTGCAAAATCCACCAGTTGACAAGTTCTTTCTTTTTTGTTTATCAATACTAGGTCTGGCCTTCTTGCTGGGATAAGGTGATCCGTTTTTATCTCAAAGTCCCAGAGAATTTTTTGCGTTTTTTTCTCAAGAACAGATTCTGGTTTATGCATATACCATTTTGTTGTGTGGTCAAAATTTAATTTTTTGCATAATTCCCAGTGGATCACCTTCCCAACCCAGTCGTGTCTAGCTTTGTATTCTCGTTGTGCTAGTTTGCTACATTCGCAGAGTATATGGTTTACAGTCTCATCTCTATTACCGCAAAGTCTATATTTACTATTTTGTTGGGTCTTATCAATTTTCGCTTTGATGTAGTTTGTCCTTATGGCATTATTTTGAGCAGCAATTATAAGTGATTCTGTTTCTCTTTTGAGGTTTCCCTTTCTTAACCATGTCCAAGTCTTTCCATGTGCAACCTCTTCTATTTGTCGTTTGAAGCGTCCATATAATTGTTTTTCTTCCCATTTTTGTTTTCTAGTCTTTGTCGTTTTTCTGTTTGTCCATCTGCCGTTTCTACTATTGTTGGCCGCCATAAGTAATTTGTCTTTGCTCTTCCTTGTGTAATCTTCAAGTTGTTGGATTGTGGTTTCTACGCATTCCTCTATGTTGGCAAGACCTCTTCCCCCTTCCTTTCTTGACACATACAATCTATCTCTATCATCTCTCGGGTGGAGAGCCTTGTGCCTGGTCATTAATTTTCTCGTCCTTTGGTCTATCTGTCTGAGTTCTTCTTTTGTCCATTTTAAGAATGGTCCTGAGTATCTTATAATGGGGACAGCCCAGGTATTAATTCCTTTGATCAGATTTCTGCTGTTAAGTTTCGTTTTATTATTATTATTATTATTATTATTATTATTATTATTATTATTATTATTATTATTATTATTATTATTATTATTATTATTATTAATGATGATATTATATATTATATTATTGAAAAAAAAGGTTAAAACAATATGCAGGGGTGACAAGACTTTCGGACTACGCTGTACATCTTTGGTTGCATAGTTTTGAGATAATGAGAAGTTTACCTGTTTAAAATGATTGTGAAGATACATTTTTGTACGGCATATAATTGGTGTGGGGGGTGGGGGTGGTGTGCTATAATTGTTAAACTGGCATAGAATAACACAATCAGGTGACAAGATGCCTATTCCTCCAAGATGGCATTTTTCACTTCTGGCTGCTTGAAAGGTCAATGGCAGGATATGATCATCAAAAGAACGACGGCCGACAGAATTTCACTTGATTCTAGCAACATTTTTAAGATTTCACGCCTCTTCTCAAAATCGTTACCTTGGGCAGCAATCCAGAACGAGTTACAACACGATTACAACTGCTTCCTGGGGGGGGGGGGTTTGGGGGGTAGAGTTAGGACGCGGGGGGGGCACGATTGTATCAAGTTCTATCCGATTAGCGATTTCTAAAATTTCACCTTTGTTTTATGCAACCTTCCATTTTCTTTTTCTTTTCTTTTAGTTCTCGTACGTGCGCGCGCATGCGCACTTGCGAGGAAAGATTAACGATGTAAACAAGGTTACCGCACACCTTATGCGTTTTGTAACACACACACACTTATTCATAGATACATGCAGGTTGGGACACCAGATCCATTTTTTTTTAGAGGAATACAACTGTTATAAATTCGGGGGTTTTTACTTCTTCTAGACAGGCTGTCTAATCAAGGCTAAAGAACCGAGTCTGTCCTACTATTTATTCATAGCTAGGAGTAGGAGGAGTAGGGTGGGGGAGAACATAGGGTTTGGTGCCCTTCACATGGGCATTAGTGCGAAAGTTAAACGCAAACAGCCTCACTCAGGACTTCAAACTCGGGCCATCGATTCCATTGCATACGGCAATAACCGTTACGCTAAGCACGCATGCTCTCTCTTCTCTCTCTCTCTCTCTCTCTCTATATATATATATATATATATATATATATATATCAATTGTAATATTATGGATTTGGACTCATAACTTAAAGTTTCATGGTTATGCAATCATCAGATGAGTCAAATGGTTGAGATCTTAAAAACCAGTAGTCAATGTTTAAGATTGTATATATATATATATATAAGTGCTTAATTGGAGTCGGACCTAATTAGGTCCGACTCCAATTAAGCACTTATTCTCCCAAAAATTATCGGCAAAAAGCCATTCTAAACAAACCTTGTTTACATATATATATATATATATATATATATATATATATATATATGTGTGTGTGTGTATGTGTGTGTGTGTGTGTAATTACATAGTCGGACCAAAGGACAGTGCAAGTATTGCGGGGTTGGGTCGGGGTTGGTGGATGGTGGGTTAAAGAAATCCGACACAAACAGATGGCTATGTATGAAGTTTTTCTCGGAACGGTGTTTCGCATGAGGGATAAGTGTAAGAATCGGGAAGGTCGGTGGGTGGTGGGTCGGTTCGGGGAACTTGGGGGATATGGGGGTGGGTGGGTGGTGATAAGGATAGCCCGAGTGTGTTTCATAAAGAAACCAAGCGGCTTAGCGGTCCACAATCTGTCATGGATCACAGAGGCCGTCTGCTAAACACTACAAAGGAATTACGGGGCATTTCTTCACACAGCCCGCGATGGATACTTTCGTGTTGGGCGTGAACGGCGGTAGGGTGGGTGGTTGTGGCGCTATAGGTGTGTGTGTGTGTGCATGTGTGTGGGGGGAAACTGGAGACCGAACAGTAAAGAAGAAGCATGCGGGCAGCTAGTGTTATTGATCGTGGGGATGAATTAAAAAAAAATGAAGGGGATGGGTATTCACACATTTTGCATTGAGTGTCCTATCAACTTTGGAGATTGAGCTATGGTGTTTTGCGAATATTGTTGTCAAAATCTCTAGACATAGTTTGTATTTTCCGTGTGCTTCCTCAAGTTTCCTAATCTCTGGTTGATTTCATGTTTACGTTTGAATGTTAATATCTATCTATCTGTTCACAGTTTATCTATCTATCTATCTATCTATCACTCTCTCTCTCTCTCTCTCTCTCTCTCTCTCTATATATATATATATATATTATATATGTACACAGACACACACACACACACACACATATATATATATATATATATATATATATGTGTGTGTGTGTGTGTGTGTGTGTGTGTGTGTGTGTATAATGTGTATTTTGGCAGTAGATTCTCTCGTAGACATCAAAAATTATATTCCAGGATCTATCTATCTATCTATCTATCTATCTGCCGACTTTGATTTGAAAATCGCAAATGTGACAAACTGTCAGTTACCCAGCGCCGTTGTCTTCATGTTAACGCTATCCTAACACACACACACACACACACACACACACACACACATATATATATATATATATATATATATATGAGTGTGTGTATATATGCATGTATACCCTAACTTTATATGTATATGTATATCTTTATATATGTATATCTTTATATACATAAAATCAGAGATGAAATATCTAGGTGTTAATTTTCCGTGACTCCAGTTTCATGCATCTTATGCAATCTTCAGACGGTTAAATATTGAAATATTAAAATATATTTCTATAGATACCCTAACTTATTTATATATACGATAACTTATATATATATATATATATATATATATATGACCTATATATATATATATATATATATGACTATATATATATATATATATATATATCTTTATATCCTAACTTATTTCTATATATATACGCTAACTTATATATATTCGCTAACTTATATATATATATATAAATATAGAAAAAGTCACTATAAGAGGAATAATACCTACTTCTAAACAAAACTAAAGGTCTAAGAAAGTCCGGTTGGTGTAGGGTTACTGTCCTCGCCTGTCAGCTTGACAGTCGGGGTTCGAATCACGCACAAGGCGGTCTTCCTGTCTATAGCTCTGCTGATGAGGCCTAATAGGCCGAAATGTACATACAGAGATTGATTTTTCTCGATTTGTTTAGCCTTACATTTGAATAGGTATGCACGCCTAATTAAATAATTACTAATTTATTAACTTCCAAAATTAGGTACGACTTCAATTAAGCACATATTCTCCCATATATTATATATATATATATATATATATATATTGACACTTGCAACTTCATTATTTGATGTTTTTATAGATATGTTAAAACTAATTGCGGACATTGATATCTTTTATGTGATTGCAATATAATATCCCGTCGTAGGGGCGTCAAAATCTGTTTAAATGATGCCGGACTAAATTCCACGATCGGTCATCTGAGGCGGCCGGTCAGAGAAATAACGTCACTACAAATAACGTCACTACGAAATGAGCAAAGACAGTTTTGTCGGCAAGAACTGAAGTGGGGAGTCGCTAATGTGCTTATTAGGCATAAAAGTATTTTTTATTTATTTGTGTCATGCTTTACTGAAAGGTGTAAGTGGCAAGTACTTTAGTGTCATATCCTGTGAAAAAAAGGGAGAGTAATTTGTTAGTGGAAAAAAAGAAGAGCAAAAGAATGAAAGAGAGAAAGAAAAAAAGAAAGAAAGAAAGAAAAAAAGAAAGAAGGAAAGAAAGAGGAAAGCAAAGAAGAGGAACCAGAAAGAAGGAAGGTAAAAAGAAAAAGAAAAAAATACAAAAAAAAAAGAATAATGAGTGCGTTTATATAATTTAATGTTAATGGTTGAGCAACGAACTCGTTGCTGGTTGGTACGAGGTTCACACTAGGTTTTTGTATATATATATATATATATATATATATATATATATATATATATATAACACAATTCAATATTCATTATCTTGACTCTTTCAGTTTCATTTTCTATTTCCTTCTTTTCCAGCTGTCAAAATTGTGGCCCCGTCGGTTTTTCTATTTTATGGTTTCGTTTGGTTCCCCCTAAAACTAATATATATATAAGATTTTTGGATGTTTGTTTATTTAGAAGCGTTGCTGAATAAAGCATATATTACATTTTTACTTGAAGGCACTTACAACGCATGTATATTATATATATATATATATATATATATATATATATATATATATCGCTGATGAGACTTAATAAAGTCGAAACAGTCTGTACGATATTCTACACACCGAGCGATCCTTTGCTGGGATTACACTTGTCAAGTTCATTTTCTATAAGAAAAAGTATCGAATTTTATGCGATACATGCGTTGTAAGTGCCTTCAAGTAAAAACTTATATATATATATATATATTATATATATATATATATATATATATATATATTATATATAATGTGTGTGTGTGTGATACTAAATGATAATAATAATAATAATAATAATAATAATAATAATAAGACAACAGCATTGTTTATATCGGTTATAATAACTCGGACGAGTCCTGGAGACATGAGGAGACTTGCTGTCACTCAGACTCCAGTGAAAGATCACCTGTTAAAGCTGGTGTGAAAAAATCGCAAAAAGTGATATCACAACAACAGCAACATATTTTACAACAAGAAGACAACCGCATTGTTGTAATTAACACTAATACTCCAATGAGTCCTAGAGACCTGAGGATTTTGCTGTCACTTAGATTCCAGTGATAGACTACCAAAGAAAGAATTAAAAGAGTTCGATTCCTTTGTAACCAAGTAGGTTTAAAGCATTAAATTATTAAAATTTGATCCCTCGTAACACGCAATCATAAATTCATCTATCTATCACTTTCAGTTTGGTCATCTCTCATTCTCTCTCTCTCTCTCTCTCTCTCTCTCTCTATATATATATATATATATATATATAATATATATATATATTATATATATTTATCATCCCGTGCAATTAGCACGGATATCCATGACAATCTCTCGCCAACCCTTCCTACGACTCATCGTCCCAGAGAGGTCCTCCACGCAGCATCCAGTATCCTCGCATAGTTGGTCAATGTAGGTCCTTAGTGGCCGGCCCACATTAGCATGTCCATGCGTTGGCTTCCACAGGAGGACGTCGCTTACAAATATTATATATATATATATATATATATATATATATATATCTACGTGTGTGTGTGTGTGTGTGTGTGTGTGCGTTTACGTGTGTGTGTGTTGTGTGTGTTTACGTGCGTGTGTAATTATTCTGTTCATATCTATCTGTCTATCAATGTGAGGTTTTAGAAGAAGTTTCTTTTTAAATTTTCATTGAATGTTTTGAAAAGTTTAAATTAACTTAGTGTGTATGTTTCATGCATACACATACACACACGCACATATATATATATATACATGTGTGTGTGTGTGTGTGTGTGTGTGCGTTCGCGTGTGTGTGTGTGTGTGTATAATTGTGTTTGTAACACTTTTCTATCTCATTGTCTCTGAATCACTCATCTCGATGTAATATACTTTTTCCAATAGATATCGAAATTTATAATATGATGCTGAATTTCATGAATGAACCTCCATAATGATTCAATAGTGAAAGTGGAATACTCTAGTGGCATATTTAAAATACAATTATCTATTATTTTAAAGATGGAAAATAAAATGTCTTATTGTATTTATGTATTTAATACTTTTTAGCTTGCGGATTATTTTTAGCTTCCAGATAAATGGTTAGAAGTCAAATAATTGAAAGAAGACTTAGCAATACGTCGTTCTGAAAGTAACTCCCCCCTCTCTCTCTCCTTTCTCAATCTTTCTCTCTGTTCCCCCTCTTTTCTTCTCTCTCTCTCTCCTCTCTCTCTCTCTCTCTCACACGCACACGCACACGCACACAAATATATATATGTATATATAAAAGTAAGGAAAGTCGACGGGGCGGCCTAAAGTCAGCCAGTCAGCGAGGGAGTCTATCCCCTTTTCAATAGAGCTAGACCAAGGAGATTGTTTTAGCATCTGAGGTGGAGCGCCACACCTACCATCAGCTCCTTACTTTACCGCACAGATCCCTGTGCTACTCATATCTGAGTTGGCGAGGACCGGTATCGAACTAGGAACCTTGTGGTTTCTAAAGGCTTGAATTCAGGCCTTCTAGACAGATTGCCTAACCAAGTTTAGCGGGCCCAGTCTGTCCAAATATTTACCCATAGCTGGAGGCTTGGTTCATTTCTTTTGCCGAATAGTATATCAACCTTCATGGGTTATTTAATGTCAAAGCCACCCTTGTAGAAGAAGAGTAGTGGTACTATTTAACTTGTAGCTACGAGGATGAGGGTTTTCACACCTCTCCTATTAGGTTATTTGCCCGAAAGCGAACGCAATAGCACGATTGGATTTCGAACACGCTTACTACGGCGTCACAGTTCAGCTCATACTCCACTTGTATTGTCTGCCTCGTACTCTACTCGTACTCTACTGGTACTGTCTGCCTCGTACTCTACTGGTACTGTCTGCCTCGTACTCCACTCGTACTGTCTGCCTCGTACTCTACTCATACTGTCTGCCTTGTACTCCACTCATACTGTCTTCTTTGTACTCTACTCGTACTGTCCGCATCGCACTCCACTCGTACTGTCTACCTCGTACTCTGCTGGTACTGTCTGCCTCACACCCCACTCATACTGTCTGCCTCGTACTCTACTCATACTATCTGCTTCGCACTCCACTCGTACTATCTGCCTCAAACCTGGGACGCGATCTATCTAAGTGAAAATTAAGCGCTATCTAAATTATGAGCATTTCATTCTTGACATTGTGTTTCCTAAGTGTGTGTCCACTTGCATCTGACGCCTACTTTGGTGCAGAATTGAGGGGGCAAACTGCTTTGAAAAACAAAAACAAAAAAAAAAAAACACAACAAAAAACAAAAAAAAAACAAAAATACAAAACAAAACAAAAAAACTACTTCATGAACAAGTGACCCATGAATGGGGATACACTATTCCTCTATAGAGAATTCACTTCAATTCGACAATCCTATAAATTCTGACGTCAGTACCGTACGGTTGACGTCTAACTGCACACACACATTCATATATATACGTGTGAGCACACACACACACACACACACACACACACACACACACACACACACACACACACAGACACACACACACACATATATATATATATATATATATATATATATATAGCACACTTAGTGAGTTAATGGTATAATTAGTAAAATGCTCAATATCATTGATAGAACCGTTATGTAAGAATATATATATATATATATATATATATATATATATATATATTAGATGAGAAATGGTATATAAAAACGAGATATAAGGAAGTCGTTATTCTCATTCATTATATATTTTTGTATTATACATTCACCCTAGTTTCTTTCTATTTCATTCACTTGTTTCTTTTTTATGTACTTCCTTCTTTTTTTTTTAATTCACCATCTTTTTTTTTCTTTTTTTCTATCTGTCGTTATTTTATTCATATCTTTCTTTTTCATACACTTCTGTCTTTTTCATTCTCTTCCTTCATGGACTTCATTCTCCTTTCTTTCTGTCATATTTTTGTTTTCTCTTTTCTTTTTTTTTTTCTTCTTTAAAAAAGAATAAATTTCTGTTCAGTTTTATTTTCAGGCTTATTCATTTTTGTTGTCTTTCTTTCTTTCTTTCTTTCTTTCTTTCTTTCTTTAATTTTCTTCCCTTTATTCTGTGTTTTTTTCTTCTTTTTGTTCATTCATTATCCTTTTCTTTCTTTATCCATTTTTTCTTTTAGATTTATATTTTTCTACTATCTATTATTCATTCATTTATCTATAATTCTTTTTTCTTTATTCCTTCATTTTTTTTAAAACTCTTTCTTTCGCTCTTTTTTTTTTTGTTGTTGCATAAAACGTAACAAAAACAAAACAAAAGGAAAAAAAACAATCTTCCCTGAACTGGAAATCTACAAAGAACTTTTCCTTTTGACATTTTTTTGACGTAAACTCTTTGAACACGGGGCAGTCCGAAAGATCGCATCCACTCCTGTTCCATTCTTTCGATTCGATCCTCACCACCACCACCACCACCACCACCACCAACGCCTTCCCGGCCGCCTCCGCCCTCGCCACCCATTTTCACCCCCAGTGCATCACCCCTATCACCTCAAATTGCGCACACAGAGCCAACCAATCCCTGCTGTTTTCTGATCGACTACTTCGTTTTACCCAATCAATGTTCCACTTCAGGTTGTTTACCAGAATCGGATTCTCTTAATTTCGGCTCAGAATTCAGTTTTTATCTCTTTATTTATCTTAGCCGATTCATATCTATCTATCTATCTATCTATCTATCTATATCTAAGTCTGTTCATAATCCATACCTATCTATCTATGTAACCCCCCTTTCTCTCTCTCTCTCTCTCTTTTCTCTCTCTCTCTCTCTCTCTCTCTCTATATATATATATATATATATATATATATATATATATATATATTAGTCTGTTCATAATCCATCTCTCTTTCTCTCTCTCTCTCTCTGCTCTGTCTCTCTTCTCCCCCTCTCTCCCTCTCTCTCTCTCTCTGTATATATATATATATATATATATATATATATATATATTATATATATATATATAAATGAACAGATTAAAGGTTTAGCTTTTATTTATTATCATAGGAACAATCTTTACGACCGAATATATATATATATATATATATATATATATATATATATTATATATATATATACATAATCTCAATCTGTACATAATCCATATCTATCTATCTATCTATCTATCTTAGTCATCTATCTATGTATCTTTGTCAGTTCATAATCCAAATCTATCTATTCATCTATATTTCTATCAATCTGACTGTTCATATCTATCTATCTAGCTAGCTATTTAGCAAGCTAGCTAAATATATAGATAGGTTGATAGTTATCTAGCTAGCTAGCTACCTGTCGATGTAGATAGGTAGATAGATACCTATCTTAAACATGAACAGCTAAATATATAGATAGATATGAACATACTAACAATCTATCTATCTATCTATCTATCTATCTATCTATCTCTGTTTATATCTATACATTAGCTAAGATCATTGTTAGATAATTTTGTGGCTGATATTATTTTTTTCATATTGACTTTCAACAATGTCGATTAAGATGAAATACTGCCGAAATGACTGTTAGATAAAAATAAGATTCATACTTAAGAATATACTTGGAAGTAATAGGGCAGTTAATGACAAAATAAGTAAACATCTTTGATCAACAAAAAATAATGGCTTATGTATTGTTTGCCCTATTACTTCAGAACCACTGTGTGTCTGCATATAATATATATATATATATATATATATATATATATATATATATATATATATATATATAATGGTACCTTGACTTACGAGTTTAATTGATCCACTCGTAATTCAATTTACTTGTCTATCAAATCAATTTTTCTCGAACGAAATTAACTGAAATGTCATTAAGACTTTACAGTCCCACTCACCCCAAAATACCTTAATTTCTTTTTGTAAGAAAAATGTTGCTCTGTATTGTATGCAATCATAATAAAGTAGAATGCAATGAATTATGTGATGTTATATGTTTTAATGCTTATTTTATTATGAATAATATTAACTTATTTACATAAGCGTATCTGAAACTCGCACAAAAACATTAACCCAGTGATAGTTCATAACTCAGGGAAACTCGTAAGGAGAGGTACTTGGAAGTCAAGGCACCACTTATATATATATATATATATTATATATATATGTGTGTGTGTGTGTGTGTTTGTGTGTGTGTGTGTGTGTGGGATGGGTGTTCTTTATGGGGTCATTTATTGCCATATATATATATATATATGTGTGTGTGTGTGTGTGTAAATATGTATATATATCCGTCTATTTGTGGTATATATATTGTTTGGGCATATATATATATATATATTTATATATATATATATATATTATATATATTATATTGGGCCGGTATAGATTCCAACTAGGAACCACAAAGTTACTGGTTCGATACCGGCCCACTCCAACTCAGCGTATGAGCACCACAGGAATATGTGCGGAAAGTGAGGAGCTGATGGTAGGTGTGGCGCTCCGTCTCAGACGTCAAGAGAAAAATATCTTTGGTCTGGCGCTAGTGAAAAGGGGACAGACTACCTCGCTGTCTTGCTGATACCGACTTTAGACTACACTGACGACTTTACTTATATATATATATATATATATATATATATATATATATATATATATATATTTTATTCACAAATATAATATATGTATGTATACGGAAAATAAAGTTTCAGTATTCAGAAGAACGATGGCTATTTTAAACTGGATGCAGTAAATATATATAAAAAAGTAAGTAAGTAAAGTCTTTCGGATCGCCTAAAGTCTGTAGCTAGACAGTGAGGGAGTCTATCCCCGTTTCACTAGTGTTATGCCAAGGAGATTGTTTTTGCGACTTGGGTCAGAGCGCCACACCTACCATCAGCTCCTCACTTTACCGCACAGATCCCTATGCTACTCATACGCTGAGTTGGCGAGAGCCGGTGACGAACCTGGAACTTTGTGGTTTCTACTCGGACGCTCTACTGACTGACCTAAACCGGTCAAAAGCTAAACCGATCTAGAACGTATATAGGGCGGGATTATTGTTGATACACCCCGGTGACAGAACGGATTAATGGCATTTCAGTTTATTTCACCGAGGAAAATCGATTTGATATACAAGGAAATTGAATTATGAGCGGAACGAATTAACCTCGTATATCAAGGTACCATTGTATATTGTTTGATATTGAGTAAATTGAATTGCTGGTTCTAGAGCTTGCAATGCGACTTTCCTCAGAGGTTGGAATGGTTTGGATTGACTTGGTTTCTTTCTTTCTTTCTTTCTTTCTTTCTTTCTAGTCTAATTTTTAGCTTTCTTTCTTTTCTGTTCTTTTTTCTTGAATTTCTAAAACTCTTTCTTTCTTTATTCTTTCATTCTTTCTTTTGTTTCCAGCCCTTATATATATAATATATATATATATATATTATATATAATATATATATATATATATATATATATATATATATATATATATATATATTCAACTAGTTACCATACCGTATATATTCAACTAGTTACCATGGGATATAATGGGCCGGGTTAGCTCAGTCGGTAGAGTGTTCGGCTAGAAACCACAAGGTTCCTAGTTCGATACCGGTCCTCGCCAACTCAGCGTATGAGTAGCACAGGGATCTGTGCGGTAAAGTAAGGAGCTGATTGTAGGTGTGGCGCCCCACCTCAGATGCTAAAATAATCTCCTTGGTCTAGCGCTATTGAAAAGGGGATAAACTCCCTCGCTGATTGGCTGATACCGACATTAGGCCGCCCCGACGACGTTACTTACTTTTTACTTATATATATATATATATATATATATATTATTAATTATCATTGAGTAGATACTGAGTCAACTGCGCTTGGTAACTGTCAGTTTCTTGCCTACGTGATCACCGAACTTACTTAGCTTTGCATACTCTATCGCCGATACCGAATACTCTTTAGATATCTCAATATCTCAATATCTCAATATATATTATATATATATATATATATATATATATATGTATATATATATATATAGTTTGCATTCTTTTTTCTTCTTTCCAACTAATCTTCCTGTTTTTAATCGATATTTCTCATCTCGATACATTTTCTCTCTTTCTAGAATTTTTGTTTTACCTTTTCGATTGACTTTCTCATACGTTTCGTTTTTCAATTGTTCATTTCGCTACCTCTACCCACGTTCCATCAATTACATTCAACTCTTAATTCACGCTCATCTATGTTCAATGTCAAACGGTACTCTGGTCAT
>CM042154.1:61489633-61494995 GCA_023376005.1 Doryteuthis pealeii
GCCAGGATACGGAATCGTGTCGTAATGTGTACAATTGTTCTACGACTTACAACTCAATAGTTAATCTATGTTTGGCGCGTTTTTTTAAACGGGCTCTCTTTGCTAGTCAGCTTTGAGATTTTCGAACGAACGTGAAGTCAAGTTAGAGACATGGCCTAACGGATATGGATAAATAGTAGAGCAGATTGGGCTCCTTAAACTTGGTTAGGCAACCAGTCTAGAAAAAGGAAAACTCTGAATTCAAATCTCTGCTAAGGGTTGTCACTACTAGAATAAGCTCAATCCTAATTAGTGATTACAAAAATATAAGGGTTGAGTTGATACAGTTCTAAGTGACAATCATCTCTAAGTTGCAGGTTCAATCCTGGCCAAGGATGATAATAACATAGAATATTTAACACAGCTTAACACTTTTATCCGGTCATGGGTAATGGAATGAGAACAGTCTACTCCCGTGGATTGAATAAAGGGTTCGATTCGAAGTTCTCCCGATTACGATATGAAGGCTTCCTAATTCGACAAGAAGGTTCCTGAGTTCAAATAGTAGGTTCCCGAGTTCGAAAAGGTTCTAGAGTTCGACAAGAAACCCTTGAAGAAGGCCGGAGGGCACATCGGCCGAAGCGTTGTATATATGATTATAAAGATGAGAACAATAGTCCGAATAATCCAAATAATACGAACATGTAGTTCGGTATAAAACAAAGTAATAGTAAAAGTAAAGTCGGCGGAGTGGTCTATTGTCAGTATCGACTGAACAGCAAGGGATTCTATCCCATTTTCACTAGCGCTAAACCAGGGGGTTGTTTTGCTGAGGTCGGTTATTTAATGTCAAAGTCATCCTTGAAGAAGAAGAGTAGTAGTGAATTAGAGCCAACGGAGGGGTTTATTGTCGGTATCAGCCGAACAGCGAGGTAGTCTATCACACAGTGCTCCCTTTTTATTCTTCATAAATACGATCACATTATCCCCCTTTAAAGACATTATTTTACCATTTGTCACCAAGATAAGGAATCATGTCATAATGTGTACAGTTGTTCTGTGACTTACACGCGCGTGATGTAATGGTTACCGTCGTAGGAAATTGACATGGCGAAACGAGTTCAAATCCTGGACGCTGCCTTTTGTATTTCACGTAGCGCTAATACCCATCGGAGAGGTACCAATCCAACTATTCTCCCTCTAGTAATTATTGAAACGACTCCCACTCTCACGTTTCTATATATATTTCAGTTTTCTGACAAAATACATTATATATATATATATATATATATATATTATATATATATATATATATATATATATATATATATATCCATATAACACTCCCCATTTAGAAGGAAGAAAATCCACTACCAATCCCCCCAGCCACCCCTGCCCCTATTGACAACCTACTGTTTTTCACCATTCTGAAAATGTCTTTCATTGAAGCTAGAACTGGGCTTTTGGTCCTGATGATGGTCTAAATGGCCGAAACGTTGCATCGTCGACAATAAACATCCAGTTTCCATAACATCCCGTGTTTGTCTCCCTTTCTCCACACACACACACACACACACACACACACACATATATATATATAAATATATATATATATATATATATATATAGCTCAATAGACTCACCAGAGTACTAGAATTCCAAAAGTTCAAATAAGTAAGAAGTAAAGAAGGAAGAGGAAATAAATATATAGGACAGGAAGAGCATATCTGGATAGAATCATTAATCTCCGCCTGTCAACATAGGTTTGACTTAGCACTAACTTGAAAGGAACAAACTTTGGGGACCAAAGTCAATTGACTTCTAGGAGATATAGAATAAAAATAAGCTTAAACCAGGCGAATATATATTTCATTAGCCACATAGATTTACTTAGTTCCCCTGAAGACGGTGTACTAAGAACACCGAAACCGTGGTAGGGAAATAACTTTTCTACAACTATATATATATATATATATATATATATATATATATATATATATATAAGGTGTATCGTAAAAGTCACGAGATGTAAGCTGTAATTAGATAGAAATGAACAATGAATAGAATGTTAATTTTTTCCGAATACAAGGTGTGTCAAAAGTGCAAAAAATCTCGATACTTTTTTTGTCACACCTTGTATATATATTATACTGAGATAGATAAATGGATAGTTATGAATCAAATTATACGTTCATTTTTTTTAAAGAATACAAGATGTGTCATAAAAGTGACGAGTTTGAAGCTGTAATTACCAAGATAAAAATGAACAATGAATAGAATGTTAATTTTTTCTGAATACAAGGTGTGTCAAAAGTACAAAAAATCTCGATACTTTTTTGTCACACCTTGTATATATATTATACTGGGATAGATAAATGGATAGATATGAATAAAATTATATATATATATATATATGTATATATATATTATATATATATATATATATATATAATTTTATTCATATCTATCCATCTATCTATCTCAGTATGTTCCAATTTATCTATTTGTTAATATCTTTTTATATAGATCCATTGTCGGAATTGAACGTAAACGAAAACACGTCACTTACAAATGGAAGAATGACGAAATCCTTGATATTTTATTCAAAAAATAAGAGAGCTTATAATTACTATAATCATTTGTAATGATCGCTTTCTCAAAGTTAACTTCTTTCCCACGTTGTCTTTCTTTCTTTCTTTGTTTTTTTTTTGTTGTTCGCACTTAGTAACCTACCACACGGTTGAAAATGTTTCCTATTTCTCAACTTTGTCAGAATTTGGTGTTTCCATCCTAGTTCAAAGCACGAGAATAAACATTCGTCAAAAAAAGTGCCCAAATGCTGTTCTGCGGATGTTCTACTGACTAAGCTAAACCGGCTTCTATCTGCTACTTCACCTATAAACGTGACATTTCTTGCATGAAATAAAAAAAGTCGTCGGGTGGCCTAAAGTCGGATTCAGCGAGACAGCGAGTGAGCCACGCCTACCATCAGCTTCTTACTTTACCGCACCGATTGTTGTGCTTCCTACGCTGACTTGGTGAGGGCCGGTATCGAACGAGAATTTTGTGTTTCCCAGGCGTACGCTCTACCGACTGAGCTAAACTATATATGCAAATGGAACAAACTATGGAACCATGGTGAAGAGCTAGCATTCTCACACATTATTCTCGTACTTTTTTAAATCTAAAAAAACCCCTCTTTCTTTCTTTCTTTCTTTTCGGCAAATTTTCTTAGATTTTTTTATTAGTTTTTACGTAATATTTCATTGACTTTCTTTCTTTTTTTTTCTTGCCCTTTTTCTTTTTTAAAAACTCTTTTCTTTCTTTCTTCTTCTTCTTTCTTCTTTCTTTCTTTCTTTTTTTAGCAAAATCTTCAGAGATTTCTTATTAGTTTTTACGTAATATTTTCAATGCCTTTCTTTCTTTCTTTCTTTCTTTCTTTTTTCTTTCTTTTCTTTTTTTCTTTCTTTTTTTCTTTTTTCAAACTCTTTCTTTCTTTCTTTCTCTTTTGGCAAAATCTTCAGAGATTTCTTATTAGTTTTTACGTATATTTCAATGCCTTTTCTTTCTTCTTTCTTTCTTTCTTTCTTTTTTCTTTCTTTCTTTCTTTCTTTTTTTTGCCCTTTTTCTTTTTTCAAACTTTCTTTCTTTCTTCTTTTTGGCAAAATCTTCAGAGATTTCTTATTAGTTTTACGTAATATTTCATTTGCCCTTCTTTTCTTTCTTTCTTTCTTTCTTTTCTTTCTTTTTTTTTAAACTCTTCCTTTCTTTCTTTCTTCTTTTTGGCAAAATCTTCAAAGATTTCTTATTAGTTCTTACGTAATTTCATTGTCTTCTTCTTTCTTTCTTTCTTTTCTTTCTTTTCTTTTCTTTCTAGCCCTTTCCTTTAAAAAACCTCTTCTTTTCTTTCCTTCTTCCTTTCTTTCTTCTTTCTACATATGCAAATGGAACAAACTATGGAACTATGGGACAGAAGTAGCATTCTCTCACACTTTCTTCACGTACTAATGCCATTTCAGCCCCCACCCCCTGTTTCTTCATTCTCCCGGCTCCTTCGTACCGCTTTCTTTCTCTCATTAATAGACTTAGAGGTTCCATCGTCAACATCTGACTCAACCTTCTTTATTTTTGCCATTTCCCAGTGCAGAGTTAAGATGAATATTTATTTTGATTGTTTCTTTCTTTCATTCGTATTATTTTTTTGTGTTTTGTTTTTGTTTTTTGTTTTTCATTCGCTCATCATCCGCCCACTCGGCCTTCTTTTTCTTTTTTTCTTTTGCCTTTAGTGTGTGTGTGTGTGGGGGGGGGTTAGCCAGTGTCACACACCATCGACCTCCATCTTTTTGCAACCACCCTATGCACCACCCCACCTCCCGACGCGCCTCACTGTCCACTCCTTGAGTCGAGTGTTCATCTCCTTATGCTAACCAGCTGACCGTCGGTGACCACATGGTCTTATCTCGCTCCTTTCCCACTTGATACAAATGACTCATTTTCTTTCTTTATTTCTTCCTTCTTCTTTCTTTCTTTTTGCTTTCTAACCTTTTTTTCTTTTAAGTCACTTTCTTTTTTTCTTTCTTTTCTTCTTTTTTGGCAAATCTCCATAAATTTCTTATTAATTCTTAGGTAACATTTCATTGCATTTCTTTCTTTCTTTCTTTCTTCTTTCTTCTTTCTTCTTTTTTGTCAAATTTTCATTTATTTCTTATTAGTTCTTACGTAACATTTCATTGCCTTTCTTTCTTGTTTTTTCTTTCTTTCTTTCTAGCCCTTTTTCCATTTTAAAACTCTTTTCTTTCTTTCTTTCTTCCTTCTTTCTTCTTTTTGGCAAATCTCCATAGATTTCTTTAGTTCTTACGTAACATTTCCTTGTCTTTCTTTCTTTCTTTCTTGCTCTTCTTTCTTCCTTTCTTCTTTTTCTTTCTTTCTTTCTAGCCCTTTCTCTTTTCCTAGTCCTTTTCTTTTTTAAAACTTTCTTGTTTGTTTGTTTCTTTTTTTTTACAAATCTTCATAGATTTCTTATTAGTTCCTACGTAACATTTCATTGCCTTTCTTTCTTTCTTCTTTCTTTCTTTCTTTCTTTCGTCCTTTTTTTTTTTAGATTCTTTCTTCTTTTTCTAGTCCTTTTCATTTTTTAAATCTCTTTTCTTTCTTTCTTTCTTTCTTTCTTTCTTTTTGGCAAATCTTCATAGATTTTCTTATTAGTTCTTACGAAACATTCATTGCATTTCTTTTCTTCTTCTTCATTCTCTTTTTGTACATTCTTTTTTCTAGACTAAACGGTAGGTCGGAGTGGCTCCCTTTGCTTTATCGGATTGGTCACAATCAATCCCTAGCATCTGTAGGAATTTCTTACCTTATTGCCTTATGCATCTCTCTCTTT
>CM042154.1:61495095-61512595 GCA_023376005.1 Doryteuthis pealeii
CTGATACACAGAGTGTTTCTTTTATTGTCTTTAATTTATTTGTTGTATCATGATTAACTGAGGATACGTTTAAATAGGAAATTGAGACGAAAGAACAGAATTAAAAAAAAAAATGTTTTAAGGTTAATTCTAGGAGTTGTATTAACACATAAAAACGTCTCGTTTTTTCTCTCATCTCATTTGTCTTTCGCTACCCGACGCACTCACGCATTAGATAGATAGATTAGATATGAATAGCCTTGAGATAGACAGAACAAGAATAGATAGATAGATAGATAGATGATAGATAGTAGATAGGAATATGCTTAGAATATAGAATATGCTTATAATATAATTATATATATATATATAATATATATATATTAGATAGATAGATAGATAGATAGAGATAGATGGGAATATGCTTAGATAGATAGAGTATGGATAGGAATATGCGTGATAGATGGATAGATAGAAGATAGTAGATAGATAGATAGATATAGGAAATGCTTAGATTAGATAGATAGATGGATTTGAATATTGCGTAGGATAGATGGATAGATACAGCATACATGCATACATCCACATACATACATAATTGGGAATATTATATATATATATATATATATATATATATATATATATATATATTATATATAGTAGAGAGAGAGAGAGAGAGAGAGAGGAGAGAGAGAGGAGAGGAGAGAGGGAAAAGATAATATATATATATATATATAGATAGATGATAATAGTAGGATAGATAGATAGATAAGATAGATTAGGAATTATTCTAGATAATAGATTCTGAATGGGTTTATGACTGAAGACACGTTGAATCATATGTCGGTTTGCGCACATGCGTATAAGCAATTAAAACAGATGTGGCCATATTAAGGGAAAAATGTCATCGACACCCCGAAGCGGAAATGGCGATTCCTGCTCAGAAGCAAATCTTTCCTCTTTCATTTCGGATAGACCCTCATTTTTTTTCCATTTATTTTCCTTACGTATTCTTGGTAGACATTTTATCCAAACTTTCTTTTTTTTTACATTATTTGATTTGATTTCTGTTTCTTTTTTCTATAAATTTGAGTGCAAAGAAGTGATTGAAGACTGACAGGGTTGATGAAATATAGTGAAGTGTTTGCTAATGCGTTGTCATGAAGGCAATTAGTGAAGAAGAAGAAGAAGAGAAGAAAGAAGAAAAGAAGAAGAAGAAGAAGAAGAAGGAAAAGAAGAAGAAGAAGAAGGAAGAAGAGAAAGAAGAAGAAGAAAGAAGAAGAAAGAAGAAGAAGAAGAAGAAAGAAAGAAAGAACAAGAAGAAAGAAAAGAAAGAAAGGAAAGAAAGAAAAGAAGAAGAAGAAAAGAAGAAGAAGAAGAAGAAAGAAGAAGAAAGAAGAGAAGAAGAAGAAGAAATATGGCACAAAGACAAAGTAGTAAGCATGACAATGAGGAAGAACAAAGAAGAGAAAAAAGCAATCAGAGGAGAAGATGGAGATGCGATGAGAGAAGAGGAAAGGAGAGGGAAATATCAGAAAGGCACAGAGAAAAAAGGTTACGAATAATAATAATAATATAATAATAATAAATAATAATAATAATAATATGATGATGATGATGATGATAATTGATGATAATAAAAGAAGAGAGAAGAAGAAAGGAGGAGGAGGGGAAAGAAAGAAAGAAAGAAGAAAGAAGAAGAAGATGAAGAAGAGGGAGGAGGAGGAGAAAGAAAGAAAGAAAGAAAAAAGAAGAAGAAGAAGAAGAAGAAGAGAAGAAGAAGAAGAAGAAGAAGAAGAAGAAGAAGAAGAAGGTCAGAGTATAGCGAGCTGAAATAGGAACAATGCAATTGATGTCTTGCGGTCATAAATCGACTGAAATAATGTTTATCAAGTTGTAGAAAGAGGCGGTAGAAAAGTAACTCATCGACAGTCAGCTGAAAATTCATTCACAATAAGGATAAGGGGTTTATGATAGATAGATTGATAGATAGATAGATATGAACGGAGATAATTTGATAGACAAGTTGATAGATAAGAGCAGAGTATAATAGATAAATACACAGTATGAATAAGTATGAACAGAGATAGACAAGAAAAAGGGATGGATAGACAGATAGGTAGATATGAAAAGAACTAGATAGATAGATAGATAGATAGATAGATAGATATAAAAGAGAATGAGATAGATAGATAGATTGATTGATTGATTGATTGATAGGAACGGAGATAAGTTGATAGACAAGCAGATAGATATGAGCAGAGTAGAATAGATAGATAGACAGGTAGATATATATGAACAAAAATAGACAGATAGATAGATAGATAGATAGATAGATAGATAGATAGATAGATAGATAGATAGAAATGAACGGAGATAATTTGATAGACAAGTAGATAGATATGAGCATTATAAAATAGAATAGATAGATAGAAAGATAGATAGATATGAAGGGAGATAATTTGATAGACAAGTAGATAGATATGAGCATTATAGAATAGAATAGAATAGAATAGAATAGATAGATAGATAGATAGATAGATAATAGTGTTAGAGAAAAAGGTTAGAGCAAAGGAATGAGGGAGAGATTGGTCCAGTCGAAAAACAGAAATCTCTTTTCTGCGATTAGAAATTTTGATATTATGATATCCTGCTATTCCGTTATTTCATGCTGCGAATCTCAGACTCTCGACAATTGTGCATGCACGAACATCTAATTATTCTTTCCATCACAGACAAGGAACAGACTCACCGCCAGAATCTCCAAGACTGGAAACTTAGACAACCAGATTTAATATTTACCATCTGCGTCAATCCATTATTGTGAACATGACACTTACCTGTAAAGAAAGAAGAAAAAGAACATAATTAGCCTTTTGATGTTTTATAATCAAAATAACATACATATATATATATATATATATAATATATATATATATATATACTAGCAAATATATGCACCCTCCGGGTGCAAGTATTTTAAGTTTTAATGTAATAATATTATATTAAATTAGAAAGGCTAATGAAACTAAATAAGAATGCAGATAAAACGATTTGAAACAGAGGGTGGTATAATCGAAAAAATAGAACAACTGAAACTTACTCTTCCATCACTCTTGTCTTCATTGTTATTTTTCTAATTTAAGTATTTAGTTAAAAGAGGAAGTGAAGAATAAAATGACAGTTATTTTTTCTTGTTAACGGATTTCATTTAAGATTCATTGAAGAAATGTTTGCTTATATTCATTATAATAAAACCAAACAGTTAGAAATCAATAATACTAAGCACATATTTATTAAAATCACATTTTTAATATCAATATGCAAATTAGCCTTCCCATTCACACTGTAAACGCTATTTTGTTGTACATATAAATATAATTTGCATGCTATTAGTATGTGGATATGGTTAACAGTATTAATAATGTAAAACAATTTATTAATAATTGAGGTTTAAATAAAAAATAAAATCATTGAGAATGTGATATAACTAAGGGAATTGTGACTTGAGTAGTAATATAGTTTCGGTTACAGACAGAAAAACACACAATCTCCATTATAATAAGATATATATATATATATATATTATATATATATATATATAATATATATACCTTTGAAAGGAAGGAAAAACTCAATAAACCGTCATCCTGTAATAAATTTATTTCAACCAAAACTTAAAAGGCTTTTAGAAATTTAAATAAATTTCTAAAACTCCTTAAAATTTCAGTCTCATCAGACAGGCGGCATGGATAAAAATGAATTGAAAACCTAAAAGTTTTTTACCAGAATCCCTCAAATGTGTGTCAACCAGCAAATATGAGTTTACAAATTCAAGCAAGCTATCAAGGTTACAATGTATCTTTTAAATTTCATTTTTAACCGGATATATTCAAAATGTATATGTTTGAATTTAATATCTAAAATAGAACAAAAAAGTGACGGTTTATTGAGTTTTTCGTTCCTTTCAAAGGTAAATATTGCTCTGTATTTAATCTAAAATAGATTATTATACATTGAGCTCTCTTAAGGGATTTATAAAAATCCTTGTATTTGCACCTACTAAAACATGCAATAATTATACAGTGAGATTTTATAGATCCCATGTAGAATCATCCCTTACTACCAGTTTTATATATATATATATATATATTATATATATATATATATAATATATATAATAGCATAGAAAATACAGAAAATACAGAAACACAATGGCTTATAGCACACACATACACACACACACACAACAAACACACACACACACACATCAGGGATCTTCTATATGATAAAGTAAGTAAAGTCGTCGGGGATGGCCTAAAGTCGGTATAAGCCAATCATCGAGAGATTCCCGTGCTACTCATACGCTGAGTTGGCAAGAGGCCGGTATCACTGACTCAGTATTGTCCTGAAGATCCTCTAGATGAAACCTAGGTAGGTAGTGTCTGGCTCAATGTAGGTTTTGTATATTATTGCTAACCATAAACCCACATCTCTGGACTTTGGACTATATGACATACACATGCATGTCTCTCTCTCTCTCTTCTCTCTCTCTCTCTCTCCTTCTCTCTCTCTCTCTCCTCTCTCTCTAGATAAAAAGCGCGGGAGATAGGGACATATTTAGATAGATAGATAGATAGATAGATTAATAGATAGCCAAAAGAGCGATAGATAGGGACATAATGAAATAGATAGATAGATAATAGATAGATAGATAGATAGATAGGAACTGCATCAGTTATACAAATATATAAAACAAAACAAAGTTAACTGGAACGAATCGCAAAATAGTTATCTAATTCAAATCATCCCACTCACACCTCCAATCTATTCTTCCCTATTAATTTACTCTAAAACCCCACCAATTCGCCACCTATACACACAAAGAGATTTCTGTAGGAAGCGCGTGGTGTAATGGTTAAAGTCATGGGAAATGGACTCGTCGCCCCGAGTTCAAATCCTGGACGTGGTAATTGCATTTCACTTTGCGCTAATACCCTTGGGAAAGGTATGAATCCTACTCTCCCTCCAGCTATGGGTAAATAGCAGGACAGACTGGGTTCTTTAACATAGGTAGGTAACCAGTCTAGGAGAAGGAAAACTCTGAATTCAAACCTGTTAAACTCCGCTTAAAGAATTGACCTTGTGTTCGTATCCTGCTCGTGCGGAGGAGTTGGGTAAATATATATACACACAAATATTACATACTAGAAAATTATTATGAATTTTAAATTACGATGTGGATGTGTCTATCAAATAAAAAAAAAAGATATATTTAAGTGATCGTTACAAAGTGAATAAATTTATTTTAATTAAAATCTCCCATCCTCTAACCCAATCTATTAACACCCCCACCTCGGTCTGTAATCCTTGTCCATTTGAAATCAGATTTGAAAAGGCCAAGACGCTGAAACAAATTTATACTATGGTAATTTTATGGTTTTTGTTTATTTATTTATATTCTGCACCGTATATGTATCAAGAGAGAGAGAGAGGGGAGGGAGAGAGAGAGAACTAATAGAGAGAGGGGAACATATTGAGATAGATAAATAAATAGATAGGTTTTGGTGCATATACACACTTACAAAATATATATATATATATATAAGGCTCATATAGCCATACATATCAACTATATATATAATATATATATATATATATATATATATAGCATCATATAGCCATTACATATCATATTATATATATATATATATATATATATATATATATATATATAGCATCATATAGCTATATATATCAATATATATATATATGTATATATATATATATATATATATATATATATATATAGCATATATAGCTATACGTATCAATATATATATTATATATATAATATATATATATATATATATATATATATACAGAGACAGAGACAGAGAGACAGAGAGCAGAGAGAAGGAGAGATACAAACATAAAAACTGAATATATATGCATTTATATATATATATATGTATATATATATGCACACATATATACACACATCTATATATATATGTATGTATATTTAAGTTTCTTTTACATATGTATATACAAAGAAACCATAGTGTAAATAAATACAACAAAAAAACAACAAAATGCATCTGCATTAAATATGTTGTACATCAAAGCGAATAAAAATACTTATATAAAAAGAGACATTATATTTTTTTCTCTTTTCGCGGTTAGATTTCATTAGTAAAAGGAAATTGATCTGATTGGCTATTAATTTGACCAATCATATTTCTTTTCAAAGTTATTCGGAATTCATATTCTTTTTTTTTCCCCTCTGTCAGTGCCCCCACCCCTACACCCGATTCACCATTTTAATAATAGCCATCACCTAAATCGAAATTGACAACGTTAGACAGAGAACAAAATACATCTTAATTCAATATCGGATACAAGATAACACGTCGTTGCCCGGGCAGAGTGGCTGTCACGATTACTCGCGCAGCAAGTTCATTAGTGATCAACTAGTTTCTTTTCGATTTGTATTTCATACGAGTGGAAAGGAAGCGCTCTTGTGCAATGGTTATTGTCGTTGTAGGAAATGGACACAGCGAGACGAGTTCAAATCCTATACGAAGCCGTTTAGATTTCCACGTAGTGCTAAAACCCTTGGTAAAGGTATGCATCTAGCTATTCTCCATCGAGCTATGGGTAAATAGTTGGGCAGATTGGGCTGTTTAACCTTGGTATGGCAAACTGATCCAGGAGAAGGAAAACTCCAGTTGCGTTATACGAGGCCGTTTAGATTTCCACGTAGTGCTAAAACCCTTGGTAAAGTATGCATCTAGCTAGTTCTCATCGAGCTATGGGTAAATAGTTGGGCAGATTGGGCTGTTTAACCTTGGTATGGCAACTGATCCAGGAGAAGGAAAACTCCAGTTGCGTTATACAAGGCCGTTTAGATTTCCACGTAGTGCTAAAACACTGGGTAATGGTATGCATTTAGCTATTCTCAATCTAGCTACGGGTAAAGAGTAAGTATTTACGTCATACCCCACTTGTATGGGTTGGACACAAGGTCTCCTTTTTACGTGGGCGAACAAAAATTGCGTCGATCCCGTCGGCATTCCCCTTTTCAAGGTGGGGCGCCTCAGGCGCTGGCAGTAAACCCAGTCCCGCCCCTTTAGATCAAGGGGGAACGTATTGCCTTGGGGGATAGCCCCCTGGGATCGAGGCTATTAATTAACTTTACCGGTCCAGTGGCCGAAGCTCACTGGACCCCGTCTAGGCCGAGCGGAAGGCAAGTAAAGAGTATGGCATATTGGGCTCTGTAACCTTGGTATGGCAACCGTTCCAAGAGAAGAAAAACTCCAGTTGTGCTATTAAATTCACTTTCAGACTAATACTCTTGGGAAAGGTAAGAACCGTCTCATCCTTCCTGTTATGGTTTAAATAGTACCACTACTGCTCTTCTACAATGATGGCTTTGTGGAGGTTGTCTTCGTGTAATGGTTATCGTCATAGAAAGTGGACACGGTGTAACATGTTCAAATATTGGATGAGACAGTTTGCATTTCACAGAGCACTAATACCCTTGGGAAGAGTATGCATCTAACTATTCTCTCTCCAGCTATGAGCAAATAGTGGCGAAGACAGGGTTCTTTAACCTTGGCCTTCGAAAAGAAAAACTCTGAATTCAAACCTGTTTAATCCTGCTTAAAAATTGACCACCGCCTTCTAATATATATGGTAAAAAAGGTTAGGGGTTTGCCATAAGGGCAATAAGGTTAGAAAATTCCTACAGATGCTAGGGATTGATGTGACCATCCGATAAATCAAAGGGAGTCACTCCGACCTACCGTTTAGTCTAGAAAAGAATGTACAAAAAGTAGAAATGAAAGAAAGAAAGAAAAAAGAAATGCAATGAAATGTTTCGTAAGAACTAATAAGAAATCTATGAAGATTTGCCAAAAAGAAGAAAGAAAGAAAGAAAGAAAGAAAGAGATTTAAAAAATGAAAAGGACTAGAAAAAGAGAAAGAATCTAAAAAAAGAAAAAAGGACGAAAGAAAAGAAAGAAAGAAAGAAAGAAAGAAAGAAAGGCAATGAAATGTTACGTAGGAACTAATAAGAAATCTATGAAGATTTGTAAAAAAAAAAAAACAAACAAACAAAGAAAGTTTTAAAAAAGAAAAAAGGACTAGAAAAAAGAGAAAGGGCTTAGAAAGAGAAAGAAAAAAAAGAAAGAAAGGAAGAAAGAAGAGCAAGAAAGAAAGAAAGAAGACAAGGAAATGTTACGTAAGAACTAATAAGAAATCTATGGAGATTTGCCAAAAAGAAGAAAGAAAGAAAGAAAGAAAGAAAAAAGAGTTTAAAATGGAAAAAGGGCTAGAAAGAAAGAAAGAAAAACAAGAAAGAATGGCAATAAATGTTACGTAAGAACTAATAAGAAATAAATGAAATTTGACAAAAAGGAAGAAAGAAAGAAAGAAAGAAAGAAAGAAAGGAAAATGCATGAAATGTTACCTAAGAATTAATAAGAAATTTATGGAGATTTGCCAAAAAGAAGAAAGGAAAGAAAAAAAAGAAAGTGACTTAAAAAAGAAAAAAAGGATTAGAAAGCAAAAAGAAAGAAAGAAGAAGGAAAGAAATAAAGAAAGAAAATGAGTCATTTGTATCAAGTGGGAAAGGAGCGAGATAAGACCATGTGGTCACCGACGGTCAGCTGGTTAGCATAAGGAGATGAACACTCGACTCAAAGGAGTGGACAGTGAGGCGCGTCGGGAGGTGGGGTGGTGCATAGGGTGGTTGCAAAAAGATGGAGGTCGATGGTGTGTTGACACTGGCTAACCCCCCCCAACACACCACACACACCTAAAGGCAAAGAAAAAAAAAAAAAAAGAAGGCCGAGTGGCGGATGAATGAGCGAATGAAAAAAACAAAAACAAAAACAAAACAAAAAAAATAATACGAATGAAAGAAAGAAACAATCAAAATAAATATTCATCTTAACTCTGCACTGGGAAATGGCAAAAATAAAGAAGGTTGAGTCAGATGTTGACGATGGGAACCTCTAAGTCTATTAATGAGAGAAAGAAAGCGGTACGAAGGAGCCGGGAGAATGAAGAAAACAGGGGGTGGGGGCTGAAATGGCATTAGTACGTGAAGAAAGTGTGAGAGAATGCTACTTCTGTCCCATAGTTCCATAGTTTGTTCCATTTGCATATGTAGAAAGAAGAAAGAAAGGAAGAAGGAAAGAAAGAAAGAGTTTTTTAAGGAAAAAGGGCTAGAAAGAAAGAAAGAAAGAAAGAAAGAAAGAAAGAAAGAAAGAAAGACAATGAAATGTTACGTAAGAACTAATAAGAAATCTTTGAAGATTTTGCCAAAAAGAAGAAAGAAAGAAAGAAAGAGTTTAAAAAAAGAAAGAAAGAAAGAAAGAAAGAAAGAAAGAAGGGCAATGAAATATTACGTAAAAACTAATAAGAAAATCTCTGAAGATTTTGCCAAAAAGAAGAAAGAAAGAGTTGAAAAAAGAAAAAGGGCAAAAAAAGAAAGAAAAAGAAGAAAAAAAAAGAAAGAAAGAAAGAAAGAAAGAAAGAAGGATTGAAATATTACGTAAAAACTAATAAGAAATCTCTGAAGATTTGCAAAAAGAAGAAAGAAAGAAAGAAAGATTTGAAAAAAGAAAAAAAAGAAAGAAAAAAAGAAGAAAGAAAAAAAGAAAGGAAAGAAAGAAGAAAGAAAGGCATTGAAATATACGTAAAACTAATAAGAAATCTCTGAAGATTTTGCTAAAAAAAAGAAAGAAAGAAAGAAAGAAAGAAAGAAAGAAAGAAGAAAGAAAGAGTTTTAAAAAAGAAAGGGCAAGAAAGAAAAAAAGAAAGAAATCAATGAAATATTACGTAAAAACTAATAAAAAAATCTAAGAAAATTTGCCGAAAAGAAAGAAAGAAAGAAAGAGGGGTTTTTTTTAGATTTAAAAAAGTACGAGAATAATGTGTGAGAATGCTAGCTCTTCACCATGGTTCCATAGTTTGTTCCATTTGCATATATAGTTTAGCTCAGTCGGTAGAGCGTACGCCTGGGAAACACAAAATTCTCGGTTCGATACCGGCCCTCACCAAGTCAGCGTAGGAAGCACAACAATCGGTGCGGTAAAGTAAGAAGCTGATGGTAGGCGTGGCTCACTCGCTGTCTCGCTGAATCCGACTTTAGGCCACCCGACGACTTTTTTTATTTTCATGCAAGAAATGTCACGTTTATAGTTAAGTAGCAGATAGAAGCCGGTTTAGCTTAGTCAGTAGAAACATCCGCAGAACAGCATTGGGCACTTTTTTTGACGAATGTTTATTCTCGTGCTTTGAACTAGGATGGAAACACCAAATTCTGACAAAGTTGAGAATAGAAACATTTTCAAACCGTGTGTAGGTTACTAAGTGCGAACATCAAAAAATTAATAGGAGAGTCTATAATTACTATAATCATTTGCTAATGAATCGCTTTTCTCAAAGTAACTTCTTTCCCACGTTGTCTTTCTTTCTTTCTTTGTTTTGTTTTTGTTGTTCGCACTTAGTAACCTACCAAACGGTTGAAAATGTTTCCTATTTCTCATTTGTCAGAATTTGGTGTTTCCATGTAGTTCAAAGCACCTGAGAATAACATCGTTTTCAAAAAAAAGTGCCCAATGCTGTTCTGCGGAGTTCTACTGACTAAGCTTAAACCGGCTTCTATCTGGCTACTCACCTATAACGTGACATTTCTTGCATGAAATAAAAAAAGTCGTCGGTGGCTAAAGTCGGATTCAGCGAGACAGCGAGTGAGCCACGCCTACCATCAGCTTCTTACTTTACCGCACCGATGTTGTGCTTCTACGCTGACTTTGAGGGGCCGGTATCGAACGAGAATTTTGTGTTTCCAGGGCGACGCTCTACCGACTGAGCTAACTATATGCAAATGGAACAAACATATGGAACCATGGTGAAGAGCTAGCATTCTCACCACATTATCTCCGTACTTTTTTAAATCTAAAAAAAACCCCTCTTTCTTTCTTTCTTCTTTCGGCAAATTTTCTTAGATTTTTTTATTAGTTTTTACGTAATATTTCATTGACTTTCTTTCTTTTTTTTCTTTTCTTGCCCTTTTTCTTTTTTAAAACTCTTTCTTTCTTTCTTTCTTTCTTTCTTTCTTTCTTTCTTTCTTTTTCTTTTTAGCAAAATCTTCAGAGATTTCTTATTAGTTTTTTACGTAATATTTCAATGCCTTTTCTTTCTTTCTTTCTTTCTTTCTTTTTTTCTTTTTTTCTTTTTTTCTTTCTTTTTCTTTTTCAAAACTCTTTCTTTCTTTCTTTTCTTCTTTTGGCAAAAATCTCAGAGATTTCTTATTTTTTACGTAATATTTCAATGCCTTTCTTTCCTTTCTTCTTTCTTTCTTTTTTCTTTTTTCTCTTTCTTTTCTTTCTTTTTTTTTGCCCTTTTTCTTTTTTCAAACTTTCTTTCTTCTTTTTGGCAAAATCTTCAGGAGATTTCTATTAGTTTTTACGTAATATTCGATTGCCCTTCTTTCTTTCTTTCTTTCTTTCTTTCTTTCTTTTTTTTAAACTCTTTCTTTCTTTCTTTCTTCTTTTTGGCAAAATCTTCAAAATTTCTTATTAGTTCTTACGTAAACATTTCATTGTCTCTTTCTTTCTTTCTTTCTTTCTTTCTTTCTTTCTTTCTTTCTTTCTAAGCCCTTCCTTTAAAAAAAACCTCTTTCTTCTTCCTTCTTCCTTTCTTTTCTCTTCAACATATGCAAATTGGAACAAACTATGGAACTATGGGACAGAATAGCATTCTCTCACCACTTCTTCACGTACTAATGCCATTTCAGCCCCCACCCCCTGTTTTCTTCATTCTCCCGGCTCCTTCGTACCGCTTTCTTCTCTCATTAATAGACTTAGAGGTTCCATCGTAACATCTGACTCAACCTTCTTTATTTTTGCCATTTCAGTGCAGAGTTAAGATGATATTTATTTTGATTGTTTCTTTCTTTCATTCGTATTATTTTTTTTGTTTTTGTTTTTGTTTTTGTTTTTCATTCGCTCATTCATCCGCCCCATCGGCCTTCTTTTTCTTTTTTTCTTTTGCTTAGTGTTGTGTGTGTGTGGGGGGGGTTAGCCAGTGTCAACACACCCATCGACCTCCATCTTTTTGCAACCACCCTATGCACCACACCCCACCTCCCGACGCGCCTCACTGTCCACTCCTTTGAGTCGATGTTCATTCTTTATGCTAACCAGCTGACCGTCGTGACCACATGGTCTTATCTCGCTCCTTTCCCACTTGATCACAAATGACTCATTTTCTTTCTTTATTTCTTTCCTCTTTCTTTCTTCTTTTTTTGCTTTCTATCCTTTTTTTTTCTTTTTAAGTCACTTTCTTTTTTTTTTCTTTCTTCTTGGCAATCTCCATAAATTTCTTATTAATTCTAGGTAACATTTCATTGCATTTCTTTCTTTCTTTCTTTCTTTTCTTTCTTCTTCTTTTCAAAATTTTCATTTATTTCTTATTAGTCTTACGTAACATTTCATTTGCCTTCTTTCTTGTTTTTCTTTCTTTCTTTCAGCCCTTTTTCCATTTTAAAACTCTTCTTTCTTTCTTTCTTTCTTCTTCTTTTTTGGCAAATCTCCATAGATTCTATTAGTTCTTACGTAACATTTCCTTGTCTTTCTTCTTTCTTTCTGCTTCTTTCTTCCTTCTTTCTTTTTTTCTCTTTCTTTCTAAGCCCTTTCTCTTTTTCCTAGTCCTTTTTTCTTTTTTTAAAACTTTCTTTGTTTGTTCCTTTTTTTTTTACAAATCTTCATAGATTTCTTATTAGTTCCTACGTAACATTTCATTTGCCTTTCTTTCTTTCTTCTTCTTTCTTTCTTTCTTTCGTCCTTTTTTCTTTTTTAGATTCTTTCTTCTTTCTTTCTAGTCCTTTCATTTTTTAAATCTCTTTCTTTCTTTCTCTTTCTTTCTCTTTTTGGGCAAAATCTTCATAGATTCTTATTAGTTCTTACGAAACATTCATTGCATTTCTTTTTTCTTTCTTTCTTTCATTTCTACTTTTTGTACATTCTTTTCTTAGACTAAACGGTAGGTCGGGAGTGACTCCCTTTGCTTTATCGATGGTCAATCAATTCCCTAGCATCTGTAGTTTTCACCTTATTGCCCTTATGGCAAACCCCTAACCTTTTTTACCATATATATTAGAAGCGGTGGTCAATTTAAGCAGGATTAAACAGGTTTGAATTCAGAGTTTTCTTTTCGAAGGCCAAGGTTAAAGAACCCTGTCTTCGCCACTATTTGCTCATAGCTGGAGAGAGAATAGTTAGATGCATACTCTTCCCAAGGGTATTAGTGCTCTGTAAATGCAACTGTCTCATCCAATATTTGAACATGTTACCAACCGTGTCCACTTTCTATGACGATAACCATTACCGAAGACAACCTCCACAAAGCCATTCATTGTAGAGAGCAGTAGTGGTACTATTTAAAATAACAGGAAGGATGAGACGGTTCTTACCTTTCCCAAGAGTATTAGTCTGAAAGTGAATTTAATAGCAACAACTGGAGTTTTTCTTCTCTTGGAACGGTTGCCATACCAAGGTATTACAGAGCCCAAATATGCCATTTACTCTTTTACTTGCCTTCCGCTCGGCCTAGACGGGGGTCCAGTGAGCTCGGCACTGGACCGTAAAGTTAATTAATAGCCTCGATCCCAGGGGGCTATCCCCAGGCAATCGTTCCCTTGATCTTAAGGGCGGGACTGGTTACTGCCTTAGCGCCTGAGGCGCCCCACCTTTGAAAGGGAATGCCGACGGGATCGACGCAATTTTTTGTTCGCCCACGTAAAAGGAGACCTTGTGTCACAACCCATACAAGTGGGGTATGACGTAAATTACTTACTCTTTACCCGTAGCTTAGATTGAGAATAGCTAAATGCATACCATTACCCAGTGTTTTAGCACTACTTGGAAATCTAAACGGCCTTGTATAACGCAACTGGAGTTTTCCTTCTCCTGGATCAGTTGCCATACCAAGGTTAAACAGCCCAATCTGCCCAACTATTTACCCATAGCTCGATGGAGACTTAGCTAGATGCATACCTTTACCAAGGGTTTAGCACTACCGTGAAATCTAAACGGCCCTCGTATAACGCAACTGGAGTTTCCTTCTCCTGGATCAGTTGCCATACCAAGTTTTAACAAGCCCAATCTGCCCAACTATTTACCCATAGCTCGATGGAGAATAGCTAGATGCATACCTTTACCAAGGTTTAGCACTACGTGGAAATCTAAACGGCTTCGTATAGGATTTGAAACTCGTCTCGCTGTGTCCATTTCCTACAACGACATAACCATTGCACAAGAGCGCTCCTTTCCACTCGTATGAAATACAAATCGAAAAGAACTAGTTGATCATAATGAACTTGCTGCGCGAGTAATCGTGACAGCCACTCGCCCGGGGCAACGACGGTGTTATCTTGTATCCGATATTGAATTAAGATGTATTTTGTTCTCTGTCTAACGTTGTCAATTTCGATTTAGGTGATGGCTATTATTAAAATGGTGAATCGGGTGTAGGGGTGGGGGCACTGACAGAGGGGGAAAAAAAAAGAATATGAATTCCGAATAACTTTGAAAAGAAAATATGATTGGTCAAATAATAGCCAATCAGATCAATTTCCTTTTACTAATGAAATCTAACCGCGAAAAAGAGAAAAAAAATAATGTCTCTTTTTATATAAGTATTTTTTTCGCTTTGATGTACAAACATATTAATGCAGATGCATTTTGTTGTGTTTTTTGTTGTATTTATTTACACTATGGTTTCTTTGTATATACATATGTAAAAGAAACTTAAATAACATACATATATAATAGATGTGTGTATATATGTGTGCATATAATATACATATATATATATATAAATGCATATAATTCAGTTTTATGATTGTATTCTCTCTTCTCTCTCGCTCTCTGTCTCTCTGTCTCTGTCTCTGTATATATATATATATATATATATATAATATATATATATATATATTATATTGATACGTTATAGCTATATGGATGCTTATATATATATATATATATATATATATATATATATATATACTATATAATATATATATATATATATATATAGATATGCTATATGATGCTTATATATATATATATATATATATATATATATTTGTTAAGTGTGTATATGCACCAAAACTATCTATTTATTATCTATCTCAATATGTTCCCCTCTCTCTTAGTTCTCTCTCTCTCCCCTCCCCCTCTCTCTCTCTCTTGATACAATACGTGCAGAATATAAATAAATAAACAAAAACCATAAAATTACCATAGTATAAATTTGTTTCAGCGTCTTGGCTTTTCAAATCTGATTTCAAATGGACAAGGATTACAGACCGAGGTGGGGGTGTTAATAGATTGGGTTAGAGGATGGGAGATTTTAATTAAAGATAAATTTATTCACTTTGTAACGATCACTTAAATATATCTTTTTTTTTATATTGATAGACACATCCACACTCGTAATTTAAAATTCATAATAATTTTCTAGTATGTATATTTGTGTGTATATATATTTACCAACTCCTCCGCACGAGCAGGATACGACACAAGGTCAATTTCTTAAGCGGAGTTTAACAGGTTTGAATTCAGAGTTTTCCTTCTCCTAGACTGGTTACCTAGCTATGGTTAAAGAACCCAGTCTGTCCTGCTATTTACCCATAGCTGGAGGGAGAGTAGGATTCATACCTTTCCCAAGGGTATTAGCGCAAAGTGAAATGCAATTACCACGTCCAGGATTTGAACTCGGGCGACGAGTCCATTTCCATGACTTTAACCATTACACACCGCGCTTCCTACAGAAATCTCTTGTGTGTATAGGTGGCGAATTGGTGGGTTTTAGAGTAAATTAATAGGGAAGAATAGATGGAGTTGTGAGTGGGATGATTTGAATTAGATAAACTATTTTGCGATTCGTTCCAGTTAACTTTGTTTTGTTTTATATATTTGTATAACTATGCAGTTTCATCTATCTATCTATCTATCTACGTATCATCTAATCATTATGTCCCTATCTATCGCTCTTTTGGCTATCTATTAATCTATCTATCTATCTATCTATCTCTAAATATGTCCCTATCTCCCGCGCTTTATCATAGAGAGAGAGAGAGAGAGAGAGAGAGAGAAGAGAAGAGAGAGGAGAGAGAGAGAGGAGAGAGAGCATGCACATGTGTATGTCATATAGTCAAAGTCCAGAGATTGGGGTTATGGTTAGCAATAATATACAAAACCTACATTGAGCCAGACACTACCTACCTAGGTTCATCTAGAGGATCTTCAGGACAATACTGGAGTCAGTGATACCGGCTCTTGCCAACTCAGCGTATGAGTAGCACGGAATCTCTCGAGATTGGGCTTATACCGACTTTAGGCCATCCCGACGACTTTACTTCTTTATCATTAAGAAGATCCCTGATGTGTGTGTGTGTGTTTGTGTGTGTGTGTGTATGTGTGTGCTATAAGCCATTGTGTTTCTGTATTTTCTGTATTTTTCATCATATATAACTATATATTATATATATATATATATATATATATTTATATATATTAAAACTGGTAGTAAGGGATATTCTACATGGGATCTATAAAATCTCACTGTATAATTATTGCATGTTTTAGTAGGTGCAAATACAAGGATTTTATATAATCCCTAAAGAGAGCTCATGTATAATAATCTATTTTAGTAAATACAGAGCCAATATTTACCTTTGAAAGGAACGAAAAACTCAATAACCTCACTTTTTTGTTCTATTTAGATATTAAATTCAAACATATACATTTGAATATATCCGGTTAAAAATGAAATTTAAAAGATACATGGTTAACCTTGATAGCTGCTTGAATTTGTAAACTCATATTGCTGGTTGACACACATTGAGGATTCTGGTAAAAAAAAACTTTTAGGTTTTCAATTCATTTTTATCCATGCCGCCCTGTCTGATGAGACTGAAATTTTAAGGAGTTTTAGAAATTTATTTAAATTCTAAAAAGCCTTTTAATTTTGGTTGAAATAAATTTATTACAGGATGACGGTTTATTTGAGTTTCCTTCCTTTCAAAAGGTATACTATATATATATATAATATATATAATATATATATATATATATCTTATTATAATGGAGATTGTGTGTGTTTTCTGTCTGTAACCGAAACTATATTACTACTCAAGTCACAATTCCCTTAGTTATATCACATTCTCAATGATTTTATTTTTTATTTAAACCTCAATTATTAATAAAATTGTTTTACATTATTAATACTGTTAACATATCCACATACTAATAAGCATGCAATTATATTTATATGTACAACAAAATAGCGGTTTACAGTGTGAATGGGAAGGCTAATTTGCATATTGATATTAAAAATGTGATTTTTTTAATAAATATGTGCTTGTATTATTGATTTCTAACTGTTTGGTTTTATTTATAATGAATATAAGCAAACATTTCTTCAATGAATCTTAAATGAA
>CM042154.1:61520095-61547595 GCA_023376005.1 Doryteuthis pealeii
TACTCATACGCTGAGTTGGCGAGGACCGGTATCGAACTAGGAATCTTGTGGTTTCTAGCCGAACGCTCTACCGACTGAATATGTCTATCTGCTCGTTATCTATCTATCTATCTATCTATCTATTTTAGTTTCTTCATTATATATCTGTATATCTATCTATTTTAATCTTCATTATCTATCTATCTATCTCAGTCTCTTCATTATCTAACCATTTCTTCTCTATCTATCTATCTATCTATCTATCCTACCTATCTATCTCAATCACTTCACTATCTATCTATCTATCTATCTATCTATCTATCTATCTCAGTCTCTTCATTATCTAACTATTTCTTATCTATCTATCTATCTATCTATCTCTCCTACCTATCTATCTCAATCACTTCACTATCTATCTATCTATCTATCAATCTATCTATCTATCTCAGTCTCTTAATTATCTAACTATTTCTTATCTATCTATCTATCTATCTATCTCTCCTACCTATCTATCTCAATCACTTCACTATCTATCTATTTATTTCTTATCTATCAATAGACTATTATAATCCCACTTCATTTTATTTCACATATAATTTCACACGAGTTTTTCACATCCATCTGAGCCGGTGATTAACTGGAGGCTGATTAACGCTGGAGGCTGATTGACAGCAAGTCTCCTCCAGGACTCTTCTGAGTATTCTAGCCGATATTGACAATGCTGTAGTTTATATGGTCTCAATTCTTCTTCTAATTTCCAATTCATCCAGACTCTTTTCTAAATCCTTGGGGGCCGTTTCTAGGGCACCAATTACACTTTGCCCGAACTTTACCATCATGTTCTACAGTTTTCTTAGTTCTCTGGTAAGGTCCAAGTATTTGTTTATCTTTTCGCTTCACTGCCACTCGGTGATCGACCGAGACGGCAAAATTCACGACATGACAAGTTCTCTTCTTGTTAATTAAGACTAGGTATGGTCTCATGGTCGGAATTAGGTGATCCATCTGTATCTCAAAGTTAAAGAAAATTTTATGCGTCTCATGTGAGTTTTTTTTACACCAGCGTTAGTTGATGGTTTTTGACTGCAGTCTGAGTGACAACAAGTCTCCTAAGGTCTCCAGGACTCTTCTGAGTATTCTAGCCGATTGTAACAATGCAGTTGTTTGGATGGCCTCAATTCTTCTTCTGGTTTCCAGTTTCTCCAGTCTTTTTTCCAAGATTTTTGGTACCATTCCAAGTGCACAAACTACAATTGGTATCACTTTGACCCTCATATTCCATACCTTTTTCAATTCTCTGGCAAGGTCCATGTATTTGTCCATTTTTTTTTGTTTTCCTTCATCTTAACCCTATGATCTGCTGGAACTGCAAAGTTTACCAGTTGACAAGTTCTCTCTTTTTTTGTTAATCAATATTAGGTCTGGTCTCCTGGATGGGATAAGGTCTTTATTTCGAAGTCCCAGAGAATTTTATGCTTTTCATTCTGAAGAACAGATTCTGGTTTATGCATATACCATTTTGTTGAATGGCCAAAATTTTCTTTTTGCATAATTCCCAGTGGATCACATTTCCAACCTAGTTGTGCCTAGCGTTGTATTCCCGTTGTGCTAGTTTGCTACATTCGCTTAATACATGATTTACAGTCTCATCTCTGCCACTGCACAGTCTACATTTACTGTTTTATTGTGCCTTATCAATTTTTGCTTTGATATAATGTGTTCTTATGGCATTATTTTGTGCAGTAATTATTAGTGATTCAGTTTCTCTCTTGAGGTTTCCTCTTCTTAACCACGTCCAAGTCTTTTCATGTACAACCTCTGCAATTTGATGTTTGAAGTTTCAAGTATCCATATTATTATTATTATTATTATATTATTATTATTATTATTATTATTATTATTATCTGTACATATATCTATCGAAGAAAGCGGATTTAAAAAAATACATCTTCGTCAGACAGCCATACTCGCTATCTCCTTTACTCTATTGAGTTAACCAACAATTTCTTACAATCTTCAATTTGATATGCGAATTAACCGAATTAGACTTTCCTTTCTTTCTTTCTTTTTCTTCCGATTTTTTTGACAGTTACGCAAACATCAAAACCTGATCGCTACTTGACCAACACCTGGAAACCTGTTCCCTTTCCCTGATAAGATTTTATTTGTCTTACATAAACCATAGTTTATGGCAGGTCATCGATTGTTGATGACGGTCAATTTAGTTGCCGGGGTGAGAATTTTCCAGTCTGTCACAGATACTAAGCCACGTTGAGCCTAGCAACGAAGGGGTCACGTCAATAGAAAGGCTTTGTTAAAGATTTATGGAGCGCGCAGGTAATTCTGAATAGATTTACTTATGCAATTACTAGGTTCAAAACTTGTATGCAGGTGGGTGGGAAATGGATTCGGTGACGCGAGTTCAAATCCTGGACAAAGCTGATTGCATTTACCATTGCATTTTAAAAGCTAGATAGAAACTATTGCTTTTTGGATTAAATAAGGGGAGCAACAACCTACAAAACAACAGCTGTAGGGCCACTTACCTCTCATCTCACAAGACATCAAAGTAAGACGAGCAAGACATGCTAGAGAAGTAAGGATGAGCTCATAAATGATGTTCAACCGCGTGTTGACTGACCAGCCAAAACTTACATTCATCAACTGTGTACGGACACTGGATGCCATTCAGAAGTACAACCAAGGGTGATCTGACCCGGAGTGTTAGTACCTGTTAGGGCCCCATCTATGGGTTAGATGAAGACAATGAGTTTTAAAAAATGTGTTTAAAAAATTGAGTTGTAAAAAGAATTAAATACCCATCAAGAATGAATAAAACAAAACGTCTTCAGCATATAATAACCCAACAAGGGTTGACATGTCGTAAAATTCAACCAACCAGCCAACCGATATTGTCTTTTGCCCCTTTTGAACGCCTTTGATTTCCTTAGTTGTCGATGGCTTCCTTTCTATGTCAGTCTGTGTGTCCTTTGTATACGAATGTCCTCACCGCCATTTTGAGGTGTAGAATGGATATTTTCTAGGCAGTCCTCTGTGATCATTTTATTATCACGCACAAAAAAGAAAGGACACGCGTACTGCCGGTCGTTGTGTACACCTGGGTAGCTAACCAGGGCATATCGTTGTGCAAAGAGAAAGAGAGAAAGGGGGCGAAGAGAGAGAGAGAGAGAGAGAGAGAGAGAAGAGAGAGAGAGAGAGAGAGAGAGAGAGAGAGAGAGAGAGAGAGAGGCTAAGACAGGAAGAAAGTAAGAAAAAAAGGGTAGCCATAAGGGCCTTAAAAAAAGTAAACTTTCCCAGCATGCAACGTGTTTCCCGCTTGCGTGTGCGCAGGTGTTCCGAGAAGATGACTCGGACCCGCGAGACACGGATGTTGAACTCGTTGACCCGTAGACTTGTACGAAATTGCTGCTGGTATTTTCTTTACTTTTTTTGCTCTCGTAAAATAGAGGTGCAACGGAAAAAAATTACACCTTGCAAAAAACGGTGAACGCAAGAAGAAAACCCATTCTCGTCAAAATTGTGTTTACATTGAGTAGATTGTTAATAAGGCTGAAAGTCCCACAAGCATTTATATATATATATATATATATATATATATAATATATATATATATATACACCACACACACACACACACATATATATATATATATATATATATATATATATATATGTGTGGGTGAGTCTAAATGTAATGCCATTTTGTTTAGGACAGGTATAATGACCAACACAGGAACATGTATTATAGATCAAAATAAAGCTGGTCCTCTGTGGATCACATCCCTACTTCTTCACATAGTCACCGTTTCTCTCAATGGCAATGTTCCACCTACAAATGAGAGCATATATCCCTGCCCTGTAAAATTCTGTTCTTTGAGACACTTCTTCACAACAGATTACACTTCCTCGTCACTTGAATAAGGTTTGTCTCTCAAAGCCTCTTTCATGTGCCCAGGTAGATAATAGTCTGGGACAAACATAATTCAACGAAGAACATAATTCAACAAAGTCACACGACTTGGGTCAATGATGAATGAATAAGGTTTGGTTTGGTTTTCTTTGTTTAATGGTACTAGCAAATATATGCACCCTCCGGGTGCAAGTATTTAAGTTTTAATATAATAGAATATCATATCAAATTAGAAAGGCTAATGAAACTGAATAAGAATGCAGATAAAAAGATTTGGAACAGATGGAGTATGATTGAAAAATAGAACAACTTTGAAAATAACTCTTCCATCATTTTCCCTTACTCCCGTCTTTCATTGGTAAATTTTCCTAATTTAACTATTATTCAAAATAGGAAGTAAAGAATAATATTAGTTATTTCTTCTTGTTAATGGATTTATTTTAAGATTTATCCCCGAGATTTTTGCTCATATTCAATAAGATAAAACCAAACAATTAGAAATCAATAATACTAAGCACATATTTATTAAAATGAAATTTTTAATATCAATATGCAAATTAGCCTTCCCATTCACACTGTAAACTGCTATGTTGTTGTATATATAAATACAATTGCATGTTATTAGTATGTAAATATGGTCAACAATCTTAATGATGGAAAACAATTTTATTAATAATTGAGGTTTAAATAAAAATAAAATCATGGAGAATGTGATGTAAATAACAAAGGGACTTGTGACTTGAGTAGTGATATAGTTTCGGTTACAGACAGACAAGCACACAATCTCCATTATAATAAGATGTCAATCTTTGCGGATTATTTAATGCCAAAGCCATCCTTGTAGAAGAACATGTAAAATACAAACAGTCTTGTCCAGGATTTAACTTGTCTCGCCGGGTCAATTTCCTACAACGCCAACTATTACACCACGTGTCTCCATTTTCATTTGTGTATAAGACGCGTTATCCTTTCAGATTTACAGCACACAAGCTAGAGGTGCGTGGTATACAAGAGATATAATTAACTATAATTAATAATAGCAATTTTTTTTCGGGAGACGCTGAAACAGGCATGATACCGAATCCCTCCCTGGATTCAGGTTTTGAAGTTAAAAGGTGAAGTCATAAAATATCAACCTTTTGTTAAATAATGTTTTGGTTAAAAGAATTATTAAATTTGGTACTGCTTCCCCCCACCATGTTCTTATAAAATAAAAGTAGAAGGTGAAGAAAACCGTCTCCTAAAATGGAAAATGAAAATTATTTTTTCATAAATATATAAAATACTTAAAATTAACTTTAAAACATTTTTTTTTTATAAAAGTCGCTTCTAAACAAATCATACTGAATTTCAAAACTAATTTAAAAATTTTAAAAAACTGATTTTTTACTTTTTTATTTTTTTAAATTTAAACTTTTTTTTTTTTGATTCGTGATATTTTTATAATTTCTGGAAGGAGTGTATACATAAGAGAGAGAGAGAGAGAGAGAGAGAGAGAGAGAGAGAGAGAGAGAAGAGAGAAGAGAGCAAAAGGAAAGAGAGACAGAGAGGGGGGATATCAAGAAATACAGAAGATAGTAAGAAGATATAGAGAGAGATAAAGAGAGAGATACACACACAGATAGAAGCAGAGAGATCTATAGATAAAGCAAGTCAGAAAGACAGATAGAGAGACAGACAGACAGAGCAAGAAGGGGAGAAAAAAGAGAGAAAGAAGAGAGAGGAGAGAAGAGAGAAATAAAGAGAGAAAGAAGGAGAGAGAGAGAGAGAGAGAGAGAGAGAGAGAAGAGAGAGAGAGAGAGAGAGAGAGCACCTCCTTGATACGCCTTTTGAAATTAAGCTCTGATTTTGTTTTTTAAATTCGCGGTGTTTTTATTATTTCTGGAGGGAGTGTATATACAAGAGCGAGAGAGGCAGACATAAACAGAGATAGAGAGCGTGAGTGAGAGACAGAGAGAGCACTCTTTCTTGATACGCCTTTTAGAATTAAGCACTTATTTTGGGCTGATCTTCAAAATTTGAATCGTGCCTACAGATTATTGTGGCTTTTGCAAAGTAATTTGCTTGCAAAGAGTTGAATGTGGCTTTCTTGTGAATCTTTCTATAGATCATGGAAAGCAGGTTGCCATTGCTTGTTCGTGATTATAACTTCGAATCCATTTTCCGACTCATCGGCCTTTCTTTGTTCCATTACGACGGCACATGCAAATTAAGCTTTCTTAATGTCACTAAACCAAGTTCCTGCAACTCACACGAAACGAGAATGTCAAGCTGATAATAGCCTTTCGTAAAAAGAACATTAAAGATGAAACGCACTTGTAGATACAGGTCAGCGGATAGCGTTCAGGATCATAGGTTCTTGGTGCATATTAAACCTTGTTAGGTTATTTAATGCCTAAATGATTTTCTCATTTATTTATATTAATTGTGGTATAATTATTTAATGCTTTCCAAGCAGTCTAGTTCTCATACCTAGGTAGCAATTTCTCATCTATAGAAATAAGCGATGTCAATGTACGTATAGAAAAGGCATTGACTGCCATTGACATGTAATCATGGAGGCGTGTAGACTAATGGTTAGAGTCGTAGAAAATGGACTCGTCAACGCCGAGTTCAATTCCTGGACGAAGCTGTTGGCATTTCACATGGCGCTAATACCCTTGGGAAAGGTATGAATCCAATTCTCCCTCCAGCTATGGGTAAATAGCAGGACAGACTGGACTCTTTAACCATGGGTAGGTAACCAGTCTTGGAGAATGAAAACTCTGAATTCAAAACTGTTAAACTCCGCTAAAGAAATTGACATTGTGTCGCATCCTGCTCGTGCGGAGGGGTTGGTAAATATATATTGACATGTAATCAATCGCATCAAAATATGATCTATTTGATAAGTGAAAACGAGAATTCTTCCAAACTGTTAATTATTATTATTGTCATTATTGGCATTTCAGTCTTGGAAGAGTATAATATAGTTTTTGTGCCCCTGAAGTTACGGCGGCTCCTGTGACTGTTTGAAAAACTTCCTCGACCACAGATATCGCATTTGAAGGCTGTCCCTGAAGATGTTGATGTGCCGGTGCTTTGTTGCTGTTGCTTTCTTCTGGACCTCCTAGCTTCATGGTGTTGCGCCAGGGTGACTTCAGACATGAACAGTCCTCTACAGAGAGCCTGCCACTACCGAGGGCGGTTCTGAGCTAAATTACCCCAGCTGGAAGGGGCAATGCTAAAGCACTTGAGATAGTTCTTACAGACATCCTTGAAACGCAACTGGGGGCGAGCAATCTGTCTCTTACCAGACGAAAGCTGGAGGCCTTTCGTAAAAAGAACATTAAAGATGAAACGCACGTGTAGATACAGATCAGAGGATAGCGTTCTGGATCATAGTTTCTTAGTGCATGTTAAACCTTGTTGGGTTATTTAATGCCGTAATCAGTCTCTCATTTATTTATATTAGCAAATATATACACCCTCCAGTGCAAGTATTTAAGTTTTAATATAATAAAATATATTAAATTAGAAAGGATAATGAAACTAAATAAGAATACAGATAAAAAGATTTGAAACATGCACCTAGATCCGTTTAAAAACTTATTTGAATTCGATAGGGTAAGCAGAGAACCTGAAAGGTACGCATCCTGCGTCCCTGACGCATAAAAATATAAAAGGACGCAGTAAAATCGTGTCCATGCGCCCCAGTGCTTTTCTTTTTCTTGCCCCAGCATTTCAACATTTTCTTAGAAACGAATTATACCCGATGGGGTACAAGGTAGGGGTTAGACGGCTTTAGTTGTGTCCCTACTTTATAAATAAACACCCTACAGTTTCTCTGAACTTTTGAAATGAGGCTTGATAATTAGTACTATTTAGATTATTCCGGCTATTGTCTTCATCTTTATTATTATCTGTACAACGTTTCGGCCGATGTGAGAAGGCTCCCGATTCCGAAAAGAAATACCTGAAGAAGGCCGGAGGGCACAGCGGCCGTAACGTTGTGCAAATAACAATAAAGATGAGGACAATGGTCCGAATAATCCAAATAATACTAATTATCCTACAGTTTATTAAGAAACTTGAGTTGGTGTCCATCATATTTCCCGGTGACTCATTCAAATCAAATACATGCATCCCAGAACGCACCAAACTAAAAAGCTAGCAGCCTCACTGGGAGTAGTAAGAGTTAGAACGTCTATATTATATTGTGCCAGACAAGATAACTTGAGTACCTTCTTCACGTCTAGTGAGTGCGGTCTCCCGAGGGTGTTTCAGTATGTAAAGGATACATAAATATCAAGTGTTATGGCTAAATACGAAATACGAATAGAAGTGTTTTTTTTATTATCTCTACCTGCTTTTATCTGTGCATTACCGTTAGCAACCTGAGACCTATATGTCAGACTAAACATAGTAACCAGAGAAGCACCTCATGGTAGTGTAATGGTTAACGAGATAATATTACAGACCCATTGCTACCGAGTAAATGATTTCGATCCTCACTAAGTGGCCTATATTAGTGGCCGTTTAGACCGGTTTAGCTCAGTCGGTAGAGTGTCCGACTAGGAACCACAAGGTTCCTGGTTCGATACCGGCTCTCGACAACTCAGTGTATGAGTAGCACGGGAATATGTGCGGTAAATTAAGGAGCTGATGGTAGGTGTGGCGCACCACCTCAGATGCAAAACAATCTCCTTAGTCTAGCGCCAGTGAAAAGGGAATAGACTCCCTCGCTGCCTCGACAATGCTCGACCGCACACAAGCATCAGGACAAGGGAGAAAATCGCCTTATTCGGGTGGACAACTTTACCGCACCCTCCATACTCACCGATTTAGCGCATTCAGACTACCATCTCTTCAACCCCGTGAAAGATGGTTTGAGAGACAAACCTTATTCCAGTGACGAGGAAGTGAAATCTGTAGCGAAGAAGTTGCTCATAGAACAGTCAAAATTTTACGGGGCAGGGATACATGCTCTCATTCGAAGTTGGAACATCGCTATTAAGAAAAACGGTGACTATGTGGAGGAGTAGGGATGTGATCCACAGAGGACCAGCTTCATTTTGATGTATGATACATGTTCCTGTGTTGGTAATTATACCTGTCCTAAACAACTGACATCGAGAGAAATGGTGACTATATGGAGAAGTAGGATGTGATCCACAGAGGACCAGCTTCATTTTGATGTATGATACATTTCATGTGTTGGTAATTATACCTGTGCTAAACAAAATGACATTACTTTTTGACTTAACCTCGTATGTGACGTGATATGCAACGTGATGTAGAACAAAAATTGTTCTAATTAGGTAAGGTATGGAAGAATATTATCATCGGTTTTGTAATTAATTCTACTAGCAAATATATGCACCCTCCGGGTGCAAGTATTTAAGTTTTAATGTAATAAAATATTGTATTAAATTAGAAAGGCTAATGAAACTAAATAAGAATACAGATAAAAAGATTTGAAACAGAGGGAGTATAATAAAGAATAGAACAACTGAAACTTACTCTTCCATCACTCTCGTCTTTCATTATTTTTTCTAATTTAAGTATTTAGTTATAAGAGGAAGCAAAGAATAAAATGACAGTTATTTTATCTTGTAAATGGATTTCATTTAAGATTTATTGAAGAGATTTTTGCTTATGTTCATTAAAATAAAACCAAACAGTTAGAAATCAATAATACTTAGCACATATTTATTTAATTCGATTTTTTAATATTAATATGCAAATTAGCATTCTCGTTCACACTGTAAACCGCTATTTTGTTGTATATATAAATATAATTGCATATTGTCAGTATGTAGACATAGTTAACAGTATTAATAATGTAAGACAATTTTATTAATAATTGAGGTTTAGATAAAAATAAAATCATGGCAAATGTGATGTCAATAACTAAGAGAATTGTGACTTGAGTAGGAATATAGTTTCGGTTACAGACAGAAAAACACACAATCTCGATTATAATAAGATTATATAATATGATTGAACATTCTAAAATATGATATAATATAATATGAAATATATAATTCTAATATATATAACCTTATATAGAATTCATATACATGCGCACATATATGGAAAAATGTATTTATCTACATTCCTCCATCATTGTGTGTATAATTACGCTTACATAAAAGTGTACAATCTGTTAGTTGATTATCACGTACAAATATCTACGCTCATATATTTGCTAATAGACACAAAGATTCACGTGTGTATGCGTAGGCATTTGTACATGGATTTAAACATACACACAGCGGCCACACAGGAACCCCCATTAAATGTACTTCCCCGTCCTTCCCCCTTCCCACTCTCTCTCTCTTTCACCCACTCTGGTGCCCCCACTAAATGTACTTCTGCCCCTCCCTTTCACACTCCCTCAAGAGCCCCCACCAAATGTACTTTCCCCTCTCTCTCCCATAAACACATGCATACACATACACAAATATATATATTTCTTATACACTCACATATCTACATACATATGTACATGCATATATACATCTCTTTCTTACAAGTACACACACACACACACACACACACACACACATATATATATATATATATATATATATATATAACTATACATACATATATGCATCTCTTTCTCTCTCTCACACACACACATATCTATACACATACGTATATGTATCTCCCTCTTACACATACGCACAAACATATCTATATATATATGAATTACTGGGAGAAGTAAGAGTACACACACAACACACACACACACACACAGAGAGAAACATGTATATATATGCATCACTAGGAGTAATAAGAGTTAGAGTAATATATATATATATATATATATATATATATATATACGTGTGTGTGTGTGTGTGTGTGCATCTCTTTCTTACACACTCACACAGACAGACAAACACACACACACACTCAGTCACTCATACACACACACACACACACACACACACACACACCACACACATATATATATATATATTTATATGAATCACTTTCTCATACATATACTCACACAGACTCACATATATATATATATATATATATATGCATCTCTTTCTTACACCTCCCGCCACATATGTATATATATATATATATATATATATGAATCACTTTCTCAAACACATACTCACACTAACACACATACATATATGCACCTCTTTCTTACACCTCCCCCATACCTACGCACGCACACACACACACACACACACACACACACACACACATATATATATATATATATATATATATATATATATATATATAATGTGTGATTTCATTCCCCGCTAAAGCGACAATCCCCAATCTACTGACTTTTTTCGTTTTTCGAAGGTTAATTACGTGTAGCCCCAGGGCCGGGCACGCAGTGGCAGGGGACGCGGGTTAGTGGGGGTAGGGTTCCCCACTCAGATGGTGTGGGTGTCTTGTGCTTCCATTTGCCTTGAGGCAATCGTTATCCTTTCTCGTTCACTATTAAGAACAAACGCCATTTTTAACCCAACACCCCCCACCCCACATAACCAGGACTTTGGCAAACCTTATCACCTGCCGACAAAATACTGGATGTCATTTTCTGATCACTGTGGAGTCTTAGCACGCGTTCGGCATTCCTGTTCTCGTTGTCTAGGCTGAGAATCACGCGAGAACTGGCAGCGTTGGATCTTGACGGATTTTTATGTTGATATATTTGTTTCCCCCTTTTTTTTTTTTTTTTTTTTTGTTTTTACTTTTTTCTTTCTTTCTGTGCTTTTACTGTTTTTTCTTCTTATGAGGTCACAGTGACATGTGAAAATAGGACTTCCTTTTCTAACTGCTGATAATAAGTCCACAGACCAGTATTAACAGGTTAGCGCTTAGAAATGCCGGCCACTCAGTTACTGATATAACACCTAGCCAGATAATCCATCATTTGAAAAGTATGATAGCCCCGTCGGTAGGACGGGGAATACATTAACAGATCCTCTCAGAAAGGGTACAACATTAAACTGCACCTGATGATGAGGTCCAGTTAATATTCTCAGGACAATCTCTGACCTGGAATGGTAGTATCTGTTAATGTACCATTTAAGGGTCAAATATATCTTTTTAAAAGTTATTCGTATTATATAATTCTGTCGTGGTATAATGGTTAGCAAGCTAGTCTCGCATGTCCGTTACTACTGAATAGCGAGTTCGATCCTCACTGGATGCCCCATACTTATGACCTTATGTCAAATCCGAATCGTAGGTTAATTTCTTTTTTTTTAGATAGGAATACTTGATGTCAAATAAATTTATTTGCATTAGTAATTGTTATTTGAAGCTATAATCACGGTGTTCTCTATCCAGAAATCTTAAGTCGAAGTGTCCTCTCACTGCATCGAACGCATAGGGTTAATATCTACTCCCAAAAGGGGTGATCTGATAGTAAGGCTCAAGTTCTGGATGTCTGGGGAATGCGGAGTACTCCGTCAGGTCCACTCTATCCCGGAGGGGTAGTATCTGATAAGTGTTACGTTATTAGGGGGTCTTGGATAATTAAGGTTCGAAAAAGCATCAGTCTTAGTAAAAAATAAGTTGTGATTGAAGGAAAAGGAAATAAATGTTTTGAAAAAATATTTTGAAATAAAGAATGTATTTGGAATGCATTTATTTTTGTTTGTTGAAATTCCGTCAGAGAAATTGCTAGGGTTGAGTATTTTAGGAGAATTATGAACACTGGCAGAGGGATATCGGATTGTTTTTGGCTAAAACTTCCAGTGGAGCAATTTGATAATATACAATGGAATTGAAATATGACGTAAGAAAATAATCACCTGATTATTTTGTAATTATAAAAGATGGGGTGAATAGTTGAAAGGGGGCTGAGAACTAGAGGAGAGCGAACTCAAGACCACACAGGGTCTATTAAAGCAGACACCACGACACAGGCTAGAATTAGCCTATCGAAAATTAGAACGGCCTTTCTTTCTGTCTTTCTTCTTCGCCAAGCCGACAGCTGACAGGCAAATGACAACCTTAGCGTATCTAATTTAAGCAACTCTGTTATTGTAATATTCTCTCTCTCTCTCTCTCTCTCTCTCTCTCTCTCTCTCTCTCTGCGACGACGACTGCTAGATTTGTCACAGCCAAAAATAAACATTTGTTGACAGAAAGTGCAGGCTTGTTGGTACGGAGGAGTTGAAGAGACGTTTCGTGTAGAAAGAAACGAGCCCACACATAAGAAGACAAAATACCTGTCTCATATAGAAGTCAAATATGCAGATTTTTGTGCTCGTTACTAAAAACAAAAAATAGATATAGAGATGAAGAAGACCCAAGAATTCCAAGAAGTTCCAAGAAAGGAGATCAGAAGAACAGAGAAGGAATCAGCCCAGCATAGAAAAGATAGCTAAGATGTCCAGCTATCAGAGAAGAGACACGAGAAGATAGAAACTAAGTACTAAAAGATGGTAAGAAGAGAAAAGAGGGCTATACAACGAATATAAGTAAGTAAAGTCGTTGGGATGGCCTAAAGTCGGTATCAGCCAGCCAGCGAGGGAGTCTATTTCCTTTTCACTTGTGCTAGATCAATTTAAGCGTCTGAGGTGGAGCCCCACACCTACTATAAGCTCCTCATTTTACCACACATGTCTCTGTACTACTCATACGCTGAATTGGCGAGGGCCGGTATCGAATCAGGAACCTTGTGGTTCTTAATCAGACGCTCTACTGACTAAGCTAAACCAACCCCAATTATCAGTATTAGGTCGGAATACTTGGAACCCCATAACTGTGCAAACTATTTATGTTAGATAGGAATACTTAAAAGTATATAATTGTGTGCAAATTGTTAGCTTAAGACCGGAATACTTGAAACCATATAATATATTCAAACTATTTGTATTAGATAGGAATACTTGAAACTATATTACTGTGCAAACGAATGATTATTATTATTAAATAGGAATAGTTACTTGAAGTCATTTAATTGACTTCGGTATTGAATAACACAAGATGGGTTGATATGCCAAAATATCAACCAACGGAACAATTGTATGAAAATCAAATGATATGACAACCGTAGAAGTAAAAATATAAAATTTAAAAAAATCTCTGCTAGAACCCAAGCGAAGAACACCATCCCATATATCAGCCTTTAAATTCAGAGTTATCCTTCTCCTATATTGGTTCCCAACTAAGGCAGTCGGCGCTTCAATTTTTTCAAGGATATTAGTGGATGCAAAAAGGCTTTGGTGGATTTAGAACTCATCTCACCGATTCCGTTGTTTTGCAGTGATAACCGTTACGTCACACACGTTTTTTTTTTATTAATTGCAATGCTATTAAGACAGTATGGACCGCCGTGGGAATGAATGCTAAAATGTGGATAATATTTTGCTTATTGCCCACGGGTTGTTTGTCGATTGTAAACTCTGGCAGGAATATATATATATATATATATATATATATATATATATATATATATATATATATATGTATGTGTGTGTGTGTGTGTGCGTGTGCGTGTGTGTGCGTGTGTGTGTGTTTTTAAATACTGAGATTAAAATAGCAGGTGTTGAATTGGTGACAAAAGTGACCTTGGCTTTTAAAAGTTCTTTGGCGAAGAACCTGCCTCGTTTTTTAAATTTTTTTTATCTACGTCATTGTTCGGAGCTCATCTCAGACAAACAAACAAGATAAACACTCAGTGTCCTTGCAATTCCCTGGGATGGGGATCAGAGCATTAGAAGTTTCTTTACATTTCTAAGAGTTTTAATAAAATATACGAAGGTCATTCAATAAATAAGGGGGAAATAATGAAGAAGAAGAAAAATATAAGGGAAAGTTTAATACCTTTCACGAGGACATTTTCAAGCAGTGAAACGCAAACAGCCTTGTTCAGGATTTGAACTCTGCACGTTGATGTTTGGTTTCTTTATTTTAATGGCATATCAACCATGGTGGGTTATTTACTGCCTTATTTACTTATTTCCTTGTAGGAAAACTGTAATGGTGCTTTCTTGAGTGTGTTATTTCGAAAATGAACGTAATAACCCGAATGGAGTTCAAACTTGCTTAACTGGTATTTCCACTACGGGGTAGAGTGGACCTGGGAGTAATGACGATGGAAGGGTACTCCACACACCCCAGAGCTCCAGAATTGGAACCTTGCCACTAAATGCACCCTACCCAGGACAGTAAGACCCTCAGCCACAGACTTCGAGCACATATATGATAAAAAGGATTAAGGGTTTGGCATAATGGCAATAGGATTGGGACAATTCTATATGTGCTAGGACTTGACTTGACCAGCCGATTGATAAGTAAGTGCCAAAGTGGAGTGTTGCATGTCATGGACTATTCAGCCACTAAGATTCTGTCATTACGCCTATGCTGGCCAACACACAGCCCCAGGGGAGGGGGGATTTTAACACTCTGCAGAAACGCAATCGATCTATTTTTCTATCCCAGTATGTGTGTGTGTGTGTTTGTGTGTGAGTGTGTGAGTGTGTGTATGTGTGTGTGTGCGTATTTCTAAGTGCATTCGTGTGTTTTTGTTTTTATCTCGTATATATATTTATTATTAAGTATGTTACTGCTTCCTATAATTTCTCTGAGGTTATTTGGTCGGCAAAATATACAGGAAAGAACGGGGACCACTCCGATCAGTCGGCTGGTCGCGTCAAGCCCTAGAACCTATAGGGTTGTCCTTCAACTCTTTTTTATCATATACGTACTAGAAGGTGGTAGCTAATGGTCTTAGTGTTCTTTGTATGACTTTATACTGCATCTAGTGATGAAGTTCAGGTTCTAGAGCTTTGCGGAGAGTGGAGTACCCCTTCATCGCCATTACTCTCAGGACAACACTTATTCAGAGCAGTAGCACCTGTTAGGCTCCCATCTATGGGGTGAATAGATAAAAAAAAAAACAAGTCTTAAAAAGCGTTAAAGAAAGAATTTAAAAAAAAATTAAATACCCAATAAGTAAAAAAAAAAAACATCATCGGCATAAGATAACCCAACAAGTGTTGAAATGCCATAAAATCCATCCATCCAACCAATCAATCTAAGGTTTTACACATGTATTTCAATCCAAGATCCCTCAGTTGATAGAGTATCTATCTATCTATCTATCTATCTATCTATCTATCTATCTATCTCAGTCTGTTCATACCTATATCAGTCTGTTCGTATCTCTTCCGCCTTAACTATCTATCTATCTATGTAAATCTGTTCATATCTATCTATCTGTCTATATATCTATGTCTATCTATCTATCTATCTATCTATATATATATATATATATATCTGAGTTCATGGTTTATCTTCTACACTCTCTCAGCTCTAAAAATTACCTGCGCTGGTGAATAAATTTCATATCCATGCGCCTGTGTAACCTTGTGAAATGCTTCAATCGCATTGTCCTCAAGTTCGTAATAATAGAAGACTCCTCAACCGAAAGTGAATTCTGAAACGTAGAAATCTGTTGAATGTTTTCATGAATGTTCAAGGTGAACATTGAACAGAATTATTTTCAATGAGGGTTGCCAATCTGAAAATAAATAAATGAATAGATAGAATAAAGTCAAAATCAGTGTCACTACTTAGTCAACCGACCTTGTCTTAAAATGAATAAGGCAGGCGTCTGGGATAGGTGTTATTCTTGAAGTTCTAAATCAATAATCAGATTCACTGAAAATAGATTCCCTTACTTCGTTAGGTTTCTTAGCAATTTAGAAATCGAAGCCGAGTTAATTTAAAAAAAATATAAAAAATAAATAAATCAAATAACAACAAAACCTGTTTGCTTTTAATTAAAATTATATAATTTTTTTTTGTCTCATTAGTATTAGACTAATTTGACGAAGATGTACTTTTTCTTTTGAAATTCCTCGAGTTTTATCAATTAACAGACAATTATTTTTTGCTGCACTGTTCGTAATAATTTGTTAATTGTAATTAGGTGCTTTACGTTGATTATTATTAAGGAAGAGTTCTCGATATCAATAACAGTAAAAAAACCAAAAAAACACAACAAAAAAAACAAAACAAAAAACAATGTTTATATCTTTTTTCTTTTCTTTTCTTTTCTTTTCTTTTCTTCTCTCTCTCTCTCTCTCTCTCTCTCTCTCTCTCTCTCTCTCTCTCTCTCTCTCTCTCTTTTTTGTCGGCGACATTTCGGGCGTTTGATGTCCAAATCAAGAACGCAAAATATAAAATTCGTCGTTCGTTATTTTTAAAACTCTTTTTATTTTTTCTCCAGCTGTGTTTGCTTCTGTAAATATTTTAGAGCAGTTCTTCATTGACTAGCCTCGTTTTCGTCATAAATGATCGGTTAATTTGCATATGGATCGATGCTTTGTCTATGGATTCAGAGAAGCAGAATCGGTAGAAAGAGAGAGTCCCAACGTGGTGTAATCGTTAGGAAACTAATCTCGCAGATACACTACAACTGAATAGCGAGTTCGATTCTCGTTGAATGCCACAGACTTGCAACCTTGTGTCACATACTGCACGGGGCAACTGGTTGGATGTAATCGTTAGCGATCTTGTCTCGGAGATTCATTACTACTGAATAGGGATTAAATTAAATTTTGATCATACTACAAAATGGTATATGCATAAACCAGAATCTGTTCTTGAGAATGAAACGCATAAAATTCTAGACCTAGAATTGATTAACAAAAAAAAAAAAAAAAAAAAGAAAAGAAGAGAAAAAGGAACTTGTCAACTGGTAGACTTTGAAGTTCCAGCAGATACCTAGACCTTGCCAGAGAATTGAAAAAGCTGTGAAATATGAGGGTCGAAGCGACCAATTGTAGTCGGCGCTCTTGGAACGGTCCCAAAAAGCTTGGAAAAAAGACTTGAGAAAAATGGAAATTAGAGGAAGAATTGAGACCATCCAGACAACTGCTTTGCTGCAGTCGGCTAGAAAACTCAGAAGAGTCTTGAAGACCTGAGGAGACTTGTTGTCACTCAGACTCCAGTGAAAGACCATCAGCTAACGCTGGTGTGAAAAACTCACAAGGAGTGAAATAATAATCTATTAATAATGGAGATTCGCTTCCGGTTTTGTCTGTAACAAAAATTACGTCACTGCTTACGTCACATTACCCAACATCGTCATAACATAGAATAAATACACTCAAAATTTGAACATGCAACATTAGACAGTCCTCATTGTTTTTTAAAACAAGTTTTAATAAATACATGGCTGGTATTATATATCTATATATAGTTTGTTTTATTTTAATATATATTTAAAGTTTACATTTCAAATTGTTTTATTTTTTAATCCTTTAATGAATTTGATGATTTACTTACTTAGGGTACAAACTCGCTGACATTGAATTTTTTACTCCCACCCCTCAGGCAATATATTTCAAAAATCTATTTTTACATCGCCCGGAGGCCGTTTTTTATTTTCTACTACTACTACTACTACTACTACTACTACTACTACTAATAATAATAATAATAATAACCTTTAGTAAATAATTAGTAACTATTCTTAATACACCTAATTTATAGTAATACGATATCAAGTATTCCTGTCTAATGCAAATAATTTGTACACAATTATATGGTTTAATTATTCCTATCTAACCCTAATAATCATATGATTTTAAGTAATTATTTCTATCTAATAATAGTAATTTATTTGTACATAGTTTTCTAGTTTCTGGACCAATAATAATAACTCTTAGTAAATAATTATAACTATTCTTAATTCAAATAATTTACAGTTATATGACATCAAGTATTTTTTTTATCGAAAACGAATAATTTTTAAATAGATCTATTTGACCCACAGATGTGTCAGAGTAGACCTGGGAGTAATGATGATGAAGCGTTTCTCTATTCTCCCTTGATCTCCAGAAGTAGAGGTTCACCACTCGATACCGTTTACTGTCATACGCTGGACACCCCCTTTTTTCACAGAGTTGGGGTTCACCACTCTGCATCATATTCGCAGACAGGACGAGTAATGTTATATGTAATGTATAATTGTAAATATAGGCCTCATATTCTCCCTTCTTATGCTCTCGCCACTTAGCTTTAATCAGATGTTCCTTCTCTGAAATATATATTTATATATATATATATATGGAAGACAAAGAAAATCGATCTTGTTGATAACATATATATATACATATATAGATATATACATACATATATATACACACATATATGTATATACATATAGACACATATATATAGATATACATATATACACACACACACACACACATATATATATAAACACATACACACACACATATATATGTATATATATATAGGGAAGACAAAGAAATCCATATTGTTGATAATATATATATACAAATACATATACAAACATACACACACACACACACACATATATATATATACATATACATATACATATATATATATATATATATATATATATATATATATTACCAACAAGATAGCTTTCCTTTGTCTTCCTTATAGTTGTTTGCGGATTTGTAATTTGAAAGCAACCCACAAAACGATCATTTTTCCCACCGAACCTTGCAATCAAGATAGAGGAGACCCTTAGTTCCAGCCCAATTGCAACTTGAAAACAAAACAAGGCACATGTACGCATGCGCAGAATGACGCAGATGCTGACACGCAGCAATGGCTGATAATGTAAATCGCAGTTGATTGGTGATTGACGATCGCTTTGAAAAAGATATCCATTTGGTGTCGTAATTGTGCTCTTATCTGAGCAGCCTCTCTTGGAAAAGACGACGGCAGTCAACAATAGTCACGTTCAAAAGCAGAAGGAGGAAAGGAAAAGCAAGGGGGCCTCGATGCAGTGATAGATACATTTATGTCGGAAAAAAAGTACGCTGCGGATTAAAAAAACAAAACAACAACAACAACAAAGAACAAAAAGAAAAAAAAAACAAATGTGTATAGGAAAAAAAAAAAAAGATATGTTTGAAGCTACACTATCTGAGATTTCAAAAGACAAAAATAAATTAATGAATAAAAAATAATAGCTAAATGAACATAAGCGATAGATAGATAGAGCGACTCACGCACCTGAGAACGATATCTTATTATAATGGAGATTCGGTGTATGTTTGTCAGTAACCAAAACCACTTACGCCCCAATGCTATCAGTAATTGCGTAAGTTTATCAATGAGTATTTGATTTTTAGTCGAAATCATTAAGTTCATGTGTATTAATAATTTGCTAGAAATGATTTTCATTAAGTTTTTGTGTATTAATACATTAGAAAAAATAACTTCATGTGTATTGTGGTGGTTGACCCTCAGCCACCGCCATATAACACCAATAAGATAAAAAGTGATAATTTGGTAGAAATAATTTTCATTAAATTTATGTGTATTAATAAATAACTTCGTCTAACACCTATAAGATAAAAAGGGCAGTATTTGGTTGCCATAAGTGCAAAGTAATTCTTAAGCGAAGTTTAACAGGTTTGAATTCAGAGTTTTCCTTCTCCTAGACTAGTTGCCGTATCAAGATTAAAGATCCCAGTCTGCTCTACCATTTTTACCCATAGCTGGAAGAAGAATATTTGCATTCATACCTTTTTCAAGGGTATGTATTTACCCAACCTGTTCGCCACGAGTAGGATGTAAGACAAGGTCGCAAGGATTGAGCATCCAGCGACGATCGAAATCGCTATTCACCAGATGTGCGAGAATATCTTACTAACTATTGCACCGCGATGGGACGCCCATCCTTGTCCAAGGATATTAGCGGTTCGTGAAAAGCAAACAGCCTTGTTTCGAAATGTGTTTGGTTTGTTTTACGGCATATCAACCTCGGTGGATCATTTAATCCCGACAAAATTTTGAAATAAACTCATTCTTGATAGGTACTCATTTTTTTTTTCATTAGGCGCCCCATACTTTTGGCCTTGTGCCACATCTAAGATATGATTAGTAAATAACTATATATTGTGTTACATTGTGGATAGTTTCGAAACGTGGAGTTCTCGAAAATATAATGAATTAAAAGATGTGAAAAAGTAGACAAGAAAGAAAATCTAACGATTCTATACGTTTGTTTGTTTTGTTTTACGGCATATCAACCCCGATTGGTCATTTAATGCCGACAAAGTTTTGAAATAAATTCTTTCTTGATGGGTAATCAATTTTTTATAAACACATTTTTCTAACTAACCCATAGATGGGACACTAACAAGTACTACCAATCCGGGTCAGAGTGGACATGGGAGTAATGGTGATAAAGGGGTACACCACATTCCCCGACCTCCAGAACAGGAACTTCACTATCAGAGTTTAACATCATACCCAGGACACTACCACCTTCTGGCACATATATGATAAAAAGAGTTGGGGGCTGCCATATGGACAATAGAGTAGGGACAATCATGTAGGTGCTAGGGCTTGACATGGCCAGCCGATTAATCGGAGGGGACCTCTCCGACCGTCTGTCTAGCCTGAGTAAGGACCAAAGTGGAGTGTTGCAAGTCATGGACTGCTCAGCCACCAGGAATCCGGTTTCGGAAATTGAATTCGGGTCGCCGTGTCCATTTCATATGACGATAACCATTACACCATAATCACCTCCCACTTGAATACAAAATAAAACTTATTAAAGAGACTCGTAAAAGCTAGTACACGTGTACTGAATATTGCCGATTACAACTCGATCCGGCGTCGAGGGTCAAGCACAGGATGTTGAGTTAGAATACGTCACGGATATACGAAAGACTATACATAAAAGGGAAAATAGTAAAAACATGACACTTACAAGAGATGCATTACAGCAGAGAGAGAGAGAGAGAGAGAGAGAGAGAGAGAGAGAGAGAGAGAGAGAGAGATTAAAACCTAGTCTTGATAATGACCCAAACTCTTCTGAAACAACGATTATTTTTTAAAACATCTCTCAATTTAAAAACTACTTCTATATAGGATACTTTCCAAATGCAGTTGGAATAAGGTTGTATTTTCAGAAATATGCATATGTGCACACACACACACACACACACACACAATAGCAGGGCAGACTAGACTCTTAACCATGGTTAGGTAACCAGTCTAGGAGAAGGAAAACTCTGAGATCAAATCTGTTAAACTCCGCTTAAGAAATTGACCTTATGTCGCATCCTACTCGTGCGGGGGAGGGGGTTGGTATATATATATATATATATATATATATATATATATATATATATATATATATATTACGAGAGTAAGTTTGTAAACAAGTAAATGTCCCTTTTCTATATTTGCCGTGATCCTATATCTGATCCGGTCATTTTCAGATCTCATTTAGTTTTATTTACGGGCAAGCCCAAAAGGTGCATTTTCGATTTTCTTATCTTTTTAATATACATAAACATATTTTGTACACAGGCAATGTCTTGGGTCCTAATCATCTACTCTATCGTTTCCATTAAATGTCCGTTTGAAAAATCTAGTCATCTTGTTTTCGCCAGTGCCTACACTATTGTCCCCTAGCATTGATAAATAAATACCCCAAACTCATGTGATATTCCCTTGTAGAATCAGGAAAGAAAGTACGTGTGGTGTGTGTGTGAGGCTGGTTGAGTGTTGTGGTCATTTCTTGTTGGAACCTGTTTGTATGTTTGTTGAGTCAGATATGACGTTAAACTGCATCTAGTGGTGAGGTTCTGATACTGAAGCGTTGGGTAGTGTGGAGTACCCCTTCATTGCAATCATACCCAGGTCCACCCTGACTCTGCTAGGGTCTCATCTATGGGTCAAATAGAGATTTGACATTCGTGTATCATTGGATATACTAATACTAATATTTCACCATAGGGAGTGGGGCGTAGACTAAATATTTCTCCTTTGCACCAAACACTCCATATATATTTATTATGTATCTATTAAATGTTCCTATACGTGTAAATGAGCTTATCTTGTCTTTCGTACCATTTATTCAGTGTTAGTATATCATTGGATATACTAATGCAAATAGACCATATTGAGTATATTTATCATCTATCTATTAAATGTTCCTATATATGCAAATGAGCTTATCTTGTCTTTCCTTCCGTTTATTCAGTGTTCGTGTATCCTTGTATATATATATATATATATTATATATATATATATATATATATATATATATGCTAATATACTAATGCTTATATTTAAAAGTACTTTTAATCTGTTATAAGTACCAAATAATTTTCTCACTTTTGGACGTTTTTCTTCTTCTTCTTCTTCTTCTTCTTCTTCTTCTTCTTCTTCTTCTTCTTCTTCTTCTTCATGTCGTTCAAGTAGCACGGATATCCATGACAATCTCACGCCAACCCTCCCTATCATTCATTGCCCCCGGAAGTTCCTCTGCGCAGCATCCAGCATCCTCATATAGTTGGTCAATATAGGTCCTGGCGGGGTGGCCCACACTAGCACCCCCATGTGTTGGCTTCCACATTTGATATACGAGGAAATTGAGTTATGAGCAGCACGAATTAAACTGGAAATCAAAGTACCCCGGTAAAAAAAGTAAAGTCGGTGGAGTAGCCTACTGTCGGTATCAACCTTGAAACTGTCAAAAAAATCTCCTTCCTTTTCTAGAATTAGGATCTATTGAAAAAGAGACATACTCCCGTTTCTGACTGATTTTTTAACGACATGTCGACTCGTCTCGAGTTATTTTTTGTCTAGACGTTAAGAAATCACGTTTATTGTACATTTATATTCATATTTTGTTTGTAGCTGTTTCTTACGTGTTTGTTTTTTGTTGCACACGGTTATTTGATATTAAATTTCTAATAGAAAAAAATTCATACATTAGTATAGTTTCAAGTATTCTTATCTAATACAAATAAATTGCAAAAAATCTTTACGTATTTTTCTCAGTATTTTAAAGGTTAATCTTATTATCTATTAAATCTATTTTTTTTTCTTTTCTCTTTCCAGAACTCTATCCGTCATAATTTGTCCCTACACAACCGATTCATGCGAGTCCCAAACGAAGGGTCTGGAAAAAGTTCCTGGTGGGTAATAAACCCTGATGCGAAACCGGGCAAGTCTCCCCGGCGCAGGGCCGGAAGTATGGAGACGAAAGTTTATGAAAAGAAGAAAAACCGCGCCAAAAAGAAGGCCGAACAGTTACGCGCCCTTGAACAGGGGGGAAACAGTCCCACCGCCAGCAGCGACGGTGATCTACTAACCGAGTCCCCTGTGCCAGGTTTTCAACTAAGTCCTGAATTCGACTTCAGACCCAGAGCCAGTTCCAATGCCAGCAGCTGCGGCCGCCTCTCGCCAATACAGGCCGTGGTCGAACCGGACCTGCACGACAACCAGGTCCCGCCCATGTCGCCCATCCCCTGGAACTCGGAGATGGAGACGGAGGTGGGTTCAATCGATAGCTTCACGGACCAGCTCGTTGACTCCCTACCGGGGAGCATGAGTTTGTCCGACAAGAGCCTTCAACAACACATAATGCAGAGCAGTTCAGTCCACCGATACAGTACTGGAACGGCGGGTGCCGCTCAGGCGAGCGCCTACAACCAGTACAGCGACTATACCGCTCCTCCACCACCGCCTCCACCGCCCTATCCGGAGCATATGCGCACGAGCCCACAGACCCAGTCCGGCCACCCAAAATCGGCACAGTCTCAGACCGGTCAGCAGAACCAGATGACCACCATGGATGCTCTGTCTATGTCCAATCATGACGGCTATGGTGCAGTCAGCCTGGGCAGTCTGCAGAACGGGCTGGACCTGTACGGCACTTCAGATTCACTGCTCAAATCAATGGTCACCACAGACCCTCAAGGTCAGATGGCTTCCGGTCTGTCCGACGCTGGGCAAATGGTACAGCAAAGTATTCAGCAGCAGCAACAGCAGCAACAGCAGCATCAACAACAGCAGCAGCATCAACAGCAACATCAACAACAGCAGCAGCATCAACAGCAGCAGCAACAACACAAACAGATGCAACAGACACAGTCTCGGCCGCCGATGCAACTGCAGGACCCTTCCCAGCCCCAGTTGCACACCATTGCCACATCTCGCCCCGGTCAAGGGGGTCATCCGTGTGGCGTGACTGTGGGTGCTGGACACGACAAGAAGCCAATTGGCTTAAGTCCCGTGGTGACCGGTTCAGTGGTTTCTCCAGGTAATCAGATATTAGCCGGCTACACGCAACCAATGTCCAAGGTACAGCAACAGCCGCCCCCGCCACCCACGCAGCAGCAAACACAGCAGCAGCAACAGCAGCAGCAGCAACAACAGCAACAACAGCAGCAACAGCAGCAGCAAGTTCATCGTTCCCAATCTCAGCCAACCTCAACTCAATCTAAACTCGCACAGTCGGGTCTCCTGCCACAGCTCATGCAGTCTGTTCCAAATAATTCTATTCTTCGAGCTGCTCTTATGCATAACACTCAGCCGATAAGGACTCAGGGAAACTCGGCGAACATCCTGCCTTATAATCAATATAGCAGAGACATATACGGTAACACCATCACGTCGTCCTACGGGGACACCATGGCCGGCCTCGTAAACAACATCAACTCGTCGTCTACCTCCATTTCCGACTGTCGTATGGTGAGCGCGTCCGGGGCAAACCTGAGGGGCACGAACTGTCTGAACGGCAGTATTCGAGGTAACCTGCCGCCTATGGGACCCCAGTTGGCGGGCCTCCAGGCACGGCACCTGCACGGACAGTCGGGAGGGATGGACATGATGGGTCAGCCAGACTCTGGGAATCCCAGTTGTCAACAGAGCAATTTCCCATGCGATATTGACTTTGAAATGTTATGGAACAGTACCAATTTGGAGTGTGATGTCGCAGCTGTTATTCAACACGAGTTAAGTATGAATGAGAATCTGGATTTCAATTTTGACCCATTGCCAGGATAAATACGATTAATATACGCTATATATATATATATATATATATATATATATATATATATATATATATATATATTCGTAAGACGCAGAAAGATAAAATGCATGTAAAGGAATATGGATTCAAATTTTGATCCTTGGCTGGGATAATGATGGGCATTTTATAATATATATATATGTAAATATACATATATGCATATTTATATCTATATATGCATATATGTATATATATATATGCATATGAATATATATGTATGCATATATATATATATATTATATATATATATATATATATATTATGAAGAAAACGTTTGTAAAGACAGAAGGTGTAGAAAAATTTTGAGAGAAAAAAGCGACAAGGACGAACACATAAAATTAAATGTTAGAATTTCTGGAAACGAGAGAAAACAAAACGTTTTGGGTGTAAGATAAGACATATATATATATATATATATATATATATATATATATATATATGTATTTGTGTGTGTATGTACATATATATGTATATATATATAAATGTGTGTGTGTGAAGAAAGGACAATAAGAATGAAAGAAATATACACTTGTAAACACACAAAGAAACACAGACAAAAAAGATATATGTTTTTATTTTGGTGGGGTAGTAATTTTTATTTTTCATTTTTTTAAAAATTGATTATTTGGAAATACACTTCACACCCTAAAATAGCAAGGCCAGGGAAAACAATATACATTGAACATTTGCGTATGAGAGAAAAAAGGGTATTTGTGTATGAAAGTTTGAAAGAAAGGAAACACGAAGACAAGAACACTTTATATATATATATATATATATATATATATATATATATATATATATATATATGATGGGCAATATAGTACACGATTTTTCTCTTGGGAAAAAGAAAGATAAAAAACACAGACATAATGATTTTTTTAAAGAAAAAATTGTAATCAAGGGAGACAACTCACTTGTTTTTTCTTCCCCGTTTAAATGGCGCAAAATCACTTCGACGCCATTGATTGGGTTAGATCTTTTTTGTGAGCGGGAATGATATTGCTGATGTTGGTGATGATGATTATAATGTTGATGTTGAAGAATAAACCCACGTAATGGTGGCGGAAATTATACGACAAACTGAAACGTAATATTCGGGAATATCTACAAATGATAATTGACATAAAACAGAACTGTCAGTTTCACGCTTGGACAAAAAATGGTCAACGATTATTTTCTTTTTTTTTCTTCTTTTTTTTTTCAAAGAGATTTCTTTCACATTTCCACCCCCTCAAAATATAGACGTTCTTGGGAAACAAAATTATTGAAAAATGAATAAAAAAATGTGAAGGAAAGTAAAAAATAAAAAATAAAAAGGAATAAAAAGAAAGAAACATGGTTTGGATTAAATAATGATACGAAGTCAGTAATATTTAAAATAATTTTACTGGCGAAATAAAACCCGATTTCATTGGAAAATATTATGATGATTTTTTTTTCATTTGGAAGAATAAAAAAGAATTGTATAAAATTGGATGAAAATAACAATTTTTGTACATTAATTAATTTTTTTCTTTAAACCCATTTTGTTTACATTCTCCGGGAAAATAATGACATTGCAATAAAAAAAAAAGACAAAAACCAAACAACACAATGGGGGTCATATTTTACTGTTTGTTTACTAACATTTCCCCCATCCCCACACAATGAACTTTTACAGATCATTAAAAAAAAGATAAAATAAAGAAAGACAACAAACAAACAAACAAACGAAAAACAAACAGAAAACAATGGTGGTCAAATTTTCAGCCACGCA
>CM042154.1:61552595-61577595 GCA_023376005.1 Doryteuthis pealeii
TTTACTGCATCTCCCGTTACTTTTTACCGTATGCCAAATTAACCCGAGGTTTGTAAATAACACTGAGAATAGAAAAGAAAGGAAAGAGAGAAAGAAAGAATGAAAGAGGGAAACTGAACATGTTTAAGAAAAATCCCGATACTAATATATGTTTGTAGAAATTAGATAAATCAAAGTATAAAAAAAAAAAAACATTTTAGATGGTGAAGTCGACGTTATAACGTTTCGTTTTTTTTGTTGTTTTTTTCAAAACTTTTATCAGGACATTAGAATGAAAAATGTTTCGAAGGAAATATTTTCAGAATGAAACGAGAGATGAGAGAGTATTAGAGTAAAAGATGTTCTTTTTGCCTGTTGGCTGGTTGGTTGGTGGATTTTAACGGCATATCAACCCATCTGGGTTTATGTCATGCCTAGCGGTTAGGAAGTAATATGCTAGGCATGGCATAACCCAGACGGGTTGATATGCCGTTAAAAGCAACCATTTCCGTTTGCAAAATTCTTTTTTTTTCTACGTCTTTCTCTTCCTTTAATCTTCATACTATATCCTCTTTAGGAAAATACGTTACATTTTCAATATTCGTTCGATTACCAATCATGTCACCCATTTTCAAAAACAAACAAACAAACAAACAAACAAACAAACAAAAACGCTACTAAAAGAAAAAGAGCATCTTTTTATTGATTATTTTCTCATCTCTCGTTTCAGTTTGAATCGATTTTCATCACAGTTTAGATAACACTTCCCCCCCCCTTAATGTCCTGATGAAGGTTTAAATAAACCGAAACACTTTAAATTTATCTTTTTGGAATACATTTTTCCAAATTTCAACACACACGCACACATAGACACACACATATATATATAATAGAAACACACAAAGTATACCAAAAAGTTGAATTTCTTCTTGATGGTGAAGACGACGTTATAACGTTTCGGTTTCAGTAAATCTTCCTCTGGATTTGAGATGTCCTGGTGAAGGTTTACTAAAACCGAAACATCATACCGTTGACTTGACCATCAGCTTTTTTGAATACTTAGTGTTTTTCTATTTTCTACATACTGTCGGTTTCATTTCCCTATCTACTCATATATATATATATATATATATATATATATATATATATGAACTCGCTCTCGTATGTTAACCGTCTTCTCACTCCACGCACCCCCAATCTCTTCTCCACCTCCTCGCATAACAAACAATATAAATAACGTATACACCTCATATGTATTCTACCATCGCCATTACCATCATCAATACAACCAAAAAAACCACAGCAATTTTTTTTGTAAAAAAAATCGAAAATGAAAAAAAAGGAAGAAATAAATAAAGGGGGTGGGGGTGCTAAATGTTGGATATATTACAGTTTTGATTAAATGATGAAAAAGACGAAATTTTGTGGGTACACTGAGATGTCGTCAGAAAACGATGTATTTGAAAAATGTTTTTAAAAAAGTTTTTTTCTTGAATAAGGGGAAAAGAAAAATAATTGGACTACGAGAAAAGAAAGAAAAACAAAAAAAGAAAAAATACAACAAACAAACAAACAAACTGCAAGTCGTTTTTGTGTGTTTGTCTCTTGGTTGCAAAACACGTTGAGCAGGGAATCTTTGAATAATAATGATATTGAAATAATAATTATAATGATAATTATCGTATTAATTATGATATTGATTATACAAAAAACAAAAAAAATGAACGAACACATGATGGGTAAGTTGAAAGAATCACAGTGAAGTATAAAAAATATAAAATACAAAAACTGAATCCTAAATTTGGAAAAATAAATCAAGGTGATTACAACACCAAGGAACAGCATGAAAAAAAAACTTTGAGGGTTCTCTTTTCACGATTTTTGGCTGGTTATTTTTATTTTTCAAAAAAACAAAAAAAATACAAAAAACAAACATACAGACAAACAAAAAACAAAATCTTTTATTTCTTTCTTTTAAACAAGAGAGACACAAAAAAAGAAGGAACTTTATCAGTCACTTTCAGATTTCATCACTTAATTAATAAAAAAAAGAGAAAAAAAGAAAAAAAAGAAGAAAATTACACGAAATGTCTTGAGGGGGTATGAAATATCATTTTTGATGGGATTTTTAAGTATTTTTTTTTTGGTGCGTGTGTGTGAAGGAAGGATTGTGGAATAAAACCCGCCCTTACACAACTCTGCCAACCCAGAAAGGAAAAAAAAAATTACAAATGAAAAATGAAAATGAAAAAAAAATTGTACTTCAAATTTTTTGTTTTATTTTGGTGTTTTTTTTTCTTTTTTTGATTCACTTCTGTTAATTTCTTTTAAAAATTATTTTGTTTTAATTTTAATTTTTTTGTTTTAAAAACTTCTGTCTGTCCTTTTGAAAAACAAAATAAAATCGGAGACGATATGTATTATATATATGTATTATATATATGAACAAGTAGACAGACAGACAGAAAGATTGGTTGATGGACGAACAGACAGACAGACAAGTAGAAGTATAGACTGGTGAGAAAAAAATGGCTTTAAAAAGAAAGAGAAAGAGACCCAATGAAAAAGTAAGTTTCATTCTAAACAGTTGGAGTTTTGGATTATTTGGATTATTCGGACTATTATCCACGTATTTATTGTTATCTACACAACGTTTTGGCCGATGTAACCTCCGGTCTTCTTTGGGTGTTTACTGTCGAACTTGGGAACGTTCTCGGACTCGGAAACATTCTATTTGAACTCGGGAACTTTCTTGTCGAACTTGGGAGGCTAAATGTCGTAATCGGGAGCCTTCACGAAACTGAACCCTTTATTCAATCCACGGGGGTAGACTGTTCTCATTCCATTAACCATGAACGGGTACAAGTGTTAAGCTGAAACACAGTGTAGATAACGATAAAGATGAGAACAATAGTCTGAATTATCCAGAAAATACAAATTAAAGTCTCATTTCAAAAATTCAGAGAAATGGAGTTTTATTGATATTGATTGATAATATCGATTAAGGGCGTATTTCATAGACATATCGATTCTCAAGTGATTGGGAAAATCATTTTTTTGGCTAAAAGAAGAAAGCAATATCGAAAAAAACAAAAACAATATCTATTGGGTCAATAATTCTTTGTATTGATGACTGTCTTAAACATGATAATATTGAACAATTTGAAATGCTACTTGCTATTGGAAAGACTAACTCAGATCTTGGTAATGGAAGCGCCAAGGATATCGCTAAAGTTAGCTACACTGTCATTCCTGGCCAGTCGTCTGTTTAACTGTCTGTCTGTCTGTCCATCAGTCTATATTGTTCTGTCTGTCTGTTGGAAAAAGAAAATATTGCATGTTCTTCATGACATATATATATGTGTGTGCGTGTGAGTGCGTGTATGTGTATGCGTGTATATATATATATGTATTTGTGAACGTATATATATATGTGTGTGTGTGTATTTATGTATATATATTATATATGTATTTATAACTGCATATATATATATATATATATATATATATATATATATATATTATATATATATATATATTAAATATGTATATATGCATTTATACATCTATATATATGTGTGTGTGAATTTATACATGTATATATGCTATTATACATGTATGAATATGTATATTTATATATGCACATATAGGTATATATTAATACATGTATATGTATATATATATGTATATATTTATTTATAAATGTATATATATATATATGTGTGTATATATGTACGTTTGTATATATTTATATATATATATATATGTTGGTGTATGTAAGTTTTAAAGTGCCAAACTGGAAAATAGATATATGTCTCTGTCAATATAATTATATACTTTTTTCTTTTTTATATCCCCACCCCATGGAGTTAGGTGTGTTTAAAAATATAACAAAATGAAAATTTAAAACAGCAAAAAATAATAAAAAACGGAGTAATCTACTAATAAATCAATTTAACGTCAAGAATGCGTTGATTTTCGTTTAAATGTGGAAGATATTTTAATCTTCGCATTTCCTTTTACTTTTTACAAAAAACAAAGATGTCTTGTTTTCAAGGAATGAAACCTGCCTTACATAATTCTGCCACCCCCCGCAGAAAGGAATATATATATATATATATATATATGTATGTAAGAATGGAAATTGAATCCGACAATATGAGGAAAAAATGAGTAAAGAAAATTTAAATGTAGATGGATAAAAATGAATTTTATCGATATCACTTTTAATCGATATCACTTACACATGTGTTTCGGTCTGTTTATCAAAATGTATACGGATTTATGTTATTATTATTATTAAAATTATCAGATGGAGTTGAAATGATGATAATAATAATAGGAAAAATGTATAAAATATTCCGTACACAGAGAAAATAAAAAAAATCACTCTGATGAAGGTCGTAAAAAATCTCTCTGTGTACGGAATATTTTATACATTTTTCCTATTATTATTATTATTATTATTATTATTATTATTATTATTATTATTATTATTATTATTATTATCATCATTTCAACTCCATCTGATTATTTTAATAATAATAATAACGTAAATCCGTATACATTTTGATAAACAGACCGAAACACATGTGTAAGTGATATCGATTAAAAGTGATATCGATTAAAAGTGATATCGATAAAATTCATTTTTATCCATCTACATTTCTTTTCTTTACTCATTTTTTCCTCATATATATATATATATATATAACCTGTGACCATTTTGGCAGCCGAAGCGTAGTCACCGACAACAGCTATGTCACAATTCATCTTGAGCGTTAGGATATCGTCGTTTTATTCTCTCTCTCTCTCCGTGGCCGTGGAAGCAGAAAGAAATGGATAATGAACACAACGAGTCTTCATTCTTTTAGAAACCGGACGCTTCTTGTATCTATGATTCTTTTCTTGATCAATTAACCAAAATTGTTTCAATCCCAAACAATTTTAATAATGCCAAGTTGAAATTTAACCCGTTCAACATGCAGCTCATATTCAGCTGGTTCCGATACCAAATTAGTTGATATACTTTTTGTTGTATACTGGATCATAATATATTCAGTACATCCAACTATATTTTGTGCCAGTCATAGAGTAACTCGCAACAGAGTGCTAAAAACATCGCGGTAGGGGTTCGCGTAATGGTTCCGTAATCTTTGCAGTCTCAGTAATCACGCAGATGTTCTAAACCAGCTGTGTACAAATAGTCTTGGACCAGCTCATTTACTCTCTACGAAAGGTAAGCTAGGCTAGTCCACAACACTTTTATTGTAAAAAAGTAAGACTTTTTCCCCTTTAACTATAAAAACAAAATCTCTTAATTTTCTACTTTTCTTTTCGTAGGGTAAACAAAGGTCCTTTTGTTCTAGACGGGGGAAAAACTGCATCCTTCCAGATATGTGTATAATTTTAAACAATCCTTGTCCCAATCTGTTCACGCAAATGGTTGTCTTCTCCTATCCCAGCCACAAAAGATTATTGATTGGTTTTAACGACATTTCAAGCCATCTAAGGTTATTCTAAGTCTAGATTTTAGGGAATTGTGTTAATTGTATGTTCATATTTACATTTATTTTTGTAGTCGTTTCTTAAAGTTTGGTTTAGTTGGGTTCTTTGTTTAATCGTATATTAACCTTCTTGTGTTACTTGATGCCAAAACCACCCTTGTAGAAGAATAGTAGCAGTACTATTTAACCCATAATTGGGGTGGGTGTTATTAGTCCGAAAGAGAACGTAATAATACAACTAGAGTTCAAACTTGTTTACTACGATGTCGCACTCCAACACGTTAGACATTACGCCATAGAAACCCCCTCAGTTATGTCGCGGTATTAGGTTCACTTTCAGACACAATACTCTTGCGAAAGGTATAGACAACGATAACCGTTACAAAATGTGCGCTTTCACAGATTGATTGAGAAACTTATAAATTAAAGTGATCATGTCAGGATTAGTTTTTAAAAAAAAGAAAGAAAAGAAAGAAAACATGTAGTCAGTGAAATCTTTCAGAAAGAAATATCTTTTGTAAAACAACGGTTTTTGAAAGTGCAACACTCTCCATGCTCACCTGACCTATCTACATGTAATCATTAGTTTTTTATTATACTGCAAATTTATCTCCAGTCGCAGTATTACGTTCATTTTCGAAATAGTACCCTTGGGAAATGTATGGACAATGATAGCCATTATGCAACGTGCACGTTTACAGATACATAGAGAGAATAAAAAAATATGTGATAATCGGCTACAATACTCGGACGAGTTCTTGAGACCTGAGCAGACTTGTTGTCCCTCAGACTCCAGTGAAAGACCACTAGCTTACGCTGGCGGGAAAAGCCCCCAAAGGAGTTTAAAAAAAAATAATAATAAGGAACTGGAAATTAGATGCAGAATTGAGACCATCCAGATAACAGCGTTGTTGAAATTAGCTGGTATGCTCAGGAGAGCTCTGGAAACCTGAGGAGACTTGTTGTCACTCAAACTCCAGTGAAAGGCCATCATCTAACGCTAGCGTGAAAAACCAATAATAATAATAATAATAATAATAATAATGATAAGAGAACGTGTCAGCTGGTGGACTTTGCGGTTCCAGCAGATCACAGTGTGAAACTGAAGGAAAAATGAAAAGATGCATAAATACCTGGACCATGCCAGAGAATTGAAAAAGCTGTAGAATATGAGGCTCAAAGTGATACCAATTGTAGTTAGTGCACTTGGAACGGTCCCAATAAACATGGAAAAAATACTGGAGGAATTGGAAATCAGAGGAAGAACTGAGACCATCCAGAATACTGCACTGCTGCAATCGCCTATAATACTCAGAAGAGTTCTGAAGACCCGAGGAGACTTGTCACTCAGACTTCAGTGAAATACCATCAGCTAACGCTGGTGTGAAAAATTCAAAAGGAGTGAAAATAATAATAATAATAATAATAATAATAATAATAATAATAATAATAATAATAATAATAATAATAAGAAGAAGAAGAAGAAGAAGAAGAAGAAAACTTCTCATCTAGTAGATCTTGCCGTCCCGTGAAAATGAAAGAAAACGAAAAGATAGACAAATGCTTGTACTTTAAAAGAGAATTTTTAAAAATCTGTTGAACATAAAGGTAAAAGTGGTACTAATTGTTGTTGGTGCCTTGGGAATGGTCCCCAGGGGTTTGGAAAAGAGACAGGAAGAATTGGAAATCTAAGGAAGAATCGAGACCATTCAAACAACATTATTAGGACTGGTCTGAATACTCAGAAAACTCCTTGAGAACTGAAAAGACTTGCTGTCACTCAGAATCCAGTGCAACACTGGTGCGAACCCCCCCAAACCCCTCCCAAAATAACAACAACAACAACAACAAAGTGAAGGAGAAGAAGAAGAAGAAACCAAAGTGAGATTGGTTACAGTAGCCAATTGCTACGATTCCGGTCACCATTTTAGACGTTTAGTTCCCATGTTGGTAAATCCAATGGCAAAAGATATTCTAGATAGAAAAAGTCTGTTGTATTCCTTGTAATCCTCCTCTATAGGTCTTGATTTCAGAACGATCAATTTGCAATTTATTCCAGGACGAATATCAACGAACGTAAATGCATTCTATATCGTTTCTGATTGGCTGATATTTACTGGAAATACATACTGCTGATGTTGGGAAAGCTCATAAACATGCGTGGGAATTTTGTTTGTTTGTTTTGTTTTGTTTTACGGCATATCAACCTCAGTGGGTCATTTAATGCCGATGAAGTTTTGAAATAAATTAATTCTTAATGGATACAAATTTTTGTAATAAATACATTTTTCTATTTAACCCATAGATGGGACCCTAATAGGTACTACCACGCCGGGTCAAATGGACCAGGGAGCAATGGTGATAAAGAGGTGCTCTACATTCCCCAAACCTCCAAAACTGGAACCTCGCCATCAGATAGAGTTTAACGTCATTCCCAGGATATGTAGACCCTCAGTCACTGCCTTCTAGCACCCATATGATAAAAAGGGTTGGGGCTTTCCATAAAGGCAATAGGGTTGGGGCAATTATATAGGTGTTCGGAGGGGGCCTGGGAACTTTGAGGATATCTCGTACCCCCAAGATAATCCAACAACAATAGAAATAGCTTAAGGACATTTCAAACGCCAAACTAAAGAAAGTGCACACAGGGGAAACCTAAAAAATGAAACTGAATCTCTACTAAAAATACTAGCAATTATATGCATCCTACGGGTGCATATATTTAAGTTTTGATGTAATAAAATATTACATTGAATTAGAAAGGCTGACGAAAGTAAATGAGAATCCAAATAAAAGGATTTGAAATAGAGGGGGGTATAATTGAAAAATAGAACAATTGAAACTTACTCTTCCATCATTTTCCATCACACCCGTCTTTCCTTGCTAAATTTTGTAAAATTAGGTAAAATAGGAAGTAAAGAATAAAATTACAGTTATTTCTTCTTGTTAATGGATTTCTATTAAGATTTATTCCCGAGATTTTTGCTCATGTTCATTAAGATAACACCAGACAATTAGAAATCAATAATACCAAGAACATATTTAATAAAATAAGATTTTTCATATTAATATGCAAATTAAGCCTTCCCGTTCACACTGTAAACCGCTATTTTGTTGTATATATAAATACAATTGCATGTTATTGTATGTAGATAAGGCCAACAGTTTCCGTTACTGACATACAAACACAGAATCTCCTTTATAATAAGACAAGTACGATATCAAAGCTAAAACTGATAATACGCAGGAGAATAGCAAATGAGGTGATATAACAGTTAATAACATGATAAGCAAATAAAGCAAACTGGTACAAAAGTACATGGTTTTGTTTAGTGGTTGGATTTAACGGCATGTCAACCTTTGTCGGGTTATTTTATGCCGAAGACGTTCTGTTCTATTCATGCTTGATGGGTATTCATTCAAAACGATCTAAACTCAATTTTTTAGCACATTTTTTAAACTCATATTTTTCTATCTAACCCATAGACTGGACCCTAAAATGGTACAACCATTCCGGGTCAGAGTGGACCTCGGTGTAATGGTGATGAATGGGTACTCCACATTCACCAGAGCTCCATAAATGGAACTTCACCATTACATACAATTAAACGTTATACCTGTTGGTATTTTCTATATAAGGCGTGTGCCAGATGTTCACTTCTACTTATAGACTCGCCGATAAGCACGTGACCAACCTATTGTCCAATCACTGGCAGTGCTCTGCTGCTGTTATTATTATTTATACTGGTTGATTCTAATCTTAGCTACTCACATCTACACCGCCCCTAGCCACCGCCTTCTAGAACATATATGATAGAAAGGGTTGGAGGCTTGCCGTAAGGGCAATAGGGTTGGGACAATCATATACGTGCAAGGGATTGACGTGACCAGCGAATGGATCGTAGAGTGCCTCTCCGACCGCCCGTCTAGCCTAAGTAAGGGCAAAAGTGGAGTGTTGCGGGTCATGGACAGCTCAACTATCAGGGTTCCATCCTTAAGCCTCACGGTGCGCCACCCAAGGCCAACAGCTGGTTAAATTTTGGAGATTTTACCCCTATGCAGAAGTGCTGTCGGGGATTTAAATTGGGTAAGTGACAGCAATTTGATCATACCGACACATGCACAAACCAGAATCTGCTCTAGAAAATGAGATGCATAAAATTCTCTGGGATTTTGAGATACAAGCAGATTACTGAATTCAACCAAAAGATCAGATTAGTGTTAATTAACAAGAAGAAATGTCTTGTCATCTGTTGGGTTTTGCTGTTCCAGCAGACTGTAGAGTGAAAATAAAAGAAAGCGGAAAGATAGACAAAAACCGAGATCTTGCTTGAGAGCTGAAAAAGTTGTCGAACATGAAGGTGACAGTGATAACTTTTGAATGGTCCTGCAGAGACTTGGAAGAGAGATAAATATACAAGGGTAATCTCAAAAGTAAGGAATCCAAAGTACTAGGAAAACTATTTGTGTACAATAAAATAAGGGTAGAGATCAAATGTAAAAATACTATTTGAGGTTATCTCAAGTAGAATAAAGCTAGTAAGATCCTTGTGCTTCATGCCGGCTGCCAAGACCTGACTGGGTGGAAAAGCTGGTTCACTAGTAATTGTGAAAGAGACCTGGTCATGCTGACAAATGGCATATGCACAAACCAGAATATGTCCTAGAAAATAAGATGCATAAAATTCCCTGGGATTTTGAGATACTAACGGATCACCCAATCCTGACCAGAAAATCAGACCTATTTTTAATTTACGAGAAGAAAATAACTCGTAAGCTAATAGATTTTTCCGGTCATGGACTGTTCAGCTATCAGGGTTTAATCCTTGAGCCTCATGGTGCGCCACCCAAGGCCAACAGCTGGTTAAATTGTTTACCCCTATGCAGAAGGCGTATTGGCTAACGTGCTGGACTACGACTATATAGATTAAAAATAAAACAAAACCTCGATAAATTCCAGGACCTTACCATAGAGCTGAAAAATAAGTGGTACATGAAGGTGATGGTGACAGTGTCTCTAATACCAATCGTAAATTTTAAAGGTTGGGGACTCCATACTGCGTAGTGGCTAATGTACCCGACTGTGACAAGCGAGTTAGAACCTCATTGGCACTATTATGTTTACCTTTGGATCAATATCCGTGGGAAAGGTATGAACCCCATTACTCCCCCCAGCTATGGAGTAAATAATACCACTACTATTATCTGCGTTATTCGGACTATTGTCCCGATCTTTATTGTTATAGGCCGGAGGGCATATCGGCTGAAACGCTGTACAAATAACAATAAAGATGGGGACAATAGTCCGAATAAAGCAGATAATACTAATCATCAATCCTCATCTCAAACATTCAGAGAAATACCACTACTGTTTTTCTACCAGTGAAGGTTGATATACCGTTAAACAAAGGGACCTAATATTTTTGTGGCGTATTGGCTAACGTGCTGGACTACGACATCGTAGTAAGCGAATTCGAACTCCAGACACACTATTACGTTCACTTTCGGACTAATAACCTTGGAAAAGGTGATAAACCTCTCATTTCCCTGCAATAAGATAAATAGTACTAATACTGCTTTTCTACAACGATGGTATTGGTCATTAAAAAATCTACGAAGGTTGATGTCTTTAAATAAAGGAACCTAATATTTTAGAACCGTCTGGCTGCAGATCCTCAATGATGAGTTATTATAGGCTGATAAAAAACATGTCTCCCTCAGCCATTTTGTATGGCTTCGTTATGAAAACAAGAAAATCATCTTGCTATTAGCTTATGGCTAATGGTGGTTTACCCAATTCATGTGGAGTAGTCTCCGTGGCGTAGTGGCTAACGTGCTGGACTGTGTACATCGCAATACATTCACTTTTGGACTAATATCATTATGAAAGGTATGAACATCCTCATCCCCCAGCTACGGGTTAAATAGTACTACTCTTCTACAAGGATGGCTTGGAATTAACTCTTTGAGCAGCTCACAATGGTTCTCCCATGACTAGGATCCTACCGAAGCCGCTGGCAGCGACTCTCGCACGTATCCCTTGTTTACACTGAATAATCACTATGTGAACATCCCTGCCATGTTTTGTTTTGTCTGTTAACCAACCCTGAGACTGGTATTTGATCCTTTTGCAAAGGGGAAAAATATCAAGAAAATTTGATGCAGAGTTAAATTTGGTAGAGTTAAATAACCCATGAATGTTGATATGCCACTAAACAAAGAAACCAAACGAAACCGTAAATTCTAAGTTCCGTCGGCATTCCTCTTCAATCATATTTACATTATATGAAGGGACATAAATACGACAGCTAGATATCAAAGGGAAGACATTGGGCAATTATTTCTTAAAAGACAGTGGGTAGCTATGTACCATGGGACAGCCAATCTATATAATAGAAATGTTGTTACTACGAAGTATGACCGTTATCATCTCGCAACAACCTCTGGTTAAAAAGGAGACCGTTCAAATGAGTGTCGTCTCCTCAGCTCAATAATGAATCATTCCGTTTTTATTAGAAAGAAAGAAAGGGAAGAAAAAGGACGTGTACGTGAAAGAATCCTAAACATCTGAGGAGGCTTGCTCGCACACAGACTTCACTGAAAAACTACCAGTTATAACTGGTGTAAAAAAAACCCCGAAAAGAATACAATAATTACAATAGGCAAAGATTACAAGAATAATCTTCTCATAGATACGGCTGTACCATCAGATAATAATATAACCGCTAAAGAATATTATAAAAATAATAGATATACGGAAAAAAATGCCTCGTCTTAAAACTACCGATGTACGAAGGTGAGTGAAAAAGTAATGCCATTTTGTTTAGGACAGGTATAATTACCAACACAGGAACATATATCATAAATCAAAATGAAGCTGATCATCTGTGGATCATATCCCTACTTCTCCACATAGTCACCGTTTCTTTCAATAGCAATGTTCCACCTTCGAATGAGAGCATGTATCCCTGTCCCGTAAAATTCTGTTGATTGTTCTTTGAGCCACTTCTTCACTACCGATTTCACTTCTTCGTCACTGGAATAATGTTTGCCTTTCAAACCTACTTTCATAGGGCCGCAGAGATGATAATCTGAAGGCGCTAAATCTGGTGAGTATGGAGGATGCGGTAAAGTTATCCAGAAGACCAAGTGTTAATTAACAAGAAGAAGAGAAGTTGTAATTTCTTGGTAAATCAGAGAGTGAAAATGAAAGAAAATGAAAAGATAGACAAATAGTTGGACCTAATCATATTACTAAAAAATCCAAAGAACATGAAGGTCAAACTCATGTCCATTGTAATCGGTGCCCTTGGAACAGTCTCCATAGCTCTGGAAGAAAATACTGGAGGAATTGGAAATCAGATGAAGAATCGAGACCACCCAAACAATAACATTGTTAAGATCGGCTAGAATACTAAGAAGAGTCCTGAAGGCCCGAGGAGACTTGCTGTTACTCAGCTTCCAGTGAAAGACTACCAGTTAAATAAGGCGTATGATGAAATAGGTAAATACAAAAACTTGGAAATAGAAATTTTAAAAACATGACACCTTAGAAATACCACAGTGCCAGTAATAGTGGGGGCACTGGATATTATTTAGAAAGGGACGGATAAACGCATTAACAAGATACCTAGTAGTCCTCGTCTATATGACATACAAAAAAAAAACACTTTGCGGATCTGCTCTCCTCCTAAGGAGAGTACTATCAATGTTAAAAGTTAAAAAGTGACACAAAAAAGCCAAAAATAAATGTATCACTGTCCTGTGAAATTCCGTTGACGGTTCTTTGAGCAACTACTTCACTACAAATTTCACTTCCTCTTCACTGGAATAATGTTTGACTCAGACTATCATCTCTTCGGCTTCATTAAAGAGGATTTGACAGGCAGACATTATCTCAGTTAGAAGACCGGAACTAGTGTTAATTAATATAGAAATAAAAAAAACAAAAAACTTGTCATCTCGTGGAATTTTTTCCGTTCCAGTATACCATTGAGTAAAAAATATAAAACTTTGCCAGAGAAACAGAAAGAACTGTAGAACATCATGGTTACGGTGGTATTAATTGTAGATGGTGCCCTTGGAACATTCCTCAGAGATTTGGAAAATAAACTGGAGGAATTGAAAATCAGAGGAAGAATCGAGACGGAAAATGACTACGGCAAATTAAAGAATAACCAACCGCAAATACGAAATCTAAACTACAAAGAAAATAAGATTAAAATCGATGAAATGAAATAAAGTATAATTAGGTAGCTAATACTTATATAAAAGACAGAACAGCTCTAAAAAGATTAAAAATGACAAAATCAACCTAATGCAGATAAAGTTGGCAAACTATGCCATAAAAGCTCTTCTACAAGACTTTATCGTCAAAGGTAATGAACACGGTGACACGAGTTCAAATCCTGGACGAGTCTGTTTGAATTTTACATAGCGCTAATACACTTGAAAAAGGTATGAATATTCTCTCTTCAGTCAATTTATAGAATTTAAGGACACCTCCTCTTTAGAACAAAGGGGATATAAAATAGAATCATATTGTTACATAATTCATAAGTAGCTTATGATTTATGTACGTACCTATAGTTAGAATATTTGAATTAGAGTCTGTTACATGTTGGGGTCCAGTGGAGTTACTCGCCAGTTATTGACGGGTAGTAACCTTTTTACTTGACCCCTTGAAAAACGCGCGATTAGGCGTGAGATAGTTAGTTAGTCAGATGCGACAGAGAATTCAGAGTGAGCGGACCTGTAGGTCGCTCGCCCTGATGTCGGTCTCCCCGCGGTCGAATCCTGGGCTGGGTTGTGAAATAAAAGCTTTATCAGAAAACAACCAAGTCTTGTTAATTGATTATTAAAAACAAGAAATAACCAGCCCAACAAGAAAGAAGAACTAACCCTTAAAAAAAGCCCTGAAGAGAAATCAGCCAGAAGAAGATGGCGGCCAAGTTAGAAGCAGTAGCAGAGAGAAACAAATAAGACCATCATCTCATCTCTACCCTATCTACTCTCTCTGTATCTCTCTCTGTATCTCTCTCTCTTCTCTCTCTCTCTTTCGTATTATATACCCGAGACGTGGGTATATAACAATATGGCTGCAAAGATCAGCCCATCATAAAATAGAATGGAGAATTGTCGATGCAAACAGAAAAAAAAATGGGATAGATAAGTGGTTCTCAACCGGGGTCCATATGGACCCCCGGAATCATATACATTTTTTGGGGACACAGGCAAACAAAACGTATTTACCTATAAAATTACAATGGGATTTTTAGACATCGAATGGCTATGGGTGGGTTCAACGGAGTAAAATAGGGTTAAAAGCGGTCTATCGGTAAAAAAAAGGATGAGAACCATTGGTATAGATTGATGACAAAAACGCTTTTGATAGCGTATCCCACGGTTGGTTGATTGGTTGGATTTTACAGCATTTCAACCCTTGTTGGGTCATTTTATGCCGAAGACGTTTTGTTTTATTCATTCTTGATGGGTATTCAATTAAAAAAAAATTAAACTCAATTTTTTAAAACTCATTTTTTGATGTATTTAACCCATAAATGGGACCTTAATAGGTACTACCACTCAGGGTGGACCTAGGAATAATGACAATAGAGGGTACTAAGTTTTTAAAAAATGTTTTAAAATATTGAACGAATAGAACATCTCTTCATCAAGAGATAAAATTGTGGAAGATATTTATCTTAAGATTCTTGTGGCCATTTTTAGGCTGCCGGTTGTGAGCACTTTTACAGTGGAGATCTCTTGTGTTCCTTAATGTTAAGCAGAATCCTTGTATTCCTTACTTTTGTTGATTAATTCGTCCGTGTAAAATACGAGCAACTGAACGCTTTTCAAGAACGGCCATAAAATAGTTAACCAGCCACGTATTCGAGCATATTGATTGGCTGATTGAATCCACGCGGTCAGGAGAAGTTTATAAATTCAAGTAGTGGGCTCCAGCACACCTTATATACCAAAATATGGAAGCGCGTGGTGTAATGGTTAAAGTCATGGGAAATGGACTCGTCGCCCCGAGTTCAAATCCTGGGCGTGGTAATTGCATTTCACTTAGCGCTAATACCCTTGGGAAATGTATGAATCCTACTCTCCCTCCAGCTATGGGTAAATAGTAGGGCAGACTGGGCTCCTTAACCTTGGTTAGGCAACCGGTTTAGGAGAAGGAAAACTCTGAATTCAAACCTGTTGAACTCCGCTTAAAAAATTGACCTTGTGTCACATCCTGCCCGTGCGGAGGGGTTGGTAAATATATATATACCAAAATATTCCAACAGCAATTCCACTAGAATTGACCTACACAACAACCACTATAAACATCAAAGGGCTATGGCTTGTCTATGTTTCTACGACGATAATCATTACACACGGGCGCATATTGTATTCCGTCAAATCTTGACTTGTAGCTGCTGATATATATGTTGACATATGTTTGGATAGTGGAATCACAGACAACGGTGCTTGGTGACTGGCAATGTTTCGCCCATGTGACCATCAGATCAAGAGGTTCATAAGGATATTAGCGCTATGTAAAATGCAACCAACGTCGTCTAGGATTTGAACTCGTGTGGCTGTGTCCATTTCACCACGGGCACTTCTATGGATATATATTGTTAGTTATTTATAATTACACGATTTATTTTCTCTGAACTATTGGTATAAATATGTTGAACCATCTATTTGACTTAACTAAAAACGTAAAGACCTAGGATTAAAGAAACATGTATTGTTTATATTTGTGTGATTGGATATGTCAAATTGTAGCAGTTTTGATAAAACAATGTCTGTGATTGAAACTTGTGTTGTATTGAGTAGGAGAGAGAGAATATGAAACAAAATAATAGACGGACCTGTTGAGTCGTATTTTATGTCTTCGGACAGCGTCCTCTCTCCATTGGTTGAGTTATGGGAGCAGCCGCTCCGACTCCGTCGAGTTAGAAGCATCCACTCCGACTCTGTCGTGTTGGGGAGCGCGTAAGCTCCAACTCAAGTTTTTCAGCTCTATGGGCCTTTTTAAACACTACTACAGATTGGGTGCTACACTATATGCACACTATAAACAGAAGAATGAAATATTCAATTACTAAAGAAAGTAATAAATTTTCTAAACAACTCCACCTCATACGAAAAGAAATAAACATAAATGATAAAGCAATAGAGGCAGTAAACATATATAAAAAACAAAAAAGAAGAAACCAAAAGAAAGAAACAAAATCACAAGTACTGAATCAATTAGAAAACGCCTTAGAACCCCCCCCCCCAAAAACCCCCCCCAAAAAAAAAACAAAGCAAAAACAAAACAAAACAACAAAAAACAAAAAAAAAACACACTACTATGACGATACACACAAAAGTCAAAAATGTCGATATATCTTATCTTATTATAATAGAGATTGTGTGTTTGTTTGTCTGTAACCGAAACTAAATCACTACTCAAGCCACAATTCTCTGAGTTATTGACGTCACATTCTCCATGGTTTTATTTATATTTAAACTTCAATTATTAATAAAATTGTTTTACATTACTTACACTGTTGACCATATCTACATGATATTTACCGCGTACCCCACTTGTACGGGTCAGGCACAAAGTCCCTATTAACGTGGGACCACCCACAAGCCGAAGCTCATGGAGTGGCAGGTGAAAAATTGCGTCGATCCCGTCGGCATTCCCCCTCAAGGGGGCGCCTCAGGCACTGGGCAATAAACCCAGCCCTGCCCCTTTAAATCGAGGGGGCAGGTGTTGCCTGGGGGGATGGCCCCCTGGGATCGACGCTATTAACTCGTAAAGATCCAGGGCCGAAGCCACTGGACCCCTGGTGTTGACCATATCTACATACTAATAACATGCGATTGTATTTATATATACAACAAAATAGTGGTTTACAGTGAGAATGGGAAGGCTAATTTGCATATTGATCTTAAAAAATTGATTTTAATAAATATATGCTTAGTATTATTGATTTCTAATTGTTTGGTTTTATCTTATTGAATATGAGCAAAAATCTCTTCAATAAATCTTAAAAGAAATCGCTTAACAAGAAGAAATAACTGTAATATTATTCTTTACTTCCTATTTTAACTAAACAGTTTAATTAGGAAAATTTACCAATGAAAGACGGGAGTAACGGAAAATGATGGAAGAGTTAGTTTCAAAGTTGTTCTATTTTTCAATCATACCCCCTCTGTTCCAAATCTTTTTATCTGCATTCTTATTTAGTTTCATTAGCCTTTCTAATTTAATATGATATTTTATTATATTAAAACTTAAATACTTGCACCTGGAGGGTGCATATATTTGCTAGTATTAATAATGAAGATTCGGTTTTGATTTGTTTGTATCCGAAACTACGTCACTGCTTACGTCACCACACAGAAAAGCGTCAATACATAGAAAAAAAGACAACAACTCTGGAATCAGTTTAAAAAAATATCTTTTTACTCTCACTCTTTCTTTAGTAATAAGAGTTTATCTAAAAAGTTTACAACTAAATAAAATACCTACGATTTTGTTTAAAATTTATGTGTAAAATATTCGAAATGATTATTTAATTGATAACACTGGTTTACAAAGAAATTGAGGCAAGCACAAAAATGGCTGTTTTAACCTAATTTGGGGGTGCTGAATTCAGATTTGAAATCAGTTTTTACTCATCACCTCTAGTTTTTTTTAGATATGCATACTGTACATTTTGTACACATACTGTACATAAAGGTGTATATATATTTACCAACCCCTCCGCACGAGCAGGATGCGATACAAGGTCAATTTCTTAAGCGGAGATTAACAGGTTTGAATTCAGAGTTTTCCTTCTCCTAGACCGGTTGCCAAACCAAGGTTAAAGAGCTCAGTCTGCCCTACTATTTACCCATAGCTGGAGGGAGAGTAGGTTTCATACCTTTCCCAAGGGTATTAGCGCTAAGTGAAATGCAATTACCACGTCCAGGATTTGAACTCGGGGCGACGAGTCCATTTCCCATGACTTTAACCATTACACCACACGCTTCCACTTATACATAAAGGCGTATAGGCATTCAGGGTTAATTTCTAATATTGTGTGACTTATGTCTTTTTTTATTAGTTATTATGCTATAAATGTAAGTGATAGCATTACATTATATATATAGCTATATATCAAGACGGATTTTGGCAGTTAAGCGTAGCCAACCCGTCTCAATCAACAGCCAGTAGTGCACTGGACAGTAGTGGACTGGCAGTCAGCAGATCATCTAAGAAAACACATTTCTAACTGTCTGTGGTACTATGAATTGTGTACATTGTGTCATCCAAGTATATTTATTCCGTCAATGTTCTTTATCTAACCTGTTTTATCTGTCATACGCTACTGCAACTGTTGAAATAAGCACGTATGTACTCTGTATATACTAAAATGAGACTATTTAAAAGACAGAAAACTAGAGGTGATAGAGCAAAACTGTTTATAAATTTGAATTCAGCACACCCAAATTAATAAAAAACACATATTCACATTCTTGCCTCAGACAAAAAATATTTTTTTGTAAACCAGTGTTATTTAATTGGCTATTATCTTATAAAAGAAAAAAAAATTATACATCGATATTTTTTCTGCTTAAAAAGGGGGTGGGTACATTTTCAAACGAGTTTTTTTTCAAAAAGTATACTTTGATGTAATAAAATAAGGTTTGCATTAAATAGATATTTATTTTTAGAATCTAAAAATATAACATTTTAAACTTAACATCAGGCTTTTCATATTTTAAATGAATTTGATATATTAATTTTTCATAGCAAAAATACTAAATTAAAGTTTTGAAATAAAACAACTGATGCATTATAAAATTCATTAATTGATAAATCAATACTGAAAATTTCATTAAAATCGGAAAATTACCTGATTTTTGGTAAACTTTTTTGCAATCGCGAATGTCACGTTAAAATTGTAAACAAGCGCCTAAAACCATTGAAAAAGAGACAGAATGGCGGATCGTATCGAAATTGACCAAAACAAATCGTTTTAAATCTATTAAAAATAAACTGCATATGTAATGATATTTTCTTTTTTTTTAATGATGGTCATTATGTTAAACTTATCATTTTAGACAAAGTTTGACCTTAAATGATAGATTTAATTAATTCTAATTTGTTTTTAAAAACCTAGCTGCCGACAAAACATTTTATTTGAGGAGAACAGAACTAGATTTCCATTTCAAATCGTTTTTTTTTTTTTTTTTTTTACTCCTTTAATAAAATTGATGATTTTACTAACTTATGATTAATTACCTCTAACATTGAATTTTTAACTCTCACCCCTCTCAGGCAATATCTTTTAATAATTCATTTTTAAACCGCCCGCAGAGGTAGAGGGGTTAATAATTGCATCCTATGATTAGAGCCTAATAACATTATAAAAATGCATCAAACCCAGGATATAGACTGTGTGAACCAAAAACTGAATCAATTGATCACATCGTATCTGGTTGCACAATTCTAACTATGATAGAATATAAAGAAACTTGGATATTATATTCATTAAAAAATATGCAAAGACTATGAATACAGAAATCTGGAAAAATGGTATAAACACCAAACAGAACCAGTAAAAGAATTCAAGGAAGCTACTATTCTCTGGAACTTCTAATACATAAATATATAGAGAAGGGAAACAAAGAATGACCGAAAGCAGAAATATATCTTTAATCTCCAAGATAACCTCAAAGAAAACTGAAAATTGAAAAGTACAAGGTCACGATGGGTTCCATGGCTTCTGGTTTAAACAATTCATGTTAATTATCTCAACAACTACACAAATCACAACTAGAGATGTCAACAATTCCTGAAATGATGAAAGGAAAAAAGAAAAAGATCACCCCCCCCAAAAAAAAAATCAATACACACTGAAGCCCCACCCTCAACCTATATATAGAAACAATGAAATGACTATTAAAAAGTAATCGAAAAAATACGAGGGTGAGTCAAAAAATAATACCATTTTCTTTATTTCATGTGAAGTTTTTTATAAATAAAACTAAGGCCTACATTGAGACGCTAACGAGGCTCAGGACAAGAATCTGACAAGTATGACCCAACTTGCCAATCGACAATGTCCTCCTTTTGCATGAAAATGCTCGACCAAACACAAACATAAGGACAAGGGAGAAAATCGACTCATTTGGGTGGACAATTTTAATGCTTCTTCCATACTCACCTGAGTTAGTGCCTTCAGGCTATCATCTCTTCAGCCTCATGAAAAAGGGTTTGAGAGGCAAATATTATTCCAGTGACGAGGAAGCGCCATCTGTAGTGAAGAAATGGCTCATAGAACAGTCAACATAATTTTACGGGACAGGGATATATGCTCTCATTCGAAGGCGGAACATTGCTATTGAGAGAAACAGTGACTATGTGGAGAAGTAGGGATGTGATCCACAGAGGACCAGTTTCATTTTGATGTATATTCCTGTGTTGTTAATTATACATGTCCAAAACAAAATTGCATAGCTTTTTGACTCACCCTCGTAGAAACAATAAAATGACTCTGTTAAAAAAGAAAAGAATGTCCATCTATACTCCATTGCTCCAATTGGGTCGTGTTCATTCTACGTTCATACTGAGGTTGATATGCCATTAAACAAAGAAAAAAAAAACCCAAAATCACACCCGAACACCCAAACTTACGCATACGCTTATATCTCTGAGAATGTTAGGCCACAATTTACCTTCTACAATTGTTTAATGTCATATCAACCTCCATGGTTTATTTAATTCCAAAGCCATCCTTGTTGAAGAAAAATATAGGTACAATTAAACTCATTGCTGGGGGAATGAGGGGGCAAAACATTTCCCAAGGGTATTTTTCCGGAAGTGAACGTAATGGCGAGACTGGTGTTTGAACTCGCTTACTATGTTTATAGATATAAGTATAAACTCTAGGTACAAGAACAGCTGGACAATTCCCTCTGAATCGTCCAATTTGACACGTAGCGCAACGAATATATGGGTTGAGTCAATACAGTTTTAAGTGACAATCATCTGGAGATTGCAGGTTCAATTCCTACCCCAAGCGAAAATAACATATACCTAACAAAAAAAAAAAAAAAAAAAAAAAAAAGATAGTCCAAATCTGGAATTATACTAAGACATTACTGGACAGACACACATATAATGAACACAGATAAACACACACACACACACACACACACACTTACACATACACACACGCAGAGAATTTGGAAGAAGATATCACCAAACATACAACAGAATGGACAAATTCAACGGCAAGTTAACAGCTCCGGAACTTAGCTTTCAGAAATATTCTGTCGAGGGTATCTTCATCTCGAAATATTAAGAATAAATCAAAGGTAAACGAACAACATCATAGTTATCTCATTTTTTTTTGCATAGTTGCATAGCTGCATAGTGAGAGCCTTCAAAAACAACCACCAAACCAATATAAACACAATGCTTCAAGCAACTTATAAAACTCTTTTATACTTAACATTGCTTAACACTTGTACTCGGTCATGGTTAACCTGATGAGAACAGTCTACCCCCAATGGATTAAATACAGGGTTCAGTTTGAAGGTTGGTGAAGCCTTCCGATTACGACATTAAAGATACTGAGTTCGATAAGAAGATTCCCGAAAAATCTTAATAATACAAATATCACAAAAAATCAGAAAAATAGTATCTTTGTTATTTTCATATCTCCTTTCTATCCTATACATTCTATGGCCTTCACGCGTAAACCTTGAAAGATTCCTCAAGTCCACTGCTGCTGTATTGCATTCGATTCCACCCTTTCAGCCGATACATTCTATGGCCTTCTTCCGTAAAACTTGAAAGGTTCCTCGAGTTCTCTGCTGCTGTATTGTATTCATATCTCCCTTTGAGCCGATAAATTCAATGGCCTTCCTCAGTAAATCTTACAATATTCCTAGTCCTCTACAGCTGTATTGTATTCAATTCTCTCTTTCAGCCGATACATTCTATGGCCTTCTCCCGTAGAACTTGAAAGGTTCTCGAGTCCTTTGCCGCTGTACTGTAGTTATTTTCCGCGACCCCACTTATGCCGGTCAGATAAAAAAAACTACATGGATCCCCTCGGTATTCACCCTAGAGAGGCCCCTCATGCACTGGGCAATGAACCCAGCCCCGTCCCTTTACATTAAGAGAGCAGGTGTTGCCTGGGGATGACCCCCCTGGGATCACGCCGTTAATTTCATTACTAGTTCAATGGTCGAAGCCACTAGACATAGGAAATAGGGCCCGAGAGCCCTACATCAGGTAACTATGTATTGCATTTATATCTCCGTCTCAGCCGATACATTCTATGGCCTTCCCCCGTAAACCTTGAAAGATTCCTCAAGTCCACTGCCGCTGTATTGCATTATTCTCCCTTTCAGCCGATACATTCTATGGCCTTCCCCCGTAAACCTTGAAAGATTCCTCAAGTCCACTGCCGCTGTATTGCATTCGATTCTCCCTTTCAGCCGATACATTCTATGGCCTTCACCCGTAAACCTTGAAAGATTCCTCAAGACCACCGCCGCTGTATTGCATTTATATCTCCCTTTCAGCCGATACATTCTATGGCCTTCCCCCGTAGTCCTTCAAAGATCTAAATCTAAATAATGTAAACTTTGAGACTATCAAAACACAATGTTCCTCATACGTACAAGAGTTGAGACTAAGCTAAGACAAGTTTTAATTATCAGTAATTTTGCAGATAGTTCAAGTAAAAAAAAGTTTTTCAGACAGTCTCGAAGAGATAGACAAAGATTCCGTTAATTGATTTGACCAATAAATTTCAATCAGACATCGTAAATTGTAAGTAAATTAAACACCTTTTTTTTTTTTCTCCAGATGAGAATGGACATCTTCTCGTTGTACATTGTTGCTATAAATTGATACACGTAGATATTTGGGTATAATATGATTATACAGATAGCGGGAGAAATACCTCACATATTTTAAACTGTGACCAGTGTGGTGCAAGTGAACCTAAGCGAATGACAGTGGTAGTATAATAAGTTCATACAATGACTGCTGTTTGCAGGAGAGAGAAGAGGAGAGGAATGGGTTCTTACTGGTTCTGCTTCGTCGGCGCCCATCTTCTTCTTTTGTTCTGGGCTGGGTTTTCTGTTCATTTCTTTTTTGGTAATTATGTTGATAATAATCAAGCAAGACTTAATTGTTTTACAAGACGCCTTTATTCGTTATCAACAACCCGAAGCCCACAAGAGTTCTCAACCGCGCCGTGAGAAGTTGGTACCTTAGGAGCGAACGATCCTTACGTCTCTTCCTTTTGACAAACGGTAAAAATCTAGCTAACTAAACAACAAAGCCTTCATCAGATGAGGACTCTGGGGTCAGGCATGGTTTCGGGACCGAAACATCATTACCCCTTACCCAAAGCGCCCCATAGCATCACATGATACAACCATACTTTGTTGGATTGTCGTCAGTCTGTAGGATTGTTATATCCATGCTGATGCAGAGCCTTATCTGGGATCTTTTTCATGTATTTGCTCGTGTCTGATAGAGAAAGTTCAAGATTAGTCAAGAATACGGAGGTTGAGTTGGTAATGAATCCTCATCATCTGACCTCGATTGTTGTTCAGCCATTTCTGACACATCGTTCTCGTAGATCTTCATATTTTCCCAACTTATGCTGAATTAAAAAAAATATTCTGCTTATTCGGTAATTTTTGTCAGGGATAGTGTTAATACTCTTATTTGTTATTATGTAGCCATCGTTCGTCCGTGTCACGCTTTCAGGTAATGCTCTAAGTGACGGGAAAATTTCTTGACTTGAGTTGTGTAAGTATTGTGTATGTTATGTGCAAACAAATTTTAAAGGCTGATGTGAGAAGGTACTAAAAAAGTGAGATGCCCAAGGAGTCATGACAAACAAACAAACAAATTAATAGATAAATGATTTTTCTGTTGAAATTTATCTAGCTTTTTTTCTTCTACGCCATTGGGGGCATTAGAATACGCCGACCACCTGAGTGGTGAGACTCCCTGAGTGGTGAGTCTCCCTGAGTGGTGACCCATGCTGCTTAAGGACGGAATCCTGGTGGCTGAACAGTCCATGACAAGCAAAACTCCACTTTAGCCCTTACTTAGGCTGGACGGGCGATCGGAGTGACCCCTCCGATCAAGCTCTTGCATCTATATAATTGTCCCGAATTTATTGCTCTTATGGCAACCCCCAATCCTTTTTATCATATCTACTAGTAGGTGGTAGCTGAGGGTTTTAGTGTACTGGGTAATACGTTAAACTACATGTAGTGGTGAGGCTCCAATTCTGGAAGACTGTGGAGTGTAGAGCACCCCTTCATTGTCATTACTCCCAGGTTCTCTCTGACCCGGAGTAATAGTACTTGTTAGGGTTCCATGTATGGGTTAAATAGATAAAAAATGAGTTAAAAATGGGTTTAAAAATGGGCTAAAAAATTTGAATACCCGACAAGAATGAATAAAACAAAAATGTTTTGGCATGAAATAACCC
>CM042154.1:61582595-61592595 GCA_023376005.1 Doryteuthis pealeii
AAAGACAATTTATTTCTGTTTTCTTCCTAAATTTTAAGATATGCTTAAGAATTTCCACAGATATCTGATCATTATTAATGAGCATCATTTTTGGTTAATATGATGGTAACTTCATTGAGCCTTTGGTTGAGTTGATTGTTCATCAGGTGCTCAAGCTCAAAGAAAGATCTTTAAAATCCGAAAGGTTCAAATCCTGACTTTATTGTTCGCAACTGGTGTTGGCCTATCACAGCTGATTTCTATTTCCCCTGCGGCACAGTTAGCTCATAGGGCTTGATTGTTCACGTTTATCGGTTATCTTATAATGTTCTTTATTTTCAGGGTAGTGGTGGTAATATGAGAATGAAAACAACCCACCATCGCCACACACGAGCATTTAACGTTGACACGTTCACCAGTTCTTTATCTGTTTTTAACAAGAGAGAGAGAGAGGAGAGAGAGAGAGAGAGAGAGAGAGAGAGAGAGAGAGAGAGAGAGAGAGAGAGAGAGAGAGAGAGAGAGAGAGAGAATGAATAACTTGTTTGGTTCAAGATTCAGGAAACTAACTAAAAGGTTCTCAACTCTTTGCCTACCAAATTTCCCCAACGAATGTACCAAATTTTCTTGGTACTTTTTACCCATATGATAGATATTCCAAAATTCCCTATCTATTCACCTAGAAACTCATTCTATTCAAGTAAAGTTCTAATATCTTACTATAATGAAGATTATGTAACTGTCTGTAACTGAAACTACGTCATCAATGACGTCACGATTACTTACGTATTAATAGTCATTATTTAATCTTAATTATCATCTTATTTATTAACAACGATCTCTATTAAAGTCTAGCTGAGTTAGATTCGCCACAAAACTGGCAATTTTATTGATGTATTTAAAACCCTAAAATATGTGTTATATATCCTCATAGAAATTAAGATTTCCATATTATATAGTTGGAATAATTTGTTTGGTTTGTTTTGTTTTACGGCATATCAACCTCAGTGGGTCATTTAATGCCGATAAAGTTTTGAAATAAATCAATTCTTAATGGATAATACAATTTTGTTTATAAATACATTTTTCTATTTAACCCATAGATGGGACCCTAACAGGTACTACCACTCCGGGTCAGAGTGGACCAGGGAGCAATGGTGATGAAGGGGTGCTCCACATTCCCCAGACCTCCAAAACTGGAACCTCACCATCAGATAGAGTTTAACGTCATTCCCAGGACATGTAGACCCGCAGCCACCGCCTTCTAGCACCCATATGATAAAAAGGGGTTGGGGCTTGCCATAAGGGCAATAGGGTTGGGAAAATCATATCGGTGCTAGGGCTTGACGTGACCAGCCGATTGATCGGAGGGGGTCTCTCCGACCGCCCGTCTAGCCCAAGATAGGGCCAAAGTGGAGTATTGCATGTCATGAACTGCGCATCCACCTGGGCTCTATTCTTAAGCATCACGCGTCGCCACCCACGGCCAACAGGTGGCCCCATTGGGGGAGTCTTACGACAGGGCGGTGGAATAATTTGCATAATGATTTTAACAAAACTTGGTGTAATACATAATTATTTGCTATTAATGATTTCTAATACTACTATGTAATTCTCAAACGTATTTAAAGCAATGCTACATTTAATTCTATTTTGGGGGAATATGAGCTTAATTGAAGTCGTACCTAATTTGGAAAGTTAATTAATTTATAATTTATTAATTAGGCACGCATACCTATTCAAATGTAAGGCTAAACAAATCGAGAAAAATCAATCTCTGTATGTACATTCCGGCATATTAGGCCTCATCATCAGAGCTATAGAATGGACGACCACCTTGTGCGTGATTCAGACCCTGACTGTCAAGCTGACAGGCGAGGACCGTAACCCCTACACCAACCGGACTTTCCTAGATTTTTCGTTTTGTTTAGAAGTAGGTATTATTCCTCTTATAGTGACTTTTTCTACACAACAGCACATATTCCCCCAAAAATTGTCGGCTAAATAAAAGCCATATCAAAACACATCGTTTGTGTATTTACTTCTCATATAATTTTATATAGAAATCAATTAAAATAACATTAGAATAAGTGAAATATTTTTATATTCGCTCTTCTTCTTTTTTTCTAATTTAATATGATATCTTATTACATTAAAAATTAAATATTACATTAAAACTTAAATATTTGCACCGAATGTGTGCCTACTTTTGCTAGTTATTGTAATCTGAGTCCTTATGCTCAATTATAATGAACTTACCATCAGTTTCTGTACCTGTGGGAGAGTCACCGTGAGCGACTTCAAGTAGGCAATATGTAAATGATAGGGATTAGTTTTTTACATGCAATATGCCAACATTTTGATTAAAAACAAACAAACAAAGAAAAATGTCTTCAAATTTTTATAATAGATGCTAAATGTTTCATCTGAAAAATATTTTCAATTAAAAATAAAATGACATGAGAAAATTAAAAATTCTTAGCGTTCTTTAATGCTAATGGCGTTTCATTTTAAACAGACTGAAGTCACTCTTGTGTTCGAAAATATATCTTTGTTTATAGATTTAATAGTTTTTGAAACATTTTTATGAATTGGACATCCAGGGAGAAACGAATTTACTTCTAATGGTCTACTAATTTAATCTTATTTAACAATTTCGAATTGTAACTCTAACAAAACATAGATGGCGTTGTAAAAGGGTTCGTATATCTAATTCAGCTATAGACATATTAGATTGAATTTTAATTTAATCTAATTTACCAAAACAAAAGAACTGGTAGTATTCTAAAGAAATACAAGGGATAGTCAAAAAGTAATGTCATTTTGTTTAGGACAGGTATAATTACCAACACAGAAACATGTATCATACATCAAAATGAAACTCTTTAACCTTGCCTAAGTAAACAGTCTAGGAGAATGAAAACACTGAATTCAAAGCTGTTAAACTCCACTTAAGAAAGCTTTTTGTCACATCCTGCTCATGCAGAGGGCAGGAAGTAAAGGGGTATATATTAGAGATACCCATTTTTGTCGGCTGCTAGCTTTTTAAAAACTAATTAAAATTAATTAAATCTATTATTTAAGGTCAAACTTTTGTCTAAAATGATAAATAGTAACATAATGACGATCATTAAAAAAAGAAAATATCATTACATATGCAGTTTATTTTTGATAGATTTAAAACAATTTGTTTTGGTCAATTTCGACGCGATCCGCCATTCTGCCTCTTTTGCAATGGTTTTACAATTTTAAAATAACATTTTACCAAAACTTACCAAAAATCAGGTAATTATCCGATTTTAATAGAATTTTCAGTATTGATTTATCAATTAATGAATTTTATAATGCATCTTATTTTATTTCAAAACTTTAATTTAGTATTTTTGTTATGAAAAATTAATATATAAAATTCATTTAAAATATGAAAAGCCTGATGTTAAGTATAAAATGTTATATTTTTAGATTCTAGAAATAAATATCTATTTAATGCAGACCTTATTTTATTACAACAAAGTATACTTTTTGAAGAAAAACTCGTTTGAAAAATGTACCCCTCCCCTTTTTAAGCGGAAAAATATCGATGTATTATTTTTTTCTTTTATAAAATAATAGATAATTAAATAATTATCGAAATGAATAAAAAAGAAATCTCCAAAAAATTAATTATTCATTATATTTTACATTTTATTTTTCGATTTTTGGTACTTATTTTCTCATAGAAAAGCCACCGTAAAAAAAAATTTGTTTTTTGTTTCTATTCATAACTTTTATCTCTTTATTTACTGTAATTAGAAAACGGAAAGTTCAACTTGAAAAAAAAGTTACGCCCCCAACATAAGGGAGAGGGGTAAAAAATAAGTGACCTGAAAAAAATGAGAAAGTTTTGAAATAAAATAAGTAATACATTATAAAGATCATTCATTGATACATAAACACTGAACATTTCATTAAAATCCGATAATTCCCTGATTTTTGGTAAATTATTTTCCGGCGGGGGGTGGGGGTGGGGGCTAAAGACATTTTGTCAAAAATGCAATTTAGTCTCATTTTGGGTATCACTAGTATATATATATATATATATATATATATATATATATATATATATAATCCAAAGATCAAGTGAAGAAATCTTTCTTGTGACGTAGTAGCTTTTCAATTGTCGTAATTTGAAGAGCTCAGTGTGTGCTCTTAGTGTGCTCACAGAGAAAAGTTATATCAGAAAAAATAACAAAGAATATTTTAGTTTGTTAGCATTATAGACTATTTCAGGGAACCTAGAGGAATTATCTAGTCATTATCATCATCATATGCAAAAAGAACATTGCATCTGATGATGGGAACCACAAGATAATTCCTCTAGGTTTGCTGAAATAGTCTATAATGCTAACAAATTAAATCTTCTTGGTTATTTTTTCCTGATATATATATATATATATATATGTATGAGTAGTGGCTTACCGGTGGGTACGGGTACGATCGTTGGGAACGCACAGAATCCAGGGGTTAAGACCGTGAAAAAACAAATACAAAGTGCTCAATACAATGTAGAGCAAAATTTATTTAAGAAATGGATATAAGGTAACCTACTCGAGTTTCATCATCTTAATCGTCAAATTTTTGTAAACCAGCGTCTATCTGTAACGATAAGACCCATTCCAACAGACGTACGTGGTATCAACTGATATTAATCGAAAACTCGATTAATTCAGCGGATGTAACCCTGACGATTCAGATGATGAAACTCGAGTAGGTTACTTTATATCCATTTCTTAAATATATATATATATATATATATATATATATATATGGAATAAATCCGACAGTATGATGAAAAGAAATAGAAAAACAAATATTAAACATTATGCTGACAGATATCTGTTTCAACCTGTGGGATTTATAAAGTGTGATTCTATAGAAGTCATTTTAAAATTAAAATGAAGACAATTGTAAAAGACTCTTTATAAAACCGGTATTCATCAGAACACATATTTTGTTGAATGAAAGAAGAAGGAAAGTATATATATATAATATATATATATATATATATATATATATTATAGACTATTTATATATATAAACATAACAAAATACAAAACAAAGAATGTTAAAATGTTTAAAGAAATGTTTGAGTATTTACCAAGACAGAAATGAAAAATGGATGAAAAGTCCCTCTCGGCATTAAAAATACTTACATTAGTGACTTTTCTATTGGTCAAAACACCTCTAAAGCTCTTCTTTTTGATGATGGTGTGAAGCTGAGTTGTCGTAATTCTTTTGATCTTCTCTAAGTCCTCAACTCTTTCTCTTGAGAGGAATTTTCTATTTAGGAAACAAGGAAAGGTCGAACGGAACTATGTCTAATGCGTATATGGACAATTCTTCATTTCGCCCAAAAAGATTTTGTTTACAAATATTGAGTCTTCATATTTTTTCATATATATATATATATATATATATATATATATATATACCAACCCCTCCGCACGAGCAGGATGTGACACAAGGTCAATTTCTTAAGCGGAGTTCAACAGGTTTGAATTCAGAGCTTTCCTTCCTAGACCGGTTGCCTAACGAAGGATAAAGAGCCCAGTCTGTCCTACTATTTACCCATAGCTGGAGGGAGAATTGGATTCATACCTTTCCCAAGGGTATTAGCGCTAAGTGAAAATGCAGTTACCGCGTCCAGGATTTGAACTCGTGGCGACAAGTCCATTTCCCATGACTTTAACCATTACACCACACACTTCCTTTTCATATTGGTACTGACTCATCTAGACTTCGTCTAGACATCATCACTTACAGAGATGCTGATAGCTTTTTAATTTAGTGCGTCCTAGGACGCACGGATTTGATTTGAATATGTCCCCGGGAAATTTGATGGGTCCCAACTAAGGTTTAAAAAAAATTAAATTGCAGAGTTTTTATCTATGAACAAGTAACGCCGTCTAACTCCTACCGGGTACTTCATAGTGTAATTCGTTTTCAAGAAAATATTGAAATGTATTTACAGTTAGCTGGAAATGGTGGGGGGAAGAATTAACCACTGGGACGCATTTTTCTGTGTCCTTTTATATTTTTATGCATCAGTGACGCAGGACGCGTACCTATCAGCATCTCTGCACTTATAACTTATATAATTTAACTGTGTGCCAACAAATGATTTATATTAGATAAGTTGGTCGGATTTTACGGCATGTCAACCCTTATTGGGTTATTTTATTTTGTTTTATTCGTTCTTGATGGGTATTCAATTTTTTTTCAAACTCAATTTTTTATACTCAGTTTGTAAACCCATTTTTTTCTTTTCTTTTCTTTTTGAAACCCTAACAGGTATTACCCCCCCCCAGGATCAAAGTCTACCTGGGCGTAATGGCCATGAAGTGGTACTCAAACATTCCCCAAAAATCCAAAAAATGGAACGTCAGCACTAGATGCAGTTTAACGTCACTAAAACCCCCAGCCTTCGCCTTCTAGCATATATATGATAATATCCACATACACCGTGTTTCGACGTATCACGTCTCCTCAGCGTGGCTAGACCTAGCAGATTACCTCCAGCCAGGATCAAAATCCGACCGATTTTTCATCAGTTAGAATCCCTAATCCGTCCACCAAGCATGAAGCGGAATTGTAACTGATAAATACACACATACGTATATATATCATGGTCAACAGAGAGCTCGTATCTGTTAATAGGAGAGATTTTCTTAAGCGTACGCGGTGATTGTCAGCTAAATTTCCTTCCAAAGAACTCTAACAGGTTTGGTATATATATATATATATAATATATATATATATATATATATACTAGCAAATATATGCACCCTCCGGGTGCAAGTATTTTAGTTAGATTTTCTAATAAAATATCATATTAAATTAGAAAGGCTAATGAAACTGAATAAGAATGTAGATAAAAAGATTTTGAACAGAGGGGGTATGATTGAAATATAGAAAAACTAACTCTTCCATCATTTTCCGTTACTCCCGTCTTTCATTGGTAAATTTTCCTAATTTAACTGTTTAGTTAAAATAGGAAGTAAAGAATAATATTAGTTATTTCTTCTTGTTAAGGGATTTCTTTCAAGATTTATCCACGAGAACTTTGCTCATATTCATTAAGATAAAACCAAACAATTAGAAATCAATAATACTAAGCATGTATTTATTAAAATCAAATTTTTAAGATCAATATGCAAATTAGCCTTCCCATTCATACTGTAAACTGCTATTTTGTTGTATATATAAATACAATCGCATGTTATTAGTATGTAGATATGGTCAACAGTGGCTTCGGCCTCTGGACCATTGATATAATTAACAGCGTCGATCCCAGGGGCCATCCCCCCAGGCAACACCTGCCCCCTCGATTTAAAGGGGCAGGCTGGGTTTATTGCCCAGTGCCTGAGGCGCCCCCTTGAGGGGAATGCCGACGGGATCGACGCAATTTTTCACCTGCCACTCCATGAGCTTCGGTTTGTGGGTGGTCCCACGTTAATAGGGACTTTGTGCCTGACCCGTACAAGTGGGGTACGCGGTAAATATCATGTAGATATGGTCAACAGTGTAAGTAATGTAAAACAATTTTATTAATAATTGAGGTTTAAATAAAAATAAAATCATGGAGAATATGATGTAAATAACGAAAGGAATTGTGACTTGTATAGTAATATAGTTTCGGTTACAGACAGACAAACCCACAATCTCCATTATAATAAGAAGAGATATTATAAGCATATATAATTATCTGATCAATGATCAATATAATCATTTGTTAAGCGTGACAAATGGATAGATAATTATTTTTAGAAAATAATTTAGGAAATGACAAAGAATTTGTAAATGAGGCCACTTGTTATGATTTAATGCTACCTCTTTGTTTTTATCTATTCCTCTATCTATCACTCTATCTCCCTATCTCAGTCTGTTTCTATCTATCTATCTATTCAGTATGTTTCTATCTCACTCTCTCTCTCTCTCTCTCTCTCTCTCTCTCTCTCTCTATATATATATATATATATATATATATATATATACTAACCCCTCCGCACGAGCAGGATGCGACACAAGGTCATCGTAGATTATTTGTGAATAAGTAGAGTGATCTGCCCCTGTGTGTAGTCTGAATAGAGTGATCTGCCCTTGGAGAATGGGTATAAATAAAGACTAATCTACGGTGAACAAGCAACCTCATATATGAAAACTCACTGGTTCGGCAATACCATCTCTTGAGCTTGCTGAATATTCTTGACGTGAGTACTGCCCCCTCTTTCCGCGTCACATTTCCCCAGCCTCTTTTAAACTTCTCTATCCACTCATACGCACTACTACGCGATAGTGCACTGTCTCCGTATTGTGCTAAAAGCCTCCGATGAATTTCAGCCCATGACACTGCTTCCAATCGAAAAATAGGGTAACTGCTCTTTGTTCTTCCTTGGTGCATAGTGCTAGAAAAGAGAACAAGCAAAACGGTGCGACCAGGCTCAAAGTTTGACCACGTGACCACAACAGCGCCAATTATAAGCATGAATGAGGCAATAATAAAGATATGTTATGGTGAAAGTTCGGAATGTTTTACTCTCTTTCGTATTTAACTATCTATCTATACATGTGTTGCATAGCGCCTTCTTCACTGGCACTAAATAATTATAATGTTATATATCTCTTTCTTTCTTCTATATCTGGTCGTATTTTCTACTATCCGGCTTTGCTTCTGATCGTCTTTAGTATTTCTATCATCTATCTTGACTTGGTCTGGCATCTTCTAAGATCTTGCCTCTGGTGTTGACTTGGGGACCTCAGTCTGGTTTTCTGTTAGGGATTTCTCCTTATCAGAAGCCCTGTGTTATTGTTAGTTTTTAGATAATAAACACAAGACTTCGATTTACTTTTGATCTTATTTTGTTGTTAAATCCCCACCAGACATCTGCTAACTAACATAGCGCGCGTATGCAGAGGTAGTCAGTTCAGGCAGTACATCTTCACTGCCTGACGTCCAACTGCAAACTGGCGACCGAACAGGTCCCACGTGACTTCACGTATTTTGGCGGGTTTCTGTAATTTTCCATGGAAGGACCCGGCCATAGTATGAAAAGGGTCATCCCCTCAGAATTACAGGGGATTGACAATAATCTTATGCAACCGCATAAATTATGTAACACATGGAGATCATTGCTCCATCTTCATAGGTGATTGTCGTCTCTTGTTCCTCTAGAATCGTCTGGATTAACGACTCCTCTTTGACTGTGTCCTCTATATACACACATATATGCAGACATATGCATACAACCTCTCAAGTACGGTTAAGGAGAATGAGAATGTTAAATCCAAAACCAGAAAATGGAGTCTTCAAGGCAATCGAGTGTTGAATTCAACCTTGGTCAGGCAACACGTGCAGTGAAACTAATGCCACGCTCTATAGCAACTTGGAGACCAACAGCACAGGCAGCTGGTGGTCTTCCGTACACCCACGACCAGGCCGGTGCAGTTATCTGGGCACTGATCCATAGACCCCTGAGACTGATGGATATGATAACATACTATTTTCAACCAATGCGTTGACAGTAAATTGCAGAAATAAACCCCAACTGTTTCTTCTTCGCATTCGATTAGTTATTTCCGTTAAACTGAGAATTTGAAGGATTAAAAAGAATTAAAAAAGCAGAAATTATAGTTCAATTGCAAATTGAACTGAAAACGTCATTTTGCTGAGTTAATAAATATATATATAATATATTTTTGAAGGCGTAATAATGCCATTTTGTTTAAAACATATTTATTCCTTTTTTTTTTTTTTCATATTAAGGTCCTAAATATTTCAAGCAAGCTCATCACAGAGGAATGAAAGATTTTCTCATAATTTTCATCTGTATTTGATAATTCAATTGTGTTGTTCACCAAACATTCAATGAACAACAACACAATTGAATTTATCAAATACAGATGAAAATTATGAGAAAATCTTTCATTCCTCTGATGATGAGCTTGCTTGAAAATATTTAGGACCCTTATATGAAAAAAAAAAAAA
>CM042154.1:61597595-61615095 GCA_023376005.1 Doryteuthis pealeii
AGACTGTTAATACGCCAGTAGAACCAGTAACACTCTTAAAGGGTTCAACGTACGAAAATTGCCAAGCAAACGAAAGTGAGGAACAAATATCACAATATTAAAATACAATAAAGATTAAAACAGCTCCCGACTCTGAGTTCTCGATGTTCAGGTGAGTTACTTTGAACCACATCTATCACCTTGTGGCTACTGAATTTTTCTAGTACACTAATGTAGATGATGAGACACTTAACTTTTTACCTACTTTAAATCGCTCACGTTGGCTTTCTCACCACTGCGATCAAATTATAAAAAACTGATGGTTTGTTCATTATACTTGAACAAAAGGAATAGAGGTAGGAAAAGAGTTTCACACACACTTACACACATATAAATATATATATATATATATATATATATATATATGTGTGTGTGTGTGTGTGTGAAGAGAAATGGAAGTGAATCCGACGGTATGTAGTATAGTGAGAAATTTGAAAAAAACACAGGTTTAAATAAAATGAGTGGTAAGTTTATTAGCCGACGCTGCAGTGTTTCGATCTGTGATAATCTAACACTTGTCCCAAAGAAAAAAAGATATATATATATATATATATATATATATATATATATATATATATAAGCTGCTAAAATTGTCTAAAGATAAAATGTAAAAAGTGCTCGTACCTAACTAGAGCAAATAATAAGTTAAACCTAATGAGTCAGATATACCTACTAATAGTTTCGCTTAGTAGCTCATCACGGCAAGAATCTGACTCAGATTCTTGCCCTGATGCACTACTAAGCGAGACTCATTAGCTTTATCTTTATATATATATTATATATATATGTGTGTGTGTGGTGTGTGTGTGTGTGTGTGTGTGCATGTATACCATATGTGTATGTGTGTGTGTGGGAGGGTTACATGCATACATTATGTCTCTACTAACGACTGTCTAATCGATTCTAACGATAAAGTAATAATTCCATGAACATATCAGATGTCTCAGAATAGCTAACAATATCTGAGTGGTGTTTGGCTATGAATAAGATGTGTGTATTTTAAACATCCGTGGAGGTCAACAAGTTGATTTTTATCGGATTCACCAGAATGCCAATGGGCAAAGAGAACTGGAAATCCTCTTGTCCAAAAATGGCGCGGGGCGGGGTAGGAATAATTCTATCACTTCCTGACAAGAGACCCTGAGGCTTTTAGCAATAGATTGTTCGGTATTATGTGTCTTCTCTCTGCGCAATGGTCAGGATGAACTTTCTGGGTGGTTTTAGGTTAAGGTTTAATCGCTTTCGCTTCCCAACATTAGAAATTATAAAGTCTATAGAGCCTGGATAATTACGAGGGTCAGTCAAAAAGCAATGCCGTTTTGTTTAGGACAGGTATAATTACCAACACAGGAACATGTATCATACATCAAAATGAAGCTGGTCCTCTGTGAATCACATACCTACGTCTCCACATAGGTGAGTCAAAAGGTAATGCCATTTTGTTTAGCACAGGTATAATTACCAACACAGGAACATGTATCATACATCAAAATGAAGCTGGTCCTCTGTGAATCACATACCTACGTCTCCACATAGGTGAGTCAAAAAGTAATGCCATTTTGTTTAGCACAGGTATAATTACCAACACAGGAACATGTATCATACATCAATATGAAACAGGTCCTATGTGGATCACATACCTACTTCTCCACATAGGTGAGTCAAAAAGTAATGCCATTTTGTTTAGGACAGGTATAATTACCAACACAGGAACATGTATCATACATCAAATGAAGCTGGTCCTATGTGGATCACATACCTACGTCTCCACATAGGTGAGTCAAAAAGTAATGCCATTTTGTTTAGCACAGGTATAATTACCAACACAGGAACATGTATCATACATCAATATGAAGCAGGTCCTATGTGGATCACATACCTACGTCTCCACATAGGTGAGTCAAAAAGTAATGCCATTTTGTTTAGCACAGGTATAATTACCAACACAGGAACATGTATCATACATCAAATGAAGCTGGTCCTCTGTGAATCACATACCTACGTCTCCACATAGGTGAGTCAAAAAGTAATGCCATTTTGTTTAGCACAGGTATAATTACCAACACAGGAACATGTATCATACATCAAAATGAAGCTGGTCCTCTGTGGATCACATACCTACGTCTCCACATAGGTGAGTCAAAAAGTAATGCCATTTTGTTTAGCACAGGTATAATTACCAACACAGGAACATGTATCATACATCAATATGAAGCAGGTCCTATGTGGATCACATACCTACGTCTCTACATAGGTGAGTCAAAAAGCAATGCCGTTTTGTTTAGGACAGGTATAATTACCAACACAGGAACATGTATCATACATCAATATGAAGCAGGTCCTATGTGGATCACATACCTACGTCTCTACATAGGTGAGTCAAAAAGCAATGCCGTTTTGTTTAGGACAGGTATAATTACCAACACAGGAACATGTATCATACATCAATATGAAGCAGGGTCCTATGTGGATCACATCCCTACTTCTCCACATAGGTGAGTCAAAAAGCAATGCCGTTTTGTTTAGGACAGGTATAATTACCAACACAGGAACATGTATCATACATCAATATGAAGCTGGTCCTATGTGGATCACATCCCTACTTCTCCACATAGGTGAGTCAAAAAGTAATGCCATTTTGTTTTGTTCAGGTATAATTACTAACACAGGAACATGTATCATACATCAATATGAAACAGGTCCTATGTGGATCGCATACCTACGTCTCCACATAGGTGAGTCAAAAGGTAATGCCCTTTTGTTTAGCACAGGTATAATTACCAACACAGGAACATGTATCATACATCAATATGAAACAGGTCCTATGTGGATCGCATACCTACGTCTCCACATAGGTGAGTCAAAAGGTAATGCCATTTTGTTTAGCACAGGTATAATTACCAACACAGGAACATGTATCATACATCAATATGAAGCTGGTCCTATGTGGATCACATCCCTACTTCTCCACATAGGTGAGTCAAAAAGTAATGCCATTTTGTTTAGGACAGGTATAATTACCAACACAGGAACATATATCATACATCAATATGTAGCTGGTCCTATGTGGATCACATACCTACTTCTCCACGTAGTCACCGTATATCTCAATAGCAATATTTCACTTTCGAATGAGAGCATGTTGGATGTTTGATACATGTTCCTGGGTTAGTAATTATACCAGTTCTAAACAAAACGGCATTACTTTTTGACTCACCCCCATACTTTAAAATGAATGAAGTTGTTAATGTGGACACTGCTGGAGAAGTAAGGACGAACCCATAAGTCACATTCTCCTGTGTCACCTATACATTGACATACCAGTGTAGGCCCATCTAGCAAAAAAAAAAAAAAAAGATAAAATTACATTAATTAGCTTTCTGCGGATACTGTATGCTGTGTAGAAAACCTGCCATGAGCTATGACCAATAGGGACAGGTGGCGAGACAGACAGACAAACAGACAGACATGGGTATCTGTGCTGTCAACACGACCTCATCATGTTGATGAGACAATGCTACTCCTAATGATGATAATGATGATGATGATGATCATCATCAATTATCTTGCTGATAGCATGGATTCCTTTGACTCTCACTCACCATCCATCCCTATTGGCCATTGTTCTTGACAGTAGATGGGATATTGCTACCGAGGTATATGAAAATGTTTACTAATTTTAAGTCTTATTTTTCACTAATATTTAAAAAAATGTGATCCTCCTTTTTGCAAAAATCTACTCTTACTACACCTCTTTTTACAACAGCCTCCACCCTTAAAATCTACTCTTGCTGCACTCTTTTTACTATAGCCTCCTCCATTAAAAATCTACTCTTACTACACCTCCTTTTACTACAGCCCCCACCCTTAACCTTCTCTTACTGTATCTCTTTTTACTACAGCCTCCACCCTTGAAAACCTACTCTTACTGCACCTCTTTTTACTACAGCCTCCACCATTAAAAATCTACTCTTGCTTCACCTCTTTTTACTACAGTCTCTACCCTTAAAATCATACTCTTACTGTACTTCGTTTTTTTTACTGCTTCAACACTTAAAAGTTTACTCTTACTGCACCTCTTTTTACTACAGAATCCACCCTTAAAAACCTACTCCTACTGCACCTCTTTTTATTACTGCTTCCACCATTAAAAACCTACTCTTACTGTATCTCTTTTTACTACAGCCTCCACCGAATTTTTTTTAGAATAAGCACATTTAGAAGATGTTCACCATGTTGTCTTTTTTGTTATCTTAGCAGTAGATAAGCAAATAACAGATGAGAGGCAACACATTTTTATTTAGCTGCTGAAAAATTCTGGCTTAATGAAATACACGTTAAACAAACTAGATTGATAGGATTCAACCAAAATTGAGAACTCAAACGTACATATAAAGATTTGCGGATATATATTTTATATATACAAGCATTATAAATAAATAAATGGATATATATCTTGTTACGGATATAAATTTATTTTGTCTAATCAGTCCGATCTTTGTTGTCTTTTTGTTTTGAAGACATTGTTTTATAATATATATATATATATATATATATATATATATATATATATATATATATATTATTTCAACTATAACAAACAAAAAAAAACAGGATCACACGAGAAACACAGAGCTCTGACATTTTTTTGCTTTATTGAAATATTGTGACATTGCTCTGTATTATTGCATATAGAGCACTGTATTTATCTTATTTAAAATGTATTTAACGATAAATCACACACACATACACCCACAAATACACACAGCGAGAGAGACACACACACACACACACACGCAAACACATATATATGTATATATAATGCAAAAATAAGAGATGTGGCGCATTTAATATAATTATAAAAGGAAAGTTCTATACTTTAGAAAATCTCAAAACAATATTAAAAAATAAATTCAGATCTTAACTGCTGTTTCAAAATTTTGTTTATAATATCAAATGCACAAATTGCGAATTAGAATTACACTAGAAACAAAATCAAGCTATCAAATAGTAGAAAGCTTAACGTATCAAAGCATCTCTACGAATGTAGCAACATACATTTTATAGTAATGCTGATTTATCAGAGAGATGATTATAAATACTTATAATCAAAAAAATATTTCATATACAAAATATAGACGTTCACTAAACAGATGATAACCACACGCAAACCAAAATATGTGAACAATATGATCACCCACACACACACCCACACACACACCCACACACACCAATTAGCCAAAAATACACCTATGTGTGGAAACAAGAAAACTCTCACACACATTAACTCCACTCAACAACGTAGAAAAATTATATATACAAGTATACATATTTGTACGTGAAGAAAAAATGGAAGTGAATCCGACAGTATGTAATATTGTAAAAAAGGTGGAAGAATACAAGTTTATAAACGAATAATGTTTATTTCGCTTACGCTGCAGTGTTTCGGTCTATTTCGATAGACCTTCATCGGGGCTTTTGTTGGTTTAAGGAAAAATAAATTATTACTGAAAATAAAAGTCTGCGAGACTCTGTTTTTGGTGTGTTGGGCTTCTTTTCGTCGATTTTCAAATGTGAGGAAGAAAAAAAAATCCATTCAAAATTGTTGACAAACGTCAGCGTCTTTAAAAAAATTTAACACCGTAACGGTTTCCCTGGTTATGCTAAGTGAAATATTGTGTGTGTGTGTGTGTGTGTATTATCGAAACAAATAAAAAAAATCAAACCACTTTGCGGACCTTTTTTTTATTATAACACACACACACACACACAACACACACACATACACAGGCATATATATATATATATATATATATATATATATATGAGAGTACGTAAATAAACACTGTGTTTATTTGATATGAGTTTTAGCCGACAATTTTTGGAGTATATGTGCTTAATTGAAGTCATACCTAATTTTTGAAAATTAATTAGTTAATAATTAATGAATTTAGGCGGGCATATATGTTCAAATGTATCGTGAAAATGTCAATCCCTGAATGTACATTTCGACCTATTATGTCTATAACCTTGCTAATGATACCTAATAGGTCTAAATGTACATTTAGTGATTGACATTTTCTCGATCTGTTTAGCCTTACATTTGAACATATATGCCCGCCTAAATTCATAAATTATTATCTAATTAATTTTCAAAAATTAGGTATGACTTCAATTAAGCACATATCCTCCAAAATACACACACACACACACACATATATATATATATATATATATATATATATATATATATATATATATATATGTGTGTGTGTGTGTGTGTGTGTGTGTGTTCTTATAAAGATAGGTCCGCAAAGTGGTTTGAGTTTTTTGTGTGGTAAAATTGAGTTGGGTGGATTGTCCAGCCTTATTATGGCACATAGTTTTAAAACGTGGGATAGCGTTACAGTGTAAGGTTCATTACTCTCCATGCATTATAGATATTGGGAAAACGCTGGGTCGTTCAGAGAACTAAGAAAAAGGTTTAGCGTTTTCTCTGGTTTCTATTGAGATATTTGATTGATTGATTGATTGATTGATTGAGAGAGAGAGAGAGAGAGAGAGAGAGAGAGAGAGAGAGAGAGAGAGAGAGAGAGAGAGAGAGAGGGGGGCGGGAGTATGTGGAAGTAAAGAAGATTGAGAAAGAGAGGAACACACGTTGAGAAAGAAAGATAGATTGAGAAAGAGCGAGAAAGATTAAGAGAAAGAGAGAGAGAGAGAGAGAGAGAGAGAGAGAGAGAGAGAGAGAGAGAGAGAGGGGGGAAGTTTGTGGAAGTAAAGAAGATTGAGAAAGAGAGGAAAACACGTTGAGAAAGAAAGATAGATTGAGAAAGAGTGAGAAAGATTAAGAGAGAGAGAGAGAGAGAGAGAGAGAGAGAGAGAGAGAGAGAGAGAGAGAGAGAGAGAGAGAGAGAGAGAGAGAGAGGGGTTGGATTGGGAGTGGGTGCAGAGAGGAGAGAGGCATTTGAAGTCAATATTTGGTCCGAGACATTGATTATGGCGCGACGCTCTATATCACGTGACATAGATTTGAATCGCTAATCATGCGCAGTTAGTCGCCCACTTTCCCGATATCTCATCAACTCTCTTGCCATCAATCGCCGCTGGAAACCTTCTGAAGTGAATGTGACAGATGGCGTTTAAGAACGAAAAAAAAAGAAAAGAAAAAAGAACATAAAAGAAAAACAAAAAGAAAAACAGAATAAAAAACAAAATGAAATGAGTATCTCAAGGTTCACAGCACTCTTCGTCCTCACCCACAACGAGGGCTCGCAATAATGATATGAACGAAGATCCGGGAAGGTGCTGGCACGCTATTGGCAGATGAGGCCAATGCGAGATAGGCAGGGCCTGCCACAGCGGCTGCAGGCCAAGATCTTCGGTTCGTTGCAACGGCGTGTGTTTTACGGTGCTGCTCTTTTACCTCTTCGTAGGTTGACGTTGAAGATGGTCGTCAATGTGAACAGAATTATATATATATATATATATATATATATATATATATATATATATATATATAAAGGTTTTCTGGTTCCAACGGGAGAAAATTTAATATTTTATAAAAAAGAAGGTCCGCAAAATGTATTATGTTCTCAGAAAATTAAAAAAAAAATGTTTTATCTTACATCCGCGACACGCGACACGGGTCGCGTATGTAAGATAAAAAGAATTAAAAACAATTTTCTGAGAACATAATACATTTTACGGACCTTCTTCTTATATATATATATATATATATTATATATATATATATATATATATATGTAGATAGGTAGGTAGGTAGGTAGTCTTTTCGGCATTTTTTGGAGAAGTGAAACTAAAGTGCTCAATTACAGGTATAACAGCTGTATTTATTTATTATAGTGTACAATACATTTAAGTTGCAATTGTTACCATTGGTTTCCGAGAAGCATGTTAGCCACGTCTTAACGCGTCTGTTAAGAATTGCAGGGAATGTCAATTCATTTATCTATGTGGTTGTTTTTTGTGAGCTGAATCTTTGTATTTCTCCACGTTATGGTGAAAATAGTGCATATATGATAATCTACGCCCACATGCTCGTGCTCCCACCCATCTCTACATGAATGATATATATATATATATATATATATATATTAGTAAAGACAAAAAGGTTAAAAGTCGGGTGTTATGTGGTTATGGGCCCATTTCCACCCATAGGTATCTGAATACCCTATGAGGTTCGACAGATCTCATTCTTTATTGAAAATAGTATACAGATGAATTCAGCTTGCTTTTATACATCCTCTCTTGATCCCTGTGATGGTATCGGATTTCAATTCGTCTTATCTTTTTAGGGGGTGGCAGTGCTTTTGATCCTGTGGAAGCTGTTTATCTGGGGTCTTGATGCACTCCATTTTCCTGGGTGCTGACACCTTAGTGTTTTTTCAGACTGGTCATTTTCAGTTCAGATTTCTTGTTTTATTTATTTCTCTTCTCATATTTCTTATCAGATGGACTCATCTATTTTTCCTTATAAAGAGTGGGGTCTTTTTTAGTACATTCATGTAAGGTGACCTATAATACTAGTTGGATAAGTTCCCAAATTTAACTAAGGTATTCAAGTTCTCTAAGTCCTATATAACCAGAATTAGATTAGATTTAATTACATTTATCCTACTTAATTATATGTATATATGCTTAACTCTTCGACATCGTTCCGTTGGAAGAAAGGACCAGCTTAGAATCATCCTAATACCAAATTACCTGGTATCCTAACAATGAGTATATAAAAATATATATAGATGTGAGTTATCCAAAACTTGGTAGTAAGGGATGATTCTATATGTGATTTCTAAGACACACTGTATTATTATTGTTTGATCCAGTATGTATAAATACAGTGAATCTTTAAATCACTACAGAGAGCTCAATGTATAATAATCCTTTTAGATTATATACAGAGCAATATTTATTTAGGAAATTATTGATGATTATCCATCCGATGAGACTTGATTTTGGGGAGCTTTGTTAAATCAACTTAGATTTATAAAGGCTCCAATTTTGGTCGAAATAAATTTATTCTGGAATAACGGTGTTGAGTTTTTCCTTCCTTTCAAATATCTTATTATAATGGAGATTGTGGGTTTGTCTATCTGTAACCGAAACTATATTACTACTCAAGTCACAATTCCCTTTGTTATTTACATCACATTCTCCATGATTTTATTTTTATTTAAACCTCAATTATTAATAAAATTCTTTTATATTATTAATACTGTTAACCTCAATTACATTCTAATAACATGCAACTGTATTTATATATACAACAAAATAGTGGATTACAGTGTGAATGGGAAGGATAATTTGCATATTGATCTTAAAAATTGATTTTAATAAATATATGCTTAGTATTATTGATTTCTAATTGTTTGGTTTTATCTTATTGAATATGAGCAAAAATCTCGGGGATAAATCTTAAAAGAAATCGCTTAACAAGAAGAAATAACTGTAATATTATTCTTTAATTCCTATTTTAACTAAATAGTTAAATTAGAAAAATTTAACAATGAAAGACGGGAGTAATGGAAAATGATGGAAGAGTTAATTTCAAAGTTGTTCTATTTTTCAGTCATACGCCCTCTGTTCCAAATCTTTTTTATCTGCATTCTTATTCAGTTTCATTAGCATTTCTAATTTAACATGATATTTTATTATATTAAAACTTAAATACTTGCACCCGGAGGGTGCATATATTTGCTAGTATATATATATATATATATATATATATATATATATATATATAGGTAGATCGATAGATAGATTTTTATAAGAATTTCGTGTAGGCTTCACATATTTAATGTAAAGGTTATAAAAACAATAAAAGTAACTCTTAGTTTCACTATTCTTTCATGGTTAAAAAAATACATGTATTATTTTTTTATCGTTGCAAGTTTATTTAGTTAGAAGGGATTGTAAAATAATCCAATTGACTGGTAAATAAGGGGTGATTTTATTTGGGATCATCAAAACTCCATTGTACTGAAAAATTGATTATACCAATTTTTCAGTACAATGGAGTTTTGATAACCCACCCCACCTTATTATCCATTATATACAGTTATATATAATCTCAAATTGATATACACTAACAAGTATGTGAAGAAAGGAAGTGAATCCGACGGTATGTAGTATATTAAGAAAAATGAAAAAACACAGGTTTAAATGGGTTAAGTGGTGAGTTTATTGGCCGACGCTGCAGTGTTTCAATCTATTAATTAGATCATCTTCAGGGCATTTGTTGGTATATGGAAGGTGATAAGAAATTTTTATCACAGAATAATGAGAAGAGTGAGTGATAGTCCTTGTTATTCAGTCTGTTTAAAAAATTTTGAGGTTTGAAAAAAGGGCAGACGGTTTGAAATATGACGTGAAATATTCTATTTTACGGCGTGAGTATGGGACGGTGTAAGTGTGTGTATCGAAAGGAAACATTGTGCATTTTTTAGGTGTGTGGTTGCGCGTGTGTGTGTTTAAATCTTTTGCAGTAAACGACAGCGGAAATAAACCTTAATAAACCTAACAAGTAAATAAACCTTAATAAACCTAACAAGTATATATTGATAACACTAACAAGTGTATAAATTGATAACACTAACAAGTATATGCGCCCTCCGGGCGTAAGTATTTAAGTTTTAATATAATGAAATATATTAACTTAGAAAGATTAACGAAATTAAATAAGAAAGCATATAAAACGATTACACTTATTTTAATTATATTTCAATTGGTTTATATATGAAAATCATACATGTGATTAATTTTAATACGTTGGAGAATGAAACAATAATATTAGAGATCAATAAAACCAAGTAATTATTTATCAAAATAGGTTTTGTTAAAACCAGTATGCAAATTAACTACACCATATATTATGTAAACCTTTATTTTTAGTGATATATGAGACACATTGCAGGATTTTAAACGCACTAATAACATGGGTTGTTTTGAGGCAAATCTAATATAGATATTCATAAATATACCGTTAGTAAATAAGATTCATTCTATGTATTAATGATTTTGAATATAAATCAAATACTCATTGATAAACTTAGGCAAATTCCTGAGGGTATTGTTACGTAAACATTGACGTAGTTTTGGTTACAGACAGACATACAAGGAATATCCATTATAATAAGATAAGCCTATCTGAAAATTGGCCACACCTCAAATTTTAGTTCACAACACAAAGCAAAAAAATCGACCGAGTGACAGTAACACAGAAAAAACTTGTAAGTTGGGACACTCGTAAGTCAATGTTCCCTGTATTTTCATTCCTTATTAATGAGTACTTTGTATTATTTATTATTATTATTTAGACTATTGTTCTCATCTTTATTGATATCTGTAGAACGGTTCGGTTGATGCGCCCTCCTGGGACCCACCTAACCACACCTTTACCTCATCATCGCTAGCCTTCCCAGCAGCAGTTATTGTCAACGCTCATTGTCAACCCTCGGGCATTTCCATTGTGAAGCTCTACGCCGCCCTCACCACCCACAAGCCGAAGAAAATAAAGACGGGTCATATTTTGTATATACGTATCTGTTGTTTATTGAAGTCCAGTAGCCGTTAGTAGCCGACAACTACACATATCGCATTTGTTACTGTGACTACTACGTTACATACACGGTTTAGTGTCGTGAAAAAGGCGCTACGTGACACTTCTTGTCGTAATCAGGAGCCATCGCAGAACTTTGAACCCAATTCTTTATTCAATCCACGGGGGAATCCTGTTCTCATTCCGATAACCATAGCTGGGTACAAGTGTTAAGCTGTGTTTATATTTCTATGTTAATGTCGCTCTTGACTAGGATTGAACCTTCAGTCTAGAGATGGGTGTCATTTAGAATCCAAAGCCTATTAACCCAACGCCTATATCCACTACGCTATGTGTCCAATAGAGAAAATAGTAATGAGTAGTTTTATAAAAGTTGACTTTTCTTGTTGATTTATACAGGTGCATATTCTCTGCTCCCTGGCCAATAAGAAATAATGACTGATTTCTACTGATTAGTAATATACCTAATTAGTGGATAGCAATACACTAATAAGTCCCTTGCTGAAAAAACTGTCTTAATTATTTTAACCAGATATTTAGGCCATCACATGAATGCCTACAGTCAACGGTTCCAGTTTGTATGGCAGCTAGGCATTTGCTTGACATGGCCTTGTCCTCTCACAATAACTTTGTAAACTTCAGTGTTCTCTGTTTGGTTTGGTTTGCTTTGTTTTACGGCATATCGACCTCAGTGGGTCATTTAATGACGATAAAGTTTTGAAATAAATCAATTCTTAATGGATAATACAATATTTTATAAATACATGTTTCTATTTAACCCATAGATGGGACCCTAACAGGTACTACTACTCCGGGTCAGAGTGGACCCGGGAGCAATGGTGATGAAGGGGTGCTCCACATTCCCCAAACCTCCAAAACTGGAACCTCACCATCAGATAGAGTTTAACGTCATTCCCAGGACATGTAGACCCTCAGCCACCGCCTTCTAGCACCCATATGATAAAAAAGTGTTGGGGCTTGCCATAAGGGCAATAGGGCTGGGAAAGTGTTCTCTGTGTCAGTTCTTATTCTTTCTCTTTTTTCAATTTCCTTTTCCATTCTATTTATTTACCAACCCCTCCGCACGAACAGGATGTGACACAAGGTCAATTTTTTAAGCGGAGTTTAACAGGCTTGAATCCAGAGTTTTTATTCTCCTATACTGGTTTACCTAACCAAAGTTAAAGAGCCCAGTTTGCCTAACTATTTACTCATAGCTGGAGGGAGAGTAGTTGGATGCATACCTTACTCAAGTGTATTAGCGCTATGTGAAATGCAAACAGCCTTGTCTAGGATTTGAACTCAGGTCGAGGAGTCCATTTCCTATGAAACTAACCTTTACACCACGCGCCTCCATATTTCATTTCCCTTCTAAGTGGGAAAATCCTGGACGAGGCTAGCAGCATTTCATTCCGCACTAACATCCTTGGGAATCCAACAATTCCCTCTCCAGTTATGAGTTTATAGCAGTACAGATTGGGCTCTGTAACTTTGATAGAGCAACCGATATAGGAGAAGGAAAACTCTAAATCCAAACCTTTTAAACTTTTGTGCTGGGTATGTCATCAACTTGCATCTAATGGTGAAGTTTCAATTCTGGATCTCTGGTGAGTGTGGAGTAGCCCTTCATCGCCATTACTCCCAGGGCCCCTCTGAACCAGAGTGGTAGTAGCTGTTAGGGTCCCATCTATGGGTTAAATAGAAAAATAAGTTTTAAAACACGAGTTTAAAAGATGTGTTTAAAAGAAATTGAATACCATCAAGAATTAATAAAACAAAACCTGTTTGGCATAAAATAACCTCACAAGGGTTGACATGTAAAATCAAAACAAACAATTGAAAATTGAAACATCGAATTGGATGGGGGTTTTGATAAACGAATTAATCTTAATAGATCGAAAACAAGAAAATTGAATTACTTTTTGTTGTGTGAATTTAGAATCGTCCATGATGCTACTGATAATGATGTCAGCGCTGAAAGATCTGCTGCTGCTGATGATGATGATGATGATGACGGTGATGATGATTATAATAATGATGAATATTATCATTATATTTAATGATATCAGAAAGCGTATTGTTTCTGTTATTGATAGTATCAACTATTGAATATCTTTATTCTAAATAAATCATCTTACACAAATCTTGGAAAACGACGAACAAAAAAAAAAAAAAAAAAAAAAAATTAAAATTAAAAAAAGCTGAAAAATAAAAAAAAATAAAAAAGTAAACCAAAAAAATAATAATTAAAAAAAAAATGATGAAGTCTTTGCAATTACTGCATTTGTGCTGTCATTATTATTATTTTTCAATTTGCGGACGTAAGTCGGATTCCTGGACCATTTCCAAGACAAAATGCGGTGGAAGCATTGAAATTGGCGTAAAAAGAACTTTGTTCAGTTTTACCAGCGCAACTCTTCTACGTCGTAAATGTCGCTCACTGCGCATGTCACGAAGGGAAGGACACGGCTTAGTTGCAGAAGAGTCAAAAGAAGACAAAAAAAAAAAAAGAAGACAAAAAAAAAAAAACCAACAAAAAAACAAAAAAAAACAAAACAAAAAAAAGTGAGTCTATCATAAATAGACCGGTTTCGCTTTCACAGAATCAATGGCATATTTGTTAAGGTGTGAAATTCTTTTGCTGAGTTCAGGGACGACTGCTTTGGCAGCCAACTGATTATTCGATGCCGGCGAATATGAATATTTCAGCATGAGCAAGCATCTTGACGGAGATGCCAAATCGAGCACCTATCGAGAATTGACTCCGGGGACATAAACGGCATTCTTCTTCTTCTTCTTCTTCTTCTTCTCTCTCTCTTCTTCTTCTTCTTCTTCTTCTTCTTCTCTTCTTCTTCTTCTTCTTCTCTCTCTTTCTTGCTTTCTTCTTCTTCTTCTTCTTCTTCTTCTTCTCTTCTTCTTTCTTCTTCTTCTTCTTCTTCTTCTTCTTCTTCTTCTTCTTCTTCTTCTTCTTCTTCTTCTTCTTCTTCTTCTTCTTCTTCTTCTTGCTTCTCTTCTTCTTCTTCTTCTTCTTCTTCTCTTCTTCTTCTTCCTTCTTCTTCTTCTTCTTCTTCTTCTTCTTCTTCTTCTTCTTCTTCTTCTTCTTCTTCTTCTTCTTCTTCTTCTTCTTCTTCTTCTTCTTCTTCTTCTTCTTCTCTTCTTCTTCTTCTTCTTCTTCTTCTTCTTCTATTATAACTGAATCCAATACTACTACTTCTATACTACTAGTGATACTCCTATTTCTATTACTACAACTACCTCCATGTTTACTACTACTACTACTACTACTGCCGCTGCTACTACTACTTCTACTACTACTACTTATACTAATAATAATCATAATTTGTCTTCCATGTTTGCTACTACGGATACTATTTACTACTACTACGGCTTCTGAAGAGCGGTAAGCTGATCCGTCCATGACATGACTAGACTGGCGGTTGGAGAGGCTCCCTCCAATCAATCGGTTAGTCACGTCCAGCCCTAGTACCTATATGATTGTCCCAACTGCATTGCTCTTATGGTAAACCATCAATCCTTTTTATCATATATGTACTTGAAGGTGGTGGCTGAGTTTTAGTGTCTTGAGTATAATGTTAAACTGCATCTAGAGACGAAGTTCCAGTTCTGAAACTCTGGGGGGGGTATCCCTTCATCTTCATCACTCCTATGTCCCTTCTGAGTGGTAGTACCTGTTAGGGTATCATATGTAGGTTATATATATAAAAATGAGTTAAAATAATGAGTTTAAAAATATTTGAATACACAGCAATAATAAATAATAAAAAAAACGATATAAAATAACACTAAGTTTGACATGCCATAAAATTCAACAAAACAACCTATATATATATATATATATATATATATATATATATATATATATATATATACCAAACCCCTCTTCACGAGTAGGATGCGACACAAGGTCAATTTCTTAAGCGGAGTTTAACAGGTTTGAATTCAGAGTTTACCTTCTCCTAGACAAGTTACCTAGCCAAGGTTAAAGAGCCCAGTCTGCCCTACAATCTACCCATAGATGGAGGGAGAATAATTCGATGCATATTTTTCCCAAGTGTATTAGCGTTTTATGAAATGTAAACAGCCTCGTCCATAATTTGAACAGGCGTCAACGAGTCAATTTCCTACGACTCTAACCATTACATCATGCGCCTTCTGCAGCCAAGCTGAAGGGTGGACACTGCGGAAAAGGACCAGCACGCGTCACCAGTGGTGCTTGTCACGATCAATAAACAGGGCTTTTAGAGAAATTTTAAAGTGTCGCAGAAACGCTGGAAGCGTTGTCTCGCTTCTCAAGGTGATTATTTCGAAGAGATCACTGGAAGATTTTACGACCCTTGTTGGGTTATTTCTTACTAAAGATGTTGGGTTTTATTTATTCTTGGTGGATATTCAAAAATATTTTAAACTCATTTTTTTTAAACATTTTTTAAACTCATTTTTCTATCTAACCCATAAATGGAACCCTAAAAGGTACAACCACTCCTGGTTAGAGTGGACCTGGGAGTAATGGTGATGAATGAATACTCAACACTCCCCAGAGCTCCAGAATTGAAATTTTACCATCAGATGCAGTTTAAAGTCTTACCCAAGACACTGCAACACTCAGCCACCGCCTTCTAGCACACATATATTTACCAACCCCTCCGCACGAGTAGGATGGGACACAAGGTCAATTTCTTAAGTGGAGTTCAACTGATTTTGATTCTGAGTTTTCCTTCTCCTAGACTGGTTGCCTAACCAAGGTTAAAGAACCCAGTCTGCCCTACTATTTATCCATAGCTGGAGGGAGACTAGGATTAATACCTTTCCCAAGGGTATTAGCGCTAGGTGAAATGCAATTATCACATCCAGGATTTTAACTCGAGGCGACGAGTCCATTTTCCATGACTTTAACCATTACACCTCGCGCTTCCCTTCTAGCACATTGGTTATTTCATTGGGGCAATAGGGTTGGGACAATCATATAGGTTCTAGGGCTTGATGTGACCAGCCGATTGATCGACTCTACGACCGCACGCCTAGCCTAAGTAGGGGCCAAAGTGGAGTGTTGCATGCCATGGACTGCTAGCCACCAAGATTCCGTCCTTAAACATCATGAGTTGCCACCTACGACCAATAGGTGGCCACATTGGGGGGGGGGGATTTACCCCTCTGAAGCAGTGCTGTCGGTATATTCTTCTGCCAACCGACAGAGCGCCTTATCTTTAGTTTTACTAGTAATTAGGAATATTAAGGAGTGGATTTAGGGTTGGGGGATAGTGGTATAACTAAAATATTCTTAGCCCCAAACAATTAAGGCCAAATTGTCAGAGACGGCAATAATGGTTGGCAAGATGCAACAAGCTATTTCTCTTGTACATAGTTCAATCCCGGGAGACGCTCGTAGAGTAATGGTTATCATCATAGAAAATCAACACGATGACGCGAGCTCAAATCCTAGACGAGGCTATTTTAATTTCACATAGTGCTTATACCTTTGGCAAAGGTGTGAATTCAATTATTCTCCCCCCAGTCATGGGTAAACAGTAGGGTAAACTGAGCCCTTTAACCTTGGTATGGCAACCAGTCTGAGAGAAGGAAAACTTTGAATTCAAATCAGAAGCGCTTGTGTGCAATGGTTATCTTCATAGGAAATGGACACGGTGGCTTGAGTTCAAATCCTTGACGAGGCTATTTGCATTTCATATAGTGCTTGGGAAATGTATGAATCTAACTAGTCTCCCCCCAGCTATGGGATAATAGTAGAGCAGACTTGCCTCTCTAACCTTGGTACGGCAACCGAGCTAGGAGAAGGAAAACTCTGAATTCAAACCTGTTAAACTCCGCTTAAATAATTAACCTAATATCGCATCCTGCTCCTGG
>CM042154.1:61620095-61622595 GCA_023376005.1 Doryteuthis pealeii
GGAGTGCGAAGCATATATATCAGTATACCACAGACACTTGTTTCGAACTTTACTTGTCATCATATATCATTGGCTTTCAATATTGTGTTGTCTGAGTTTAATACAATTTGCCATTTTTCTCACTTACCTAAACTAGCAAATTTATGCACCCTCCGGGTGCAAGTTTTTAAGTTTTAATATAATAAAAATATCATGTTAAATTAGAAGGGCTAATAAAACTAAATAAGAATGCAGACAAAAAATTTGGAACAGAGGGTTATTTATCGAAAATAGAACAGCTTTGAAACTAAACTCTTCCATCATTTTCCATTACTCCCGTCTTTCATTGTGGTAAATTTTCCTAATTTAACTCTTTACTTAAAATAGGAAGTAAAGGATAATATTACAGTTATTTTCTTTTCTTATGAATTTCTTTAAGATTTATCCCAGATATTTTTGCCACCAATTAGAATTCAATAATACTTATATTATTTATTAAAATCAATTTTTTAATATCAATATGCCAAATTAGCCTTTCCATTCACACTGTAAACCGCTATTGTTGTATATAAATACAATTGCGTATTATATGTAGATATGGTCAACAGTCTTAATAATGTAAAACAATTTTATTATTCATTGAGGTTTAAATAAATAAAAAAATCATGGAGAATGTGATGTAAATAACTAAGGGAATTGTGAATTGAGTAGTAATATAGTTTCGGTTACAGACAAACACACAATCTCCATTATAATAAGATGTACTTTATTTATACCAGCGCAGCAGTTGTTGTCGCCACCTAAACCATTCTTTATATTTAAAATACCTTCTCTATTTCAATGATGATTCAATATCCTTCAAAGTCATTGCCATTTTGTGTTGCCTTTGTTGTTACCAAACCGTTTCGACTGGCGCGTCTTCGTCAGATATTAGTTTGTCACATATGTCTATCACCCATATGGAGAAGCGTGATGTAATGGTTAGAATCGAAGGAAATGGATTCGGTGAACCAAGTTCAAATCCTGGATAAAGTTTTTGCATTTCAGATAGTCCTAATACCTTGAGAATTAGTATTCATCGCAGTACTCTCTCCTCTATCTCTCTCTACAGCTATGGGTAAATAGTAAGACAGACTGGGTTCTTTAGCTTAGGCTAGGTAACTAGTCAAGGAGAAGGAAACATCTGAATTCAAACCTGTTAAACTCCACATAAGAAATCGACATTGTGTCACATTCTACTAGTGTAGAGTGGTTGGTATATATATATATATATATATATATATATATGAGAAGTTAATACACAAGCGATGTGTTTCGATATGGCTTTTTTTAACCGACAATTTTTGGGAGAATAAGTGCTTAATTGAAGTCGTACCTAATTTTGAAAGTTAATTAATTAATGCCCGCCTGAATTAATTAATATTAATTAATTAACTTTCAAAATTAGGTACGACTTCAAATTAAGCACAAATTCTCCATATATTTATATATATATATATATATATATATATATATATAATATATGTGTTGTGTGTGTGTGTGTGTGTGTGTGTAATTCTATAAAAAAATAGTAAAAAAAAAAAACAAGATTCATTGACGTGTGATATTTAATAATCCGGTGCTGCAGTATTTCGGTTTGTTTATCAAACCTTTTTTATTTTTATTTAAAAAGACGAAGGCTCTGACGAAGGTTTGTTAAACAAACCGAGACATTGCAGCCTCGGCTTATTAAACAATACTCGTCTATGAAACTTGTGTTTTCTTTTTCCATTTAAAAAGAAATTACATATTGTCGGATTTACTTTTATTTTTCCTCGTATATATATATATATATATATATATATATCACCATCTCGTTTTCTCTGTTCATCTGTTTCTCGGTTCGTTTATCCATTTCTCTGTTCTGCTTCTGCTGAGTGAAGTAATGGGTTATGTCTCATAAAAGAATAAATAAGCCCAGACACAATAGAAATTGGAGACCGGACTGACAGGTTTTTAACTGTCGCGCTCGTTATTCAATAATATTGAAGATACATTTATTTTTGAATTGATATAACTTCGTTTGCGAAAAAAAGTGATACGTCCTTACTTTCGTTTTACTTCGATTGAATAATGAAAACGGATAGTCATCGACTTACGACCGGGTTAGATTCTGACCGGCCGGTCGTAAGTCGATTTAGAACGTAAGTGGGACTGTTATGTATACCCTATACACCCCTCCCCCCTGTACTTGTATACCCAATTTCTGACATGGTTTTCCCATTTTATTTACCCACTTATGTGTTGTGCTAGTAAAGCCATCATTTTGTTCTTTTTATTTGATTCTATAAAAGATATCACTTTCGTATCATATTGTTAGTATATTTTCCCCGCCCGACATCTTCAGGTTTCACAATAAGATTTTCGGTCTGTAAGTTAAGCTGAATGTGTACAGAACCAATGCTAGTAAGAAATACAAAAAGCAAGAGACTGAGAGATTATGATGGAGAGAGAAAGAGAGAGGGGAGCGAGGCAGAGAGAG
>CM042154.1:61627595-61645095 GCA_023376005.1 Doryteuthis pealeii
ATAAATCTAATGAGTCAGACGAACCTACTAAAAGTTTTGCTTAATGCTCTTCAGGGCTAAGATCTGACTCTTATATATATATATATATATATGTAATTTAACTGCTCATCAACGGACCACCCGTCAACTTACTTAAGATTCAACGGACAAAATCTACAGGTAAAAAATCTTCCAAATAGTCATCGATGTATTTCATTAGTTCGTATATATAAATATATATATATATATATATATATATATATATATATATATACTAATCCTATTAGTAAAGTCTTTTCGGTAAGAAATTAAAAAAAAAACCGGCAAATTTGTTATTAGAATATACTAGTAACCTTTCCTGGGAAAATATGAATAAAGAAAACACCAAGAGAGTCGCACCAACCGAAAATAAGCGATTAACATTATAGCACTAGACCAAATATATATAATATTATATATATATATATATATATATATATATATATATGAAAAATATATACAAGCCACTAGTATTGTCTAAAACTAAACTGTAAAGAGTGCTCGATACCTAATTAGAGTAAATAGTAATATCAATCCTAATGAGTCAGATATACAAACAAATAGTTTCACTTACTAGGTTCCGATATATATATATATATATATATATATATATATATATATATATATATATATATATATATATATATACAGGTCATTCAAAAAATGTTATGCCTCACCTAAAAAGAAGAGCCACTTATAAAATTACAAAAATCAATTGAGATTTCTGTGCCGCTAGGGTCATACACAGGTACGAATTGTGCGACAAATTTAAAAATGAACAAAATAGAGGCCCGAACAGTCATCAAGTATACAGACAGACAGACAGACAGACAGACACACACACACACACACACACACACACACACACACATATATATATATATGGGTGTGTGTGTGTGTGTGTGTGTGTATACATATGCAACAAGGTTCCGGATTCGATACAAGCCCTCGCCAACTCAGATCATAAGGAGCATAGTTTGGACCGTTGCGGTAATGTGGGGAGCTGATAAGAGGTGTGGAGCTCTAACACAGACACAAAAACAATCTCCCTAGTCTAACGCTTGCGAAAAAAAGATAGACCCCCTCGCTGTCTGGCTAATACCAGCAATAGGCCACTGAACAAACTTTATGATGTATATATATATATATATATATATATCGATACTAATAGGAAGTCGTCCTGCGTCCTTAACGCACAAAAATCTAAAACGACCCAGTTAAAATCGCATCATGCGTCCCAGTGTCTTTCTTTATTCTTCCCTCACCATTTCAAGCTAACTGTAAATACATTTCAATTGTTTATCAGAAACGAATTACACAGGATAGGTTACAAGGTAGGAGTTAGACGGCTCTAGTTGTTTTCCCCATATCATAAATAAAAACCCTACAATTTATTAAGAAACTTTAACATTTTTTCCTGGAGACTCCTTTAAAGCGTTCTAGGACGCACTAAATTAAAAAGCTCTCAGCTATCAGCATCACTGTATATATATATATATATATATATATATATATATATATATATATATAATTATATACAAGTAAAAATATAACAAAAGACTCAGATTTTTGTTTTATCTAGTTTTAAGGAAGCTTAGACACAGTGTCTCCCCCCTCCAAATTATCAGATGCAAATTTGCTCTGTGACTCTAACAATAAGGGACACATTGAGCTCTGCAAACTGCGACCCGTTTAAAAAAAAGCTCCTATGTCGTAAGAAAGATTTATTTTCCGGATTTTTCGATTATATATATATATATATATATATATATATATATATATATATATATATTATTATAATGGAGATTGTATGTTTTTCTGTCTGTAACCGAAACTATATTCCTACTCAAGTCACAATTCTCTTAGTTATTGACATCACATTCTCCATGATTTTATTTTTATCTAAACCTCAATTATTAATAAAATTGTCTTACATTATTAATACTGTTAACTATGTTTACATTCTGACAACATGCAATTGTATTTATATATACAACAAAATAACGGTTTACAGTGTGAACGGGAAGGCTAATTTTCATATTAATATTAAAAAATCGAATTTAATAAATATGTGCTTAGTATTATTGATTTCTAACTGTTTGGTTTTATTCTAATGAATATAAGCAAAAATCTCTTCAATGGATCTTAAATAAAATCCATTAACAAGAAAAAATAACTGTCATTTTATTCTTTACTTCCTCTTTTAACTAAATACTTAAATTAGAAAAAATAACAATGAAAGACGAGAGTGATGAAAGAGTAAGTTTCAGTTGTTCTATTTTTTTTATTATACTCCCTCTGTTTCAAATCTTTTTATCAGTATTCTTATTTAGTTTCATTAGCCTTTCTAATTTAATACGATATTTTATTACATTAAACTTAAATACTTGCACCCGGAGGGTGCATATATTTGCTAGTATATATAATGCGGAATACTTGTTTCTGGATAAAAATAACTTCGCCTGTTTTTTTATTTGCTATTGTTGTAGTTTTGGAGACAGAATAAAACTAATATTTAAACATGATAATCAGTGAATGACTGAACAATCCCAAAGATTCTGCGAAGAAAACGTTCCAGTGATCTGATTAGATGATAATACGAAGGTGCTAAGCCGTACATATCCTCTGGGGATTCAGTAATCCATCTTAATCCAAAGATTTGATCATCCTCTGAGATTAATTTGTTGATTGTGGGTTTGTTTTCTCATGAAAATAGTAATTCGTGAATCTCTTCTTTTTCTTTTCTCATCTTTTGTGTAGATCTATCTTTTACGAGATCACCATGAATAAGATTACTCTTTTGCTACCAATGTAATTAGCCGCAACAAAAAAAACTTGACCTTTTACGCGACAAGGACGTGTACTTCGGCTATATATATATATATATATATATATATATATATATATATATATATATATATAAAGAATCTGATGGTCCTGTTAATAAACAAAAATGTTTATGCTTAGAGGGTGAGCCAGATCTAGAATGATAATCAGAAACTGTTGAAGAGGCACACACACACATAAGCACACAAACACACACATACACACGCACATACACATTCACATAAACACAGATACCCTCCACACACAGGCAGAGGGTTTGGAAGGTATGAGACAGATCTAAATGGACAGCCACTAGCAACAACTTCAGTTCCGGAGATCTGCTGTAGAAGAAATTTCTATCTCGAAATATTAAGAATAAATCACAGGTTAACAAACAACACGATCGTTACCATATTTTCCTTTACACTTACATTGAGATAGCCTTCAAATCCAACCAACAAACCAATATAAACACAATGCTTCAAGCAAATTATAAAACCCTTATATATATATATATATATATATATATATATGATTTTATATGAAAAGGTGACTTACCGATGAAATTGGTCACAATGTTTAGTTGATGCAAGTTTCACAATGATAAGACAGCAATATAACAATTATAAAGTGCTGAAAACGTGAGTAGAGCAAATTTATTATTATAATGGTATACAGTAATAACCTTAATCTTATGGGTTATTACTGTGTACCATTATTACTGTGTACCATTAATATATATATATATATATTATATATATATATATATAATATATACGAGGATGAGTCAGGAACATGTATCATACATCATAATGAAGCTGGTCCTCTGTGGATCACATTCCTACTTCTCCACCTAGTCATCGTTTCTCTCAATAGCAATGTTCTACCTTCGAATGAGAGCATGTATCCATTCCCCGTAAAATTCTATTGACTGTTCTTTGGGCCTCTTCTTCGCTCAAATTTAATTCCTCATCACTATATATATATATATAATATATATATATATATATATATATATATATATATAGCCCATAAATACTATACTACTAACAGTTATTGAGATGAAATGTTTAATATACCAGAAAGAGTCACTATATACCTTATATATGTATTTGCCAACCCCATCCGCACGAGTAAGAGTATGAGTTTTCCCAACCCTCCTCAGGAGCAGGATGCGACACAAGGTCAATTTCTTAATTAACAGGTTTTAATCCAGAGTTTTTTTCTAATAGGCCGGCTGTCATACGAGTGTTAAACAGCCCAATCTGCTCTACTATTTACACATAGCTGATGGGAGAATAGTTGGATTAATACTTTTCCCTAGTGTATTAGCACTATGTGAAATGAAAACAGCTTCGTCCACGATTTGAACTCAGGTCACCGTCTTTCCTACAACGATTACCATTACAAAACTAGCTACTCCCTACAATACGAGCCTAATGTTTGTTGATATGTCTATATTTAGAAATGATATACAGGGTGCCCCAGAAGTTACACACCATCCTGGTTTTCAAAAATATACCTTTGTTGATTTCAAATCACTGTTATTGAGAATAATTATAATAAATGCTCAAAGCGAGAGATTGTGTCAATTACGATCTATGAATATGTTTTTGAAATAAATAAGGGTGTGTTTTTCAAAACCTGGATAATACATGGACACCCTGTATATATATATATATATATATATATATATATATATATATAATATATATATATATATATATGTGTGTGTGTGTGTGTGTGTGTGTGTGTGTGTGTATATACTGTATGTGCATGTGTTCTTCATATATAAATGCAAAATAATAGCTATCAGAAAAATAGCCGTAACATTTCACCAAAGGACATTTCAAAAACGACTTTTTACCGAAAGACATTTTACAGTAAAATGTTTATAGCAGTACAAAAGTAGGTGGCAGCAGATACTGCACAAAAGAAGAAAAAAACAAAAAACGAGAAATGAATCAACGTTCTCGAAGAAAGAAAATATACTGTTCGTGATTTTGGAATGTTCACAGAGGAGGAAAATTAGGAGAGGAATAACACTTAAAAATATGAGGCTGATGTCGTGTCATAGGAAGGGAAGTTTAAGCCACGTGTGTTTCATTGCTTAGACAGAAGATTAAGCATTCTCCATTTTATCAGCTCATTTTGAATTACTCTTGTGGCTTTGAATAAGATGAAATTTTGCCCAAAATCGATACCGTAAACAGATTAGGAGAGACCATGTCTATTATAAAGAGTGAGAAACACTAAACAAAATTCGCTATTATAAGTAAATCCATAATTTTTTCACCGTGATAACATCAGGCTCGTATTCAAAATGGAGGCACGATTGTGAAATGAGCCGACGAGAAACTAAAAGCAATTTTAAGAAGAAGAAGAAGAAGAAGAAAGAAGAAGAAGAAGAAGAAGAAGAAGAAGAAGAAGAGAAGAAGAAGGACAAAGGGGGGAGACAAGAAATGGGAATGAGAAAAGAAGAAGACGAAGAAGGAAGAGGAGGATAAAGAGGAGGAGACAAGAAATGGGGATGAAGAGAACTGAGAAAAAGAAAAAGATGTAAAAGAAGAACGAGGGTGAGGAGGAAGAGATGAAGGAGGATACAAGAAATTGGAATGTGGAAGAAGAAGAAGAAGAAGAAGAAAAGAAGAAGAAGAAGAAGAGAAATGAGTATGATGAGAACAAAGAAGAAGAAAAAGAAAAAGTAGAAGAAGAAGGTGGAGAATTTTGAAGAAAAAAAGGGAGAATGAGGAAGAGGAAGAAGGGGAGGTAGAAGAGAAAAAGGAGGAAAAGAAAGAGGGTCATATAAGGACAAGGAAAAGGAGAAACAGGACGAGGGGTATAGAGAAGAAGAAGAAGAAGAAGAAGAAGAAGAAGAAGAAGGAAAAAGGAAAAAAGGAAAGGAAAAATAATGACGAGGTGAATAATAATAATAATAATAATAATAATAATAATAAGAAGAAGAAGAAGAAGAAGAAGAAGGTGGAGAATTTTGAAGAAGAAAATAAAAGGAATATAAGAGGAAGCAGAAGAAAGGGAGGAAGAAGAGAAAAAGGAGAAAAAGAAAGAGGGTGATATAAGGACAAGGAAGAAGAAGAAACAGGACGAGGAGATATAGAATAAGAAGAAGAAGAAGAAGAAGAAGAAGAAGAAGAAGAAGAAGAAGAAGAAGGAGGAGGAGGAGGAGGAGGAAAAAAGGAAAGGAAAAATAATGACGAGGTGAACAAGAAGAAGAAGAACAACAACAATAATAAAAACAAGAAGAACAAGAACAAGAAGAACAAGAAAAAGAAGAACAAGCTCGACGAGGCCGATGACACTTACTGTCACCACAATGGCAATAACAGCGGGCAAATCCCCGAACGGGAAGCAACTCCCGAAAGGGGGCGCCACCGACTCCAATTATCCGAAATTGTTGAATCAGTTAACCGAAATAATTTTCCGTGAACCAGGCCAAGATTTGGTCAGATATTTTAAATGCGTTCAGTTGAGAAAGTGTGTGTGTGTGTTGGGGGGGGGCTGACGATGGGTGTAGGAATTGGACCGGGGGGTAAAGTGCTCTCTGTGGATGCAGGCGGTGGTATGCAAGGATCGTGACAAGGAATGGTGGAAACAGAACTTGTTTAGGGTCTTTAAACTGAAGACATGCGATTAGTTTCAAGGCAACCGTAACTTGACGCACGGCGTGCGACTTGTTTACACCGACCGAGGCCATTAGGGCCAGTGGCACACACCAAAATCTCCTCAAAATTCACCTCTTTTTCCGCTGTCAGCACTCCATCAATAATGTACTAATCACCACAAGCAGCACCGTCACAGATAGCTATATAAATAATTAAGAAACGTTTGTTTGTTTGTCCTTTAGAGACGGCCAAAAGGTATTACTAGAACGAGTCAAAAGTTTTAGACTGTCTTTGTACACGCTAGTTTGTGGCGCATACGTCACGTGACCGAAGTGGATCGAGCCGTGGTAAAAGTACTTTCTATGATAGTTATTATCGTATTAGTTGATGCGCTGTCCCATTGTGCATTATGTTTCACTGCAACAAGCGAGCACGTAGCGTAATGCTTATCGGCGGAAGAAATGGTGTCGGTGTTGTAAACTCGAGTTTCAGAGTTTGAGAAATAATAAGGAAAAAGCACGAGTATTAATGATAGAAAAAAGGTTTACTAAGCAAAGATACAAGATGAACAGATTGATTAGCTATTGCTTGGTTGAATTAAAAAGACCCGTGAGATCTCGTCTTTTCTCTCTTCCGAGTTTTTGTTATAAATTATTTATAGGAAAACAGACGATTCCATTCTTGTTATTTAGGTACAATATGACACTCGGAGACCCTAGTTTCAAACTTGCAAAACTTTGCTTAAGAAATTGACCTTGTGTCGCATCCTGCTCGTGTGGAAAAGTTGGTGAATATATACTGTGATAAAAAAGTTTTATGTTGAACTGAATTATAAATAAAACAAACAGGAAAACAAATAATAGGAAATTGAGGTGAAACTGACACTATCTTTTTATGTATATTCTTTATGGTGAGTAATAGTTAACAAAAGATATGTTGAGTTTGTATTGTTCCTTTTGGATGTGTACAGTGTACGCAAACAGTTATGTAAGATATGTTGTGTGTGTGTTTGTGTGTGTGTTTTGTGTACAGTGTAGGTAAATAGTTTTGTATTCTTTTTAAAATGCTTACTTGCGTGTCATTCGTTTAATTCCATGTCAAAGCATCCAGGCCATGTCCTCCACCTCCTCCAATGTGTGGATTATGTTAAAGTTAGACAATCCCCCAAATTTGAGCTTCCAATTCCAAAAATTGGCGGAGTTACGTCGAATTTTTGCTCTCCGAATTTCTTTTGGGCGGGGGGCCAAAATTGGCGTCTTTTTGTAATCTATTTTTGTCGATAAAATTAGTTCTAGAGCTTCCTTACTCCTAAAAAGCATTTTTGCCCCAGAAATCCAAAAATGCTATCAAAAAGGTCTTAAAATGAACCAATTTTAAGTTATTAAAGATTTCTGATTTTTAAAATTTTAACTGACCAAAAATGATTTAAAAAAACAATTTACAGGAGTAGGGAAGCTCTAGAACTCATTTTATAGACAAAAAAAGATTACAAAATGACGCCATATTCCGCGAACCCCCCAACATTTTGGCAGCCAAAAATCGGCATAACTCCGCCAATATTTGAAATGAGGGTGGGTTGTCTAACTTTAACATAGTCAACACCTGGACAGATTTCAGAAAAATTGAAGTCGGTGGGTGACAATTTTACTTTTTTGGGGATGATTTGTCATGGAAATACCCATTCCTGAATTTCCTTAGTTACCACCGGGAAATTTTTAGGATGATGCTTTTAGTTTCAGCGTGGAAAATCTGTCTGTATTTATTGACTATTGAACTGCGACTGGCTAGTACTGAGGAGTTTAATTCAGTAGAAGAAAAAAATAGGGAAATGTTTTTGTAACCTACCTACAATAGTCAAGTCCATGAAGATTTAGCAGGCTTAACATGATACTAGAATTTAAATGGTGTCAGAACATCTCGTGTTCCGTACATTTTAACAAACAAATTCAAGCATCGTCATTGGGTCTGATGAAATAGCTTTGTGGGCCGGATCCGGCCCGTGTGCCCTAGTTTGGTCGAAACCCCATACGCACGGACACACATTCCTACGGACATGCATACCTACACGCATAAGAAAATCCTTAAAACTACTAACTCAAGACCAACTATCATTAGATTTTGGCGCTTAGTTTTAAACTTTTCTGCAGTTCCTTCTGAGTTTGTTGTTCGGCCAAGACCCATCTACACGTCTCTCCAAAGAGAAATTCTACATTCCCGTAATCTCTTTTTACCCAAAAGACATTGAACTTTTCTTTACTCTCTTCTGTCATTTATTCTCCTTAAATATACTTATTCATTAATGATACCTAACATTTACGTTATATTTACTGTCTCCAGGTTTGTCTTTCATTGTTTTATGTCCTTTTGCTGCTGTTTGGCTAAACTGCTGCCCAATTCATATCCCCAAATGAGAGCGCAGAATGCTTATTAATTGTTCCTTTAAATTTACAGGATTTTGTTTGGTGGTTGTGGCTGAGCAGTCCGTTCTATGCAACATTCCACTTTGGACATTTCTTCGGTTAGATGGGTGGTCGGAGAGGCACCTTCCGATTAATTGGCTGGTCATGTTAGCCCTAGCACCTATATAATTATCCCAGCCCTATTGCTCTTATGGCAAACCCTTTTATCATATAGATATTAGAAGGTGGTGGCTTAGGGTCTTAGTGTCCTGGGTATGACGTTAAACTGTATCTAGTGGTGAGATTCCAGATCTGGAACTCTGGTAAGTTAGGAGTAGCCCTTCATTGTAGTCCACTCTGACCCGGAGTGGTAGTACCTTTTAGGGTCCCATATATGGGTTACATAGATGAAAATAAGTTTTCAAAATGTGTTTAAAAAATTGATACATAACAAGAATAGATAAAACATAAAACGTCTTCGGCATAAAATAACCCAAGGATTGACATGCCGTAAAATCCAGCCAGCCAGCCAGCCAGCCAGCCAGCCAGCAAGCCAAAAGCAGGATTTTAACTTGACTAGTCAAATCCATTTCGTACGACGATAAAAGCTACACCAAGCGCGTCTTCTCTGGCCTTTGTAGATGTATTCAGAAGGACTATCTGTATCTCCTCGAGAAGAGAGAGCGAGCACCTCTTCAAGAGGGTCTATCCCAGCAAGTCCGTCCGGTCTTTGAAATTCTCAAGTAATCGATGGGGGGGGGGTTCGAGGGTTAAAGAAGGATCCGTGTCTCTTAATCTTGGTGTCAAGACTGTGAGCTGTGAGCAAAGACGTGAGGACACTCCCTTGACTCAGCTGTTATCACGGAAGTCCGACTGGAGCCAAGAAAGCGAGAGAGGGGTGTTGGCTGGCTGGAATTTCAGGAAATCACAAAAGGTCCCGGTCGTGTGGCGATAAAAGCAGGAGTGTATAAGTGCGTGCGTACGTGCATGTGTGTCGATGAGGGACGTGACGTTGTAAAATAAGGAAAAAAAAGGAGGAGGATGAGGAGGAAGAGAAGAAAGAGAGAGACTTTATGTGTATGAGAAAGAAGTATTGATGTTAATAATACTAGCACCCCCCCCAAAAAAAAAAAAAAATAAAAAAAAAACAAAAAAAAAACAGAAAAACAAAAAGAAAACACAGTCTGGGCGGTATAAAATTAATTTTTGAAATATATTGCCTGAAGGTGGAGGGAATTAAAAATTCAGTGTCAGAGAATTTGAACCATGAATAAGCAAAAATCATCAAATTCATTAAAGGAGTAAAAAAACAAAAAAAAAAAAAAAACAATATGAAATGTAAACTTAATTCTGATAACTTTAAATATATATTAAAATAAAACAAATTGTATAAAAGATATATAATACAAGACATGTATTTATCAAAACATGTTTATGAAAAAATGGGGATCGCCTAAGGTTGCATAATCAAATTTTGGATGTATTTATTCTATGTTATGAGGATTTTGGGTGATGTGACGTAAGCAGTGACGTAGTTTTGGTTACAGACAAATAGAGATCTACTCATTATTGATAAATAAGGAGGCTGAGATAGAGAGAGAGGAAGTTATGACGTCAATGATATAAAGTGACTAACACAGAGAGAGAGAGAGAGAGAGAGAGAGAGAGAGAGAGAGAGAGAGAGAGAGAGAGAGAGAGAGAGAGAGAGAGAGAGAGAGAAGAGAGCAAGGAAAAAAAAGTAGCGATAATGTCACAGGATAAACCTATGCAAATCAATAACTCCGTAGCCTATAATCAATATCAATACCCATAATCCGTTTTTTGCCGGGTAATGATTGATTGATTTTACAGCATGTCAACTATTGTTGGGTTATCTAAAGCAAAAATTTGTATTAAAAAAAATTAACTATAATAAATAATACATTTACAACCCATGTATAGTATCCACGTTCTCACTGGGTTATCATTACAATGAGTTTTTCGCATCAGCGTTAGCTGATGGTATTTCACTGGAGTCTGAGTGACAATAAGTCTCCTTATGTCTCCAGGACTCTTCTGGGTATTCTGGCGATTGCAGCAGTAGTCTGGATGGTCTGATTTCTTCCTCTGATTTCCAGATCCTCCAGTCTTTTTTCCAGGTTTATTGGGACCGTTACAAGTGCACCAACTACAATTGGTATCACTTTCACTCTCATATTCCACAGCTTTTTCATTCTCTGGCAAGGTCCAGGTATTTATCCATCTTTTCATTTCTCTTCAGCTCACCCTGTGATCTGCTGGAACCACAAAGTCTCACCAGTTGACAAGTTCCTTTTTTTTTGTTAATCAACACTAGGTTTGTCTCCTGGCTGGGATAGGGTGATCCGTCTTTATCTCAAAGTCCCAGAGAATTTTATGCGTTTTATTCTCAAGAACAGATTCTGGTTTATACATATGCCATTTTGTTGTATGGTAAAAATTTAACTTTTTGCATAATTCCCTGTGGATCACCTTCCCAACCCAGTCGTGCCTAGCTTTGTATTGCCGTTGTGCTAGTTTGCTACATTCACTTAATACATGGTTTACAGTCTCATCTATGTCACCATACAGTCTACATCGATATTTATTGCGTCTTATCAATTTTTGCTTAGATATAATTTGTTCTTAAGGCATTATTTTGCGCAGCAATTATTAGTGATTCAGTTTCTCTCTTGAGGTTTCCCTTTCTTAACCATGTCCAAGTCTTTTTATGTGCAACCTCTCCGATTTGTCGTTTGAAGTGCCCATATAATTGTTTGTCTTCCCATGTTTGTTTTCTAGTTTTTGCTGTTTTTTTGTTTGTCCATACATTACATCTGCTGTTGTTGGCTGCCATAAGTAATCTTTCTTTGCTCTTTTTTGTGTATTCTTCGAATCCTTGGATTATGGCTTCTACAAAGTCCTCTATGTTGGCAAGGCCTCTTCCACCTTCTTTTCCTGGTGTTACATAATCTATGCATAGATTATTGTCAACCCCTTGTATTTCTGAAAGGATAGCCCCTTTTCATATCACGGGCGGGACTTTCCATGAATATTACAGAAAGCTCGCGAAGTACGTGAAGTCACGTAGGACCGAGTTAACTCTCAGTACCTGCTTGGACGTCCGATGAGAAGCATGGGCTCATTATGCACACGCGCGTTGTGTTAGTTAGAAGAAGAATTTTAGTTAAGTTAATCAAAATTTAAAGAGATAAGATGGTGTTCTTGTTTGATGAATGTCTTGGCAAAAAGACTGACCAAGAAGAGGAATGCATCAAAGACGAACAGCCAACAGGAATCTAGAAATAGAATTCAACATGGAGAGGAAGAATAGAAACGACTAGAGATCCCCAAATGGCCAAAGAAGTAAGTCATGCATCCCTCTGTCTACCTATGTCCTATCTCTCCCCTCTCTCCAGAAAAAGAACACTTGTGTATATACCCAACATGGATATATGTGTATGAGTATGTAACATTGGTACATATAGCCTATATTATTATTATTATTATTATTATTATTATTATTATTATTATTGAGTAGCCGGTGGTTCACTGGAGGCGGAGTGACAGTAATTCTCCTCAGTTCTCCAGCATTCATCTGAGTATTCTAGCCGATCTCAACAGTGCTGTTGTTTGGATGGTTCGATTCTTCCTCTGATTTGCAATTCACCCCAAATTCTTTTCCAGAGCTTTGGGGACCGTTCCCAGGGCACCAATTATAACTGGCACGACCTTCACTTTTATGTTCGCAGTTTTCTCAGTTCTCTGGCAAGGTCCAAGTATTTTTTCTCTTTTTCTTTTTTCATTTTCTCTCGGTGGTCGACCGGGACGGCAAAAAGTCCACGAGATGAAAGGATCAATACTAGGTCTGGTCTCCTGGTTGGGATTAGGTAATCCGTCTGTACCTCGAAATCCCACAGAATCTTCTGCGTCTCATTCTCTAGGACAGGTTCAGGCTTGTATATATACCATTTAGTTGTATGGTGAAAATTGAATTTATTGCACAATTCCCAGTGGATTACCTTTCCCACCGAGTCGTGCCTAGTTTTGTACTCTTTTTGTGCTAATTTGCTACATTCGCTTATATGGTTAACCGTTTCGTCCCCGTCTCCGCACATTCTGCACTGCACTTGCAATTCTGCACTGCAATTCTGCACTTGCCATATATATATATATATATATATATATATATATATATATATATATATATATATATATATATGTGTGTGTGTGTGTGTGTGTGTGTGTGTGTGTGTGTGAAGAAAGGAAGTGAATCCGACGGTGTGTTGTATATTAAGAAAAATGAAAAAACAAAGGTTTAAATGAGTTAAGGGTGAGTTTATTGGCCGATGCTGCAGTGTTTCGATCTATTAATTAGATCATCTTCAGGGTATTTGTTGGTATATGGAAGGTGATAAGAAATCTTTATCACAGAATAACGAGAAAAGCGAGTGATAGTCCTTGTTATTCAGTCTGTTTAAAAAAATTTTAGGTTTGAAATATATATATAATATATATATATATATATGTATATATATATATAATATATATATGCCTGAGGACGACCAGCGAAATTGTTGAAAGCGCTTGTGTAAAAAAATATGGGCCATTTTCTTTACCATCTGTAATTTTCGAGTAACGCTTCAACTTTTCCTTTTACTATTTCAGTAATAATCCATGAGTGATGAATGCTTCATAAAAAGTTGAGCTTTTATAATAATGATATTTAAAAAAATTATGGGTCTACCTCGGTTTCGATCGATACTATCTCTTCCCTACATTTATATTGGACTAAGTTGAAATAACTACTATATATTTCTAAATAAACACATTACGAGAAAAAATAGTAGTAATTTCAACTTACTCAAATATAATTTCCTGAAGAGATCATATCCATCGTATACATGGTAGATCCATAATATATATATATATATATATATATATATATATATATATATAAGTGTATTATAATGGTTTGGTGGTTCGTTCTCAAGGCTATCAAATGCAAATGTAAAGAAAAATAAGGTAATTATGGTGTTGTTTGTTAACCTGTAATTTATTCTTGATATATCGAGATAAAATCTCTTGAACAGAAGATTTCTGAAACTGAAGTTGTTGTTAGCCACCGTCCATTCTGTATTGTGTCTCATATCTTCCAAATTCTCTGCTTGTGTGTGTATGTGGGTGGGTATATATATATATATATATATATATATATATATATATATATATATATATATATCAAAAGGTTGAATGAAAAAATCTTACTCATGAGGTAGTAGTTTTTCCAGTTGTCGAAATTTACAGAAGTCAATGAGTGCTCTAAAGTCAGAACCACAGACCAAAATCATATTAGGAAAAAATAACAAAGATTTGGGATGAAAACATAATAGACTATTTCAGGAGACCTGGAGGAATTAACCTTTTGATGATGGGTAAAAACATAATTCCGCTAGGTCTCCTGAAATAGTCTAATATGCTTTCAACCTAAATATTCTTTATTATATTTCCAATATATATATATATATATATATATATATATATATATATATATATATTAGTAATTCAACAGCAACTGAAAACTTAGAGTGGCAATTGGATACTATATATATATATATATATATATATATATATATAATATATATATATATATGTTGTGTGTTTTTGTGTGTGTGTTGTGGTGTGTGTGCGTATGTGTATACATATGATATATATATGAAAGAAAAAACGAATGGGCGAGAGAGCGAGAGGGAATTTACGTGTATGAGAGAGAGAGAGAGAGGAGAGAGAGGGGGTAGGGAGAATTTACGTGTATGTGAGAGAGAGAGAGAAAGAGAAGAGAGAGAGAGAGATGAATTACGTGTATGAGAGAGAGAAAGAGAAAAAGAGAGAGAGAGAGAGGGAGAATTTTCGTGTATGAGAGAGAGAGAAGAGAGAGAAAGAGAAAGAGAGAGAGAAGAGAAGAGAGGGAGAAGAGAGATAGATAAGAGAGAGAGAGAGAGAGGAGAGAATTTAAGTGTATGTGAGAGAGAAAGAGAGAGAGAGGGGAGGAGGAGAATTTACGTGTATGAGAGAGAGAGAGAGAGAGGGAGAGGAGAGAGAGAGAGAGAGAGGGGGTATAATTTACGTGTATGAGAGAGAGAAAGAGAAGTACTAAGGTGGTTGAGACAGATGGAAAAAGAAAGAAAATAATAACGCCGCATATAGGCAAAATAAGAAAGAGAGTAGAAGTCGTTTAAAACGATTTAAACTGATGGTGGAAGAGAGAGGGGAGAGAGAGAAGGGGGTGAGAGGAGAGGTAGAGACAGAACAAGTGACAGAGAGAGAGAGAGAGAGAGAGAGAGAGAGAGAGAGAGAGAGAGGGGGGTGAGTCGAGAGAGATAATGAATATGTGAAGGGTTTTGTACGTGTGTATCACTCTCTATTTCTCTTCCTTTTTTTTCTTACCCCTCACCCTCTCTGTCTTTGGGAGTAAAGAGAGAAGGAGTGCAAGGTGCGTTTAACTATTTTATCTTCAATTCCCAACGTAAAAGACAAAAGCTAATGGAGTTCTTTTTAAATTTAAAGAAACTCATCAACCTACGCCTTGCTTCAAAATCCAATGTAGACGTACAGACATTTTTTAATACAATGGTAAAAGTTAATACTGTTTATTGTGTCTACTAATAAAAGAAAGGTAATATAGTTTTAAAGTAATTTTACTTTACGTGTAAAACGAGGAATATATATATATATATATATATATATATATATATATATATATATATATATATATATATATATATATATTCATATATTATATATATACATATATATATATATATATATATATATATATATATATATATAATATATATATATATATATATATATATATACATATATATATTCATATATGAGATTATGTGCTTAATTAAAGTCATACCTAATTTTGTCAATTAATTAATCATAACTAAATGATTAATTAATTAACAAAATTAGGTATGACTATACATATATCATATATATATATATATATATATATATATATATATATATATAATATATATATATATATAATATATATATATATATATATAATATATATATATATATATATATATATATATATATATATATATATATATATATATATGTGTTGAAACCTTCCGTCTATTTAAGACGATGGTGTTGTGTCCATTTTTTTGTTTACCTTTGTTATTTACCTTATCTACGTGAGTGGCTGAACAAACGATCTTTGAATGGCAGTCTCTGGTACAGTGATTGCAAACAAAAGGTGATGCTTTCTGTAGGTGTTGGGGGTGCTGTTGTCTCTCCTTCCTTTTAGCTCTCTTTTCTGTGGCGGCTTCTTTCCTCTCTTTTTCACTCCCTTTCGTTCCTTGTTTGACGAGGAGGCGCCAGGTCGCACGGTCTTCTGCACAAGCCTCCCATGTATTTATGTCGATGTGACGTGTCTTCATGTCTCTCTTGCAGACATCTTTGAAGCGTAGACGTGGTCTCCCTACCGGTCTGGTGCCCTCCACTAGTTCACCATACAGTAGGTCTCTCTCTCTCTATATATATATATATATATATATTTATATATATATATATATATAAGGACCTAAGTGAGTCAGACACTATCTACCTAGGTTTCACTCGGATATATATATATATATATATATATATATATATATAAAATGTGTCAAAAATTATCAAGATTTTTTTTTACTTTCAGACACACCTTGTATTCTTCTGAAAAGAAATAACGTTCCATTCAATCTTCATTTCTATCTACTTTTTTTTACACACCTTGTATTCTGAAAAAATTAATGAATGGAACGTTATTTTTTTCAGAATATTAGGTGTGTCAAAAAGTACAAAAAATCTCGATCCAGATGGTAGAGATATTGTCACATATATTTTACCCAAGCGCTTTCAACCATGTCTCTAGTCTTTATCAGGAGGATTATTGATTTTTGGTTTTAGTATTTGTTTGGTGCGAGTTTTATTCCTTTCGAAGGGTTTATTGCATTTTTTCTCTTTTGTGGTTGTTGATATATTTAATTAGAATTGTTTATTGTATGTCCGGGTTTTATTGTTAGTGCGTTAGTCATTAAAGAGGCTTAGTATATTCGTGCCGGGGTTAAATGCTATTGTAGTTATGTTATGTTTTTATTTCATTTTTGATACAAATTGATTCTAGAATTTGTTGGGTGTTTTTACTGTTATTTTTACAGAGGATTTTACTGTTGTCAGTGAAAATCTTCACAGGATAGGAATTTGTCTTTATTATTGTATTGTTTTGTAAGTAGATGTTGTTTTATAGCGCTAGTGTCTAAAAGATGGTATGTTGTGCGACTGGAGAGTGACGTTATAGAATGGTAAATGTAGGTATTAATTTTTAAGTTCTTTTTCTGGGGGCACTCTCGAAATGGGCAGGTAAATCAATATATATATATATATATATATATATATATATATATATATATATATATATATATATATATAATGGAGGCTCACACTTCCGAAATATTGAATGAAATAGAATGAAACTTAACACATAAAATCTAACGAAGTTTCTCATTTATTTTACATCCAGACTTCACAAGATCCCATATATATATATAATATATATATTATATATATATATATATG
>CM042154.1:61650095-61662595 GCA_023376005.1 Doryteuthis pealeii
TAAGGTTCAACTTCCGGTAAAGGCGTCCCGAAAGAGAAATCTATCTAAAGCCATAGAGGAATGCGTTATGGTTATCGCTCTGTCATAATCATTACTCTAAAGATATGGCAATGAAAGCCTATTCTGTTTTTAATCTGCTCGGCGTATTAGTTCGACAGTTTATTGATATTATGTAACCCTCGCATAATGACAGCCGGAAAGCAGACCGATCGAAACAATGCGATGATAAAACTGAAATTATCAGGAAACAGAAACAATAAGAACTATGAAGTTGATGCAAAAGTTCCTAGCATTTACTTGACATCATTCTTTGGTTTGGTTTGGTTTCTTTGTTTCTGTTTATAGTAGACAATGCCTTTCCTATGCGTACATTAACCTCTCTTTCTGTTGATGAGATGTTACTACCTTGGTACGTGAGTTGTTTTACTAGCTTTAGTGGCTTACCATCGAATGTAGAGATGCCTTCTTTCTCATACAACAAACAGCTCTGTGCGAATACTGGATGTTGTGCAGAGTATCTACGGGAGGCAATAAATGATAGAGACGGTTGGCGAGGGATTTTCTTGGATATCCGTGCTACTAGCACGACCTGATGATGATGAATGCTGATAACAATTATTTTACCTAAAATGGTGAAATGTTGAAAAAACCTGGTCTCGTATTTATAGTTGGTAATGTAGCTATAATGTTGTATACTCTTCTTTTTACTTACTTCTATTTTTCTTCTGTTCATCTTTGGTATCTTACGTTCTTCTTCCAGCGTCTGGACCTAGTCTTGGGGACTTCATATCTGGTCTTTTAGATCAGTCTTGTTACCAAGACATTCATCAACCACAAAACCATGTTATTTTCGTAAGCTTTTATTTACTTAACTAAACATTTCATGTAACTAAACATAGCGCCCGTATGCAGGTGAGTCCCAGCTAAGCAGACATATCTTATCTGCCTGACGTCCAAGCCGAAACTGAAGACCCAACCAGGTCCCACGTGACTTCACGTATTTCGCGGGCTTTCTGTAATATTCCATGGAAAGTCCCGCCCGTGATATGAAAAGGCCATCCCCTCAGAAACACAGGGGTTTGACAATAATCTATGCAACCGCATAGATTATGTAACAATAACACTTGCTTGAAATACTTTTCTTAATCCTTTTTCGTGGATGTGGGCTAATATCGAGGCACTGTTGTAATTAAAGTTATGGTTAGTATCATATATGTATTGGAATTTCTTGACCCTAACATATTACCGCTTTGTGGGTTATTTACTGCTACAGATATCCTTGTAGAAGAACAGTAGAAGAACTCTTGTTGGGTTATTTTACGCCGAAGACGTTTTGTTTTATTCATTATTGATGGGTATTCAATTTTTAAAACTCAATTTTTTAAACATATTTTTGTTGCATGTCATGGACTGCTCAGCCACCAAGATCCCGGCCTCATTGGGGGTATTTTACTTCTCTACAGGGGTGCAGTAGTTATATTCTACAGCCGCAGCCAACAGGGCGAAAGAACAGTAGTGGTACTATTTAATCTATAACTGAGGGGATAAGGGGTTTCATACCTTTCCCAAAAGTATTAATCCGAAAGTGACCGTAATAGCACGACTGGGGTTCGAACTCACTACAATGTCGCAATTCCTATTGTCACCAAGTCAAACATAACTTAGATACCAAACATATTTTTTTAAATCTAAAATATTAGTTAATTTAGAAAATAAACAGCACAGAAAGATTGTTGAATCCAGGACACACACACACACACACACACACATATATATATATATATGTGTGTGTGTGTGTATGTGTGTGTGTTGAATTGTTGAATCCAGCACACACACACACACACACACACATATATATATATATATATATATGTGTGTGTGTGTGTGTGTGTGTGTGTGTGTGTGTGTATGTGTGTGTGCGTGTGTGCTGGATTCAACAATCTTTCTGTGCTGTTTATTTTCTAAATTAACTATAAATATATAATATAAATATATGATGTTTATTTGCTAAATTAACTATATATATATATATATATATATATATATATATATATATATATATATATATATATATATATATATATATAAACGGTTCACTGAAAATGACCGGATGTAAAAAAAAAGTAATAAAAAAATACGATCCCCCTGAATAAGAATTTATTGATATGACAAAACCACACGGAGTGACAGCATCACCACCATCTGATTAATTAATCCCCAGTCATAACCCCTACCCCCTAAGAGAATGAGAAGAATTGAAACCGAAATTTTTCAGGATTACTTAGAAAAATTTTACAAAGAGCCTCATGAAATTTCTCTTAACAATTTTCAATAAAGTTAGCGGTTTGACGAAACACATAGGTACAGGCCGATATCTGTGGGTAGAAAAAGATCTATTACCGCAAAATGACCGATTTTAAGTTTTTTTCTTCACTAATATATATATATATATATATATATATATATATATATATATGTGTGTGTGTGTGTGTGTGTGTTTGTGTAGTAACACCCATAATCAAGCCCAGCTACACTTACTATTTTTTAAAAACAATAAAATGATAATTCTCTTATAAACAATAGATACTTGGATTGTATTATTCATCGTGGAAAATCCTTTTATCAAAACGGATGATATTACTTTTATTTCATAACAAAACTCTAAAATACTGAAAATTTGTAGTAAAAAATGCAGCCATTCAAAAATCAGTATACCCATTATATGTATTTAGAAAATTTTATTTTTGATTACAGTTTCAATTCAATAGAGTTTTGTAATAAATGATACCTAACGATATCGATATTTTGTATACTGTTTTTCAAGAAATAATGAAATCATGGTATCTTAGGTTTTGAAGTAAAATAGATTTTGAAATAAAAATGGTATGGGTGGTTGTACTCTCTCTCTCTCTCTCTCTCTCTCTCTCTCTCTCTCTCACACACACACACACACACACACACACACTATATATATATATATCTATATATATATATATATATAAATATATAGTCATCCACAGACATCGTGTTTCGACGTACCTGGTCTCTTCGGTGTGGCTACACATTTACAGGCTACCTACATTATATATATATATATATATATATATATATATATATATATATATATATATATATATGTATTGTATTCTGCCTCTGCAGATGTATGGAATATCCAACAGTAGCATTCAGTCCTTTTCCATTTGAAGCCATTCTGTTCTTTCCTTTGCGAGAGTCACCTGATAGTAACACAGATTTCTTTGACATAGCCGCTGGAGCCCTACAAGGAGATATATTAGCACCTTATATATTTATAATGTGCCTAGATTTCGTACTCCGAACATAATTAGATACCATAAAAGAAAAAGGTTTCACACTAAAAAAGCCAAGAAGCAGGCGATATCCCCCACAGACCGTCACATATGCAGACTACGCTAATGACCTAGCACTTCTTGCAGATACAACGGCACAGGCCGAATCACTACTGCATAGCCTGGAGAAGGCAGCAAAGCATATCGGCCTCTATGTGAACTCCGATAAAACATGTGTTTCAAAAAGAAAAGAGAGATCTCCACACTCAACGGTAAACCTGTACAGTAGGGTAGGTCGATTTTCATACCAACCTTAGTTTCAAACGGAGAAAGTTGCTAATTAACATAAAGAATAATTGTACCAAATATTTTTCTATAAAACTTTACCATTGTTTGAGCAATCGCATTTAAATACACACAAAATCGAATGTTTTGAATTTCGCTCAGTTACCGAAAAATAAGTTGGTCAGATTAAACCGTAGTTTTGAAAACATGTAAAAAAATAGGCTTAATAAAAGATTTTATTTCATTCAATAGCATGCAATTCTTGGTAGATGAAATAAAAGTAAATAAAAAGAAAATGCTGCAAAAATATTTAATTTAAGAAAGTTTATTAACCAAATTCGGCCTCGTTTTAATCGGAAACTACCGTATCAACACGTTTTGTTGTTTACATTTAAATTTCATTTGAGCTGATTTAAAATTATGGTAAAAAAACTGGATACATTGTTTGACATTTCTTCTTGTTCCTGTCAATTGCCAATTTTAAGTTGTGAAACAAGTCCTCTCAAAGATAAGGTAAAGTTATTTTTCTATTCTTTCTTTTTTAATGAATTCAAATATCATCCCGATATCATAAACATTTTAATTCAATTGAATTTCTATAATGATATTTTATGTAAATAAGTTAGAAAAGTTTTCTTTCTATGTGATATAATATTTTGAGATTTGAGTTGGTTAGATGTATTTATTCAACATAAATTACATCTAATATTTCAGGTACCAATGGAAGACAGAGAGTATCTAAAAGACCAGAGGGCCAAAATAGGACCCAAGGGTAGTTTCCAGCTTGGACCTGTGGATAAAGCTGCCATTCAGAAACCTAAAAGTAGTGTAGTAGAAGGAAAAAGACAAAAACAAATTGATTCCTCTCCTATTGCCTCTACATCTTATGATCAGGATATTATTATTTCCCATTCATTAAATAGTGAGGAAATAGATGAAAATTATGAGTCTGGCAGATATCCCACAAGTGTTTACAGCCTTTTAAAAATTCCTCGGTATGCTACTGAGTTGATCAGGGGTGATGTTTCATCGAACTTAGGAGCAAGTCTTGCAAATGCCTTTCTTTTAGATTTACAGGCTATGGGCCTTCTCAACCTGGGTGTTGATATCAAAAACATAATTTTAGATAAATCTAAAATAGACCGTGTAAAAGAAAGAACAAAAACTAATGTCCATCAAAAACACATTGATAAAACTGAAAAAATTATTTGTATTAGTGTTGATGGAAGACAGGATAAAAATACTCTCTTATACAAAGAAATTGTGGAGGTAGATGGAAAGAAACAATTTTAAAAAATGAAGGGAACAGAACACCACTTGACATTTACAAAAGAGATGGGTTGTAGCAAAAGTGGAAAGTACCTCACACATAGAGTTATCCCAACTACTGGAGCAACTGGTGTTGTTCTAGCAGAGGAGGTTTTTACTGTTTTGGAGGAGTATGACAGTGTTGATACCCTAAAAGCTGTTTTACTGGATAACACCCATACAAATACTGGCTGTGAAGCTGGGCTAGTTTCAGTTCTAGAGAAACAACTAAAAAGGAAATTGCACATCATTGGTTGCTCTCTACATCAAAATGAGCTTCCATTCAGAGCGGTTTTTAAGCACATTGATGGCAGCTCAAGAAGTCCAACATCATTTATTGGTCCAATTAGGAAATTGTGTACAAATGAATATCATAATTTACCCCAGATCAAATTTGAACCGATAGTTAGTCCTCTGCAGAGCCAATATTCTAGTATTAAACAGACAGATGATCTGAGTAGTGATCAGATATTTCTTCTAGAATATGCAGTAGGGATTTCACGGGGGAAAGTCCACCTTAGATATGCTGCATGGAAAATTGGACCTTTAAATCAGGCAAGATGGTTGACGTTAGCTACCAGACTAATGTGTTTGTGGACTCGTGGGATTTACACTGAAAACATATCAAAATTACACAGCCTAATCCAGTTTATTGTTAAAGTTTATGCAGTTAGCTGGTTTGAAATTAAAAGAGACAATAAATTTCATAACCAGTAACTGTATATTTTCAATATGCTGCAAAGAATCAAAGAGCTACCACCTAAAATTCAGGAGGTTGCATTCAAAGATATTCAGCATAATGCTTTTGGCCTCCTACCAGAAAATATGTTGTATTCGATGTTTAAATCAGATGAACTGGAAGTGAGGGACGAAGCTATAAAAATAATTTTAGCCATTCGGTAAGTAATTTAGATAAGATTGATTAAAATGATTTCATTGATTTATAGATTCAATTTAAAATAATATCCTAATTTCATGATAAAAATTAAAAATTAAGACAAGGTTGAACTTTCAATCTAATTCAATATATTGATTTTTCATTTTTTTTTTCAGGAGAGGGAAGCCAACCAAAAAGAAGCTAAAAAAAATACCAAGAATAAATTTTGATGCTACACATTGGTCACAGTTGATCGCCCTGTCTCAAAATGGAATTTGTGAGCCTGGATTCACTGAAGAAATTTTAGATAATGAACTGGAGTCATCAAAGAGTGGGATAAAATTAGAGTTGCCTGATTTGCCTTCACACTCACAAAGTGCTGAAAGAGCAGTAAAATTAACAACTTCAGCTTCCCAATCGGTTTATGGAATTGAAGCAAGGCATAGGCATATCATTACAAAGTTTTATGCCATGAAATAAGGCCTTCCTTTGCTTCAAAGGGCTCTTATGTAGAGCAGTTTAATATGATGGCATGATAAAAGTTACTATTATCCCTAGAACATTCATGTATCTTTATCATGTCTTTTATAACTTTATGCATTACAGTGATTATATAAAATAGAAATTTAAAATTAGTAACTAGTAGATATTTAAAGGAATGTTCAAATTACAATGGTAGCTTATGTTAAAATCATCATCTCTTCATTTGTTTCTAGCAGAGTTCATACTTATTTGCTTTTGTTTAATTGATAACAGAAAAAAATAATGCTACAACAATATCTTGCAATGTCATTAATGACATATCTCAATTAATGAGGTAAAATGCTGCTTATTTGAGATATTAGGGTGGGGTGTGGGTTATAATTTCACTTTAAATGTTACTTTCGATATAGTCTATTCATTTTATTTGAATAAGATAAATTTACAAATTTTTCTGGATTGAAATTATGAGATTTTAAAACAATTTCTTATGTAAATGTATCAGAAAACAAGGATTTCTGAGGGCTTCATAATAGACGATCTTTAAAACTGAATGCTCAAAAATTGGTTCAAGCTAGAAACCTACTTTTTGGTGTCAGTACTTATCATACCAATACGCAACTTTCTCTATTTGATACTTTTGATATTCCAAAAAAAGTTGAAAATCGACCTACCCTACTCTACAGTCCGTAGAATATTTCACATACCTAGGTAGTAATAGCTCATATACAAAAAGCGATGTTAATACACGAATAGGAAAGGTATGGTCGGCTATAAACAGATTATCAGTCATATGTCTCCCTGACAAGTTAAAGCGACAATTCTTACAAGCTGTGGTTGTATGAGTGCTGATGTATAGCTGCACCACTTGGACCCTAATGAGGCGCCTTGAGAATAAGCTAGATGGTAGCTGCACAAGAATGCTGCGTGCGGTCTTGAACAAGTCGTGGAAACAGCACCCCACAAGGAAGTAGTTGTACGGCCACCTTCCCCCTATCACACAAACCATCCGAGTGAGACGGACAAGGCATGGTAGACACTGCTGGAGAAGCAAGGACGAACTGATAAGCGACGTTCTCCTGTGGGAGCCAACACATGGACATGCTAATGTGGGCCACCCACCAAGGACCTACATTGACCAAATCTGCAAGGATACTGGATGCTGTGCAGAGGACCTCCCTGGAACAATGAATGATAGAGAAGGTTGGCAAAAGATTGTCATGGATATCCGTGCTAATTACGTGACATGATAATGATGACGTATCATTTAAAAGCCTTCTTCATTCATATACGTGATAACGGATAGAATGGATGACTGGAACCCACCTGAATTAGGTAAGAAAATAACTTGTATCATGATGATCTGCGCCGGCCATCAAAATAAGGAGATTATGGTTGCTGCCCAATGCTCCCTGAACATTGTTAAAACAATCAGGCAGGATCTGGAGAATTGCAATGGAGACTATGAGGCTGTGACTAGAAGAAAGCAACTTAACAGACGATCTGATTGCGTTCGTATAGAATAATCCCTCGAAAATCTGCATAAAAAGTGTTGGAGAATCCTGATACCTATGTGGAGTTGCTAAACACTGTAGTCAAGTCCTGGATAACAAAGGTAGCCAATTGTAGGCCATATGTATGGTAGCAGGATTAGGCCGCTTGCCACACCTTTGGGAAAAGTAAAAAATGGTTATCGGCGAATTTTTACGACTACACCAGTCCCAATGTTTGGCCTCCGAACTCTCCAGATCTTAACCCAATGGATTATTATGTATGTGGCGCTGTTGAAGAAGACAGCAATCGCCGTGCCAGTACTACAAAAGCCCATTTAATCGAGAGAATTAAGTTAGTTTTTGAGACCCTTCCCAGGGAAACTGTAACATCAGCTTGCTCCAGATTCCGGAGCAGGATTGAGGCTGTAATCGACGCTAATAGCAGTTATTTTGAGTGAAACTTGTTGACAGTAGTCTAATTACCGTGCCTGTTGAATTTATTTACAAGACTTTGCATTTTGTTGTTACCAAGCACTTTTCTTTTTCCTTATGAAACTGTCAAATTTTGGCTACACACATTCACCTCATCCCCAATATATACATATAATCATCATGTCGCGCTCGTAGCATATCCATCATAATCCCTCGCTAACCATCCCTATCATTCATTTCCCTCGGAAGGTCCTCTGTGCAGCATCCAGTATCTGCGCATAGCTAGTTAATGTAGGTCTTTACTGGACGGCCCGCAGTGGCGTACCTATGTGCTGGTTTCCGCAGTAGTATGTCGCTTGTGAGTTCATCCTTGCTTCTCCAGCAGTGTCCAGCATAATATATATATATATATATATATATATATGTGTGTGTGTGTGTGTGTGTGTGTGTCTGTCTGTCTGTCGGTCTGTCTATCTGTCTGTATCTGTGAGCATATAATTATGACTAACATTTAACTCAAAGTGTTTTAAATCCATAGGACACTTACACAGCTCAATGTAGGCAAATGCAGAGCAATATATTTCAAGTAGAAAAAAATAAAATATAATACAGGATTAAAAACAACAACTCACGACTCAGAGTTTCACGCTTTTGATTCTCTGGGGAGCTAGGATTAACAAGTCTTCCATTTTCTTTTGGTTTTACCGACATAAAGCCAAAACAGTCAGACGTGTCGTATACTATTAGAATCGAACGCGAAAATCTGAGTCTCAGTTTTTATAGTGTTCTATGTCTTATTTTGTACACTTGATATATATATAAATAAATAAATATATATATATATATATATATATATATATATATATATATATATATATATATATATATATATGCGTGTGTGTGTGTGTGTGTCAAGGTGAGCAGATTTACGCGTAAACATATAATAAATAACTATATATGAAAAAAAATACAATGCAAATATATACACTCGTAAAAAATGTTTCTTTATTTCATTTTTTTTTCGATGTACAGTCAATGGTAACAATTTTTTTCTGTTGGTAAAATGCAACGATATAAGTCAATTTATTTTCCGAGATAACTTACCACAACATAACTTGTTTAGTCTCTGACTCGAGATCTCGTGTGAACTGGTCAGCTGGCGACTTCAGGTCCTGTCACTCAGACGAATCAGCAGAAACTATAAGAAGCCATTTTGATATAATTTCGAGATTTAGAAAAAGGAATAAATAAATTAAAAAAAATGATATTAAGTAAAAGCAAAGCGAAACGGATCTTTTTTGCCGCCATATCTAACGGCCATTTTTATTTTTAAACAATATGTCCGTTTTTTTTAATGTATTTAATTTTCGTAACTATAAATATTTATATGAAATGGCGTTTTTAAGATTGTTATTGCCTTCCTAAATTTCAGATTTCTTCCAGTTTTTTCTTCTTTCTTTCTTTTTTCGGATAACAAATTGCATATAATCAAATAGAGAAGATTTTAAGATATCTTTGAACTCTTTTATCAAGGAAGATTCGGATAGCCTCAGCTTGTATATTTATATTGATAACTACAAAGAGAAAAAGTTTCTTTTCATAAGTAAAATTAATCAAAGGAAAACATTTCATGCCACGAGTTGATAAACATTAAAATTCCAACGAAATCAAAGAAGTATTTAGTGGGCCAAAGATATGTCTGACACAAGATAATATAACCAAGATAGTGTCATCAAATTAACTGCCAGCCTGTTAGTTAGGGCTGTAGAATACACCGACTGCACCTCTGCAGATCCTATGCGATTTTCAAACCAAGTGCACTTGATTTGAAAATCGCATAGGTGAGAAACTGTCAGTAACCAAGTGCCGTTGATTTTATGCCCACGCTAACCTTAGATATGCATTCTCCATCAACGATATTGAGGGCGGGCTATTTACTTATAAATATAGCACACACACACACACACACATACACAGAGATTATGATATGCTAGATCCCAAGCCATATAGGAGTGAGGGGGAATGAAAGAGCTGACTCCGCAGCTAAATCGGCTCTAGATTTTATCCCTGCCAATTTCAAGAGACCATATACTGATTTGAAACCTAGAATTAATAGATTCCTTCATACAAAATGGCAACACCACTGGTATAACAACATCCATAATAAACTCTTCCTAATCAAACCCATTTTGGGAGGCTGGAGACTAGCTTTAAGGAAGTCTAGAAAGGAACAAGTCATTGTGTCCCAATTACGCATTGGTCATATCAGATTAACCCAGTCCTATATACTCAAACAAGAACAACAACCACAATGTGGAACATGTCAAACACCTTTGACAGTTAAACACTTATTCGTGGAATGCAGTTTTTTTGCTCGCGTCAGAAACCGTTATTTTAAAGCAAACAATATGAAAGATCTGTTTGAAAACGTCAACATGGAGGATATTCTCTCTTTTTTTAGGGAAATAAAATTATACCATAGAATATAGACATGGAACAAATAAATACCATATAACAGAATGCTCAGTAATGCTAACACATTGTTAAAACCAATTACTAACGAGTATAAATATAAATACACAATATGTATCACTTCCTAACCGTTAGGCATGACATAACCCCGGACGGGTTGATATGCCGTTAAAATCAATAAACACACTCACTATATATATATATATATATATATATATATTAAAATCAACAAACAAGCAAACACACACACACACACACACACACACACACACACACACACTTATATATATATATATATATATATGGTTGGAAGCAAGTGATGCAATGGTTAGAGTCGTAGACTCGTGGACCCGAGTTCAAATGCAGGACGAAGCTATTCACATAACGCTAATACCCTTGAGAAAGGTATGAATCCATTTACTCCCCCTCCAGCTGTAGATAAATAGTAGGGCAGACAGGGCTCTTTAACTTTAGTTAGTCAACCAGTATAGGCGAAACAAAAACTCTGAATTCAAACCTGTTAAACGTCGCTTGGAGTTATCAGTCCTAATTACTGATATATTTCACTAACTAAAATTAACTAACGAGAGATGATCACTGTAATTTGGCCAATGTCGACATTAATTTTTGCATTGTTTTTCGAGAGGTACTCTAGAAATAGGTCTATAAATTTATAAACTACGTTGGTTTGGTTTAGTGACATATAAGTGAAGTTTGTGTTCTTTTTTTAAACTATGAGGTTTGGCTTTTTAAATTTAGGACACTCTTGAACTTTTTCAACCCTTTCACTTCAAATGTGTTTCCGGTGATATTTTGTACCCCAAAATTATAGGTTGTAATACTTTTTCTACCCACCTTTCATATTTCCATAATTCTTCATACTTTTTGTACATTCTGCATTATTTTCTTTTATTATTATGAAATAAATTTGTTAGAGATAACAGATTCAATGAAAAGAATATCACTTTCAATGAAATTCGGAACATATACTTGATTAACAATGAAGCGTCTATCGCTTAAATGGCATTATTTTTTTAATGTACCAAATAAAAAGCAGTATGACATTCAGGCAGATATGGTTGATTTATATCTTTATGAATTCTTGTAGCGATAAAACAACAAAGAAAATAACACTTTCAATGAAATTCTTAAAGATAAAATTGATTCACAGTAAAGCATCTTTTAAATCCATCTATCGATAAATGGTCTTATTTTCTAAGGTAAAAAAATATCATTGAACACCGCTCAACCGGAAACAGATCAAAAGTGAAAGGGTAGAAAAAGAGTGCCAAATTTAGTGAAGTAGTTGATATGTTTTATTTGTTATTATTGTTTGATGAGTTTAATGTGTTTCTGTATAATATTGATTATTCGTCGTTCATCTAATTTATTGTTTCTGTACATTTTATTCCTGTAATATAAATAGTGTTTAGTAGCGGAGGAAATATGGGGCACCTTCTCTACTAATTTGGACACTAATATAAAAAAAATACAGGAGGGCTTAAACGTAAGCAATTAAAGATCACTAAGAAGAAATACTTCGTGGTATTCAACCAAACCTATTTAAATGGTAACATACTGCCGATATATATATATATATATATATATATATATATATATATATATAGAGAGAGAGAGAGAGAGAGAGAGAGAGGAAACTACAGACACGTGTTTCGAGGTATCACCTCTCATCAGTGCAGTTATACCATTTTTAGCAGCTACCTCTGGCCGGGTTCAAGACCCGAACGAACTTACGCTCGCCAAACCTCTTACCCATACGGTCACAATCAGCTGCCAAGTATAGCAGGCTATTTAATCGCTACATTTCTAAGCGGAAATGAATTC
>CM042154.1:61667595-61690095 GCA_023376005.1 Doryteuthis pealeii
ATCCAAGAGTCGAGATGCCGTAAAATCCAACCAACCAAACCAACCTTGATCTTTTAACGTGACGCACGTCAACTTCCGAGGGAGAATGTTAGGAAGGTAGTTACGGCCGTATTAACTCAGAGACGTATTTGTTCCAGCTTCATACCACGACTTTCTCCTGGCAAGTTTATTCCAACGCGGGAGCTTTCTCTATTGTCAACACTATCTACAGCTAACATAATGCAACAAGAATAGAACAAAACGTTTTAGGTATAAAATAACCCAATAAGGGCTGATATGCCGTAAAATCCAACCAACCAACCAACCAAACTAAACCAGACTAAACTTATTTATTCTTTTATTTCATTTGCCTTTCTTTCTTGACAAACTATTTCTTTTCTTTCTTTTTTCATTTCCTAGCATTTTTCTTTTTTTTTTCTTTTTTTTCTTACAATTTCGTTTTTTTCTTTCTTTTTTCCGCAAACTAAACTTCGTAATTAATATGGTACTGCAGAATATATGGTACTGCAGAATATATGGTACGGCAGAAATATCTCTCTTTGTGGTGCAAGTGAACTTAAGCTCCATTTAGCAAATGTCTTACAATTTTCACTTACGAGCTATCTATGTATCGAGCCTGAAAATCTAACTATATCATCGGTTCATTTTAAGCTTTCTTTCTTTCTTTCTTTCTTTCTTTCTTTCTCTCATTTCCTTTCCTTTCTTTTCTTTTCTTTTCTTTTCTTCTTTTGTAGTTCTGTCTTTCCATTTATTTTCTAGTTGTTTCCAATATATCTATCTATCTATCAATAAATCAATCTATCTATCATAAGCTACTCATACCTATCTATCTTTTTTCTTTCGTGTTCTTTCTTTCTTTCTTTCTTTTGACTCTTGTCTGTATTTCATATTCCTTTCTTTCTTTCTTTCTTTTTTTCTTTCTTTAACTTTTCCTTCTTTTTCTTTTCTTTCTTTCTTTCTTTCTTTCGTTTTTTTTCCGTAAACTGAACTTCATAGTTAAATATATCTGGTGCGGCAGATATATCTCCCTGTGTGGTGCAAATGAACTTAGGCAAGTGGTAATGGTAACTCCATCTTGCTAATGTCTCATCAATTTCTCTTACTATCTATCTAGCTTGGAAATCTAGCTCGGTTCATCTTAAGCTCCTTTCTTTCTTTCTTTTTCTTTCTTTCTTTCTTTTTTGTAATTCTTTCTTTACAAAGTTTATCCAAGTTGTTTCCTATGTTTACATCTATCTATCTATAGCCTCCTCATATCTATCTATCAATCAATCAATCTATCTATCTATCTATCTATCTATCTATCTGTTCTTTCTTTCTTTCCTTCTTTCTTGGTTTGTTCTTTCTTTCTTTTCTTCTTTCTTTCTTTCTTCCTTCCTTTGGATTCTTGTCGGTTTTGCCATTTCTTTATTTCTTTCTTTTCTTTCTTTCACTTTTCGTTAATTTACTCTTCATCTTTCTTTCTTTCTTCTTTCTTTCTTTCTTAAATTCCCACGTCCCATCACCACTAAGCTCTTCCCCCATAACCTCTTTACGCTCAAATCATTGTTCTACTTCCTATGCTAATAGCTATTAATTTCCAATTAACTCATCACATCATATTTTCACCCCTTTACCCCCACATTTCCTCTGCCGTTTGTCGTTAAAATTCAATTCTTCCATCATCGTCGGCCCTCGCCATTTTCCCCGCCAAATGGTGGCTAATTAGCGCGGGAAACAAAACAAAACGAAAGAAAAAAAAAAAAAATGAAAAAGAAAAAATAATAAGAAAAAAGAAAAGAACAAAGAAAAACTGAAGTCGAATCAAATCAGATGACTTTTGAAAATTTCCATCAAACATTCGAAAAAGAATTCGCAACGCTCATCACGAATGCAGGAATAAAGAATGAAGAAATAGCAACGGTTGCTAATGTAGTCACGTGAGCCACAAGTTATTAGTAAAGCTAAGAGAGTGACACGTAAATGTATTAAAGATAAAATGTAAGTTTAATCAAAAACACTAAAGGAGGGGATGTATTTAAAATTTTTTTTTTTTTTTTACCTTTCTCGGCTCTTAACCAAGCTAGATTAAATCGTTTATTCAAAGGTAGGTATATACCCAACCCAACCGAGATGTGGAAATGTCACCTTTCTTTTTGAAACAGATGAACTCAATTTTATCGGAGTTCACATAGAGGCCGATATTCTTTGCTGCCTTCTCCAGGCTATGCAGTAGTGACTCGGCCTGTGCCGGATTATCTGCAAGAAGTTCAAGTTCAAGTTCATCAGCGAGACAGTCTGTGCGGAATATCGCCTATTTCTTGCCTTTTTTTTTAGTGTGAAACCTTTTTCTTTTATGGTATCTAATGATGTTCGGAGTACGTAGTCTAGGCATATTATAGATACTAGCAAATATATGCACCCTCCGGGTGCAAGTATTTAAGTTTAATGGAATAAAATATTATATTAAATTAAAAGGCTAAATAAGAATACCGATAAAAAGATTTGAAACAGAGGGAGTATAATAAAAAATAGAACAACTGAAACTTACTCTTCCATCACTCTCGTCTTTAATTGTTATTTTTTCTAATTTAAGTATTTAGTTAAAAAAGGAAGTAAAGAATAAAATGACAGTTATTTTATCTTGTTAATGGATTTCATTTAAGATTCATTGAAGAGATGTTTGCTTATATTCATTAAAATAAAACCAAACAGTTAGAAATCAATAATACTAAGCACATATTTAATAAAATCACATTTTTAATATCAATATGCAAATTAGCCTTCCCGTTCACACTGTAAACCGCTATTTTGTTGTATATATAAATATAATTGCATGTTGTCAGTATGTAGACATGGTTAACAGTATTAATAATGTAAAACAATTTTATTAATAATTGAGGTTTAAATAAAATTACAATCTTGGAAAATGTGATGTCAATAACTAAGGGAATAGTGATATGAGTAGTAATATAGTTTCGGTTACAGACAGAAAAGCACACAATCTCCATTATAATAAGAAGATATATGTATCTCCTTGTAGGGCTCATCGGCTATGTTAAAGAAATCTGTGTCGCCATCAGATGAGCGTACCATTGCTTTAGTGTCTTTGTAGAGCATCATTATAGCGGCAACCGTTTCTTTGGGGAGACCGTATGCTAGTAGTATTTTTTCGATTTTCCCTCTGTGTATGGAATCAAATGCCTTGGAAAAATCTATGAATAGCAGCGTTGCCTCTAGATGACACATAGTCGAAATTATGGTGCATCCAGCGAGGAGAGAACTCACAATTTATTAGTAATAGATCTGCCAGACTAGTCTACGAACCATTACATCACAATGGGACTTTTGATGACTTTCACTGCTTTTGTTGGCAGTTTGTTGAACAATAAAAGTAAGTTTGTTTGTATATCCTCTATAGTAATCAATATTGTAACAGAACGATTTCAGAAGTATTGTTGTATACCTACATCTCGGGTATATAATGAGAGAGAGAGAGAGAGAGAGAGAGAGAGAGAGAGAGAGAGAGACAGACAGACAGACAGACAGACAGACAGAGTATGAGTAGAAGAGATGATGAGGGCTGATTTCTTTGGGGGCTGATCCTGTGGGTTGCTTCTTCGGTGTGGATTTTTTCGGGCTGGACATTTTTTGTTTTAATAACTCAACATGACTTTGTTGTTTTTCTATATACTTTTATTAACAATAACCCTAGCCTAGGATTCCGCGCGGATCGAGAGCGACATCTCAAGCGCCGACAACAACGCCCGCTCTCGGCAAGTAAATGGTTGCATCTAAACTAAAACTTTTCACACCTGTAATCGCGCGCATCCGGCGGGGTTACGTGGGGGTCCACATAAATGAATCATAACCCTAACGGTTATGGAAATTTTCCACTTAATTCCCTCCAATTTTGAATATGACAAACTGATTCAAAATATCTAACTACAGTACATACATAATTCATTGACTATCCATGAATTATATAAAAGTATCGGTATAGGCAACATATCATACCGAAGAATATACCGTCATTAAAATGGAGGTGTGTGGTGTAATGGTTACCGCTGTAGGGAATGGACACGGCGAGACGAGTTGAAATCATGGACAAGGCTGTTTGCATTTCACATACCTTGGGAAATATATGAATCCAACTATTCTCCCTCTAGCTATGGGTAAATAGTTGAGCAGACTGGGCTCTTAAACCTTAGTTAGGAACCAGTTGGAATTCACGCCGGTTAAACCCCACTTAAGAAATTGACCTTGTATCACATTCTACCCGTGTGGAGGGTTTGGTAAATAAATAAATAAATAAATAAATATGCCCTTGTGCAAATTAATTGAAACAGCCGTTTTGGTTTCTTTCTCTAAACGGTCAATTTTAGACCTACTGGAATGACATGGTGTAGTCGATTTTTATGTTTTCCTTAGATTAGGACATTTGCAGTGGTGTGCAGTTATATGAATCTATTTTCAGGGTGTGTGATGAAATTTGTTTGGCCTTGAAAAATATTGTGCCATCCTTAATTGCATCAGAATTTTATCACACACAGACACTATTGGCTTGACTGTCGATTAGTTGTCCTATGGTCGTTGTCTGCAATGGACGTTATTCACTGGAAGTGTACGAAAATTGTAACGCTGCATAAACCCACTGGGAAGCCTTACAGAAAGATCGCGAATATTATAATAATAAGGGAATTATTCGTTTTGTTTCAACCAATTTTCGCAATGGAGTATATTGTCATTTTGATATGGTCCACAAATCAAATATTGTTATGTTTCGTGAAAGTTTGCATTTCGTCTCGATGGCTGGCAACTTCTTTGGACAATATCGGTTTTGTGAAGTTGGGGCTGATTGTTTGGTTGGATTTTACGGCATGTCAACCCTTTTTCAGTTATTTTATGCCGAAGATTTTTTTTGTTTATTCATTCTTGTTGGATATTCAGCTATTTTTTTAAGAACTCAATTTTAACACATTTTTTAAACTCTTTTTTTTTTTTTATTTAACCCATAGATCATACCCTAACGAGTATTACAATTCCAGGACAGAGTTGACCTGGGAGTAATAGCGATGAAAGGGTACTCCACACTTCCCAGAGCTCCAAAATTGGAATTTCACTATCAGATACAGTTTAAAAGTCGTACCCAGGACACGGCAAGTGGGAGAGAGCCGCCACATGGGTAACTGTTCTCACTATCCGCTGGGGTGTAACTAGAAACATATCTAACGCGGATATAACTGGTTTCTAGAGCATTTTCAAAATATGAAGATAAACAGAGTGATGCTGATAGCTTTTTGATTTAGTGTGTCCTGGGACACACGTATTTGCTTTGAATGAATCACCGGGAAAATATATGGGTCCCAAATAAAGTAGTCTAACTCCTACCTTGTGACCTATCCTGTGTAATTCGTTTCTAAGAGACTATTGAAATGTATTTACAGTTAGGTTGAAATGGTGTGGAAAGAAAAAAGGAAAACACTGGGACGCATGGAAACGATTTTTCTGCGTCCTTTTAGATTTGTTTGCATCAGAGACACAGGACGCGTACCTATCCGCATCTCTGTAAAAGTGATATTTGTGGTTAAAACAGAACCCCATCCTCCGGGATTGATTCTATTCGTTGCGGTGACTTGATTATATCAGTTGGAATTTCGATTCAATAATTTAAATACTCTGGAGTTTAACTGTCTCTAAGTTTAGTGAAGACCGGCTGTTTCTACTTATTTGAGATATTTGCGATCGTTGACTTCATCTACTTTCGGTACAGGTGTTCTCAAGTGTAAATATAGCTCGAAATAATCATTATTTGTAATAACGTATTGGCAACGGTTCAATAACATCAAACTTCCTTTTTACTGTTAGAGATGAAATGACTCTTTTCAATGTTAAAGAATAGAGTTGAAGGTTGTATTGTAGAGAGATTGTGAAAGGTTAATAGAGAACGTGGTTCTTTATCAATTGTAAACTGGGGTGTTGGCATCCGTCTGTCTACTAAAGACGATGGCGTAGTGTCCACTTTTAAATTTTATTTTATTTTATTCTATCTGCAACTGCGTGAGTGGCTGAACAGACCAATTTTTGAATGGCAATCTCTGGTGTAGTAACTGCAAACAAACAGTGATGTTTGCTGGAGTTGCTGTTGTCTCTCCTTCCTTTTGGCTCTCTTTTCTGCGGCAGCTACTTTCCTCTCTTTTTTACTGCTTCTCGTTCCCTGTTTGACGAGGAGGCACCAGGTCGCACAGTCTTTTGCACAAGCCTGCCATGTGTTGGTGTAGATGTGGCATGTCTTCATGTCTCTCTTGCAGACATCTTTAAAGCGCAGGTGTGGTCTCCCTACCGCTCGGGTGCCTTCTACTAATTCATCATACAGTAGGTCTTTGGGGATGCGGCCTTTGTCCATCCTCCTGACGTGACCAAGCCTATGTAGGCGTCTCACGCAGATAATGGCGGGCATGCTGTTCATGTTTGCTCGTTCCAGCACGTCTGTGTTGGGCATTTTGTCCTGCTAGCGCATATCTATCTATCTATCTATCTATCTATCTAACTAGCTAACTAGCTAGCTAACTAGCTCTCTTATCTATCTTATCTGTTTGTTTGAAGTTTCTTTCTTTTTTTCTTTCTTTTCTTGTCTTGTTTTGTATTGTTCTTTCTTTTTTTCTATCTCATCGGTCCGTTTTAAGTTTCTCTCTTTTTTTTCTTTCTTTCTTTCTTTCTTTCTTTCTTATTTGGTTGATCTTTCTTTCTTACTGTTTGGCCGGTTGCTTACTCTGTTTATATCTATCTATCTATCTATCTATCTATCTATCTATTATCTCATCGGTTTGTTTTAAGCTTCTTTCTTTCTTTTTCCTTTCTTTCATTTATTCGTTTCTTTCTTTCTTCCTTTCTTGTCTTGTCTTGTCTTGTCTTGTTATTTCTTTCTTTCTTTTTTCCGTCTTTCTTATTTTGTTGATCTTTCATTCGCACTTTTTGACCAGTTGTTTCTTCTGTTTATATCTATCTATCTATCTATTGAGGTTGGTTGTCTGGTTGGTTGGATTTTACAGCATGTCACCCCTTGAGTCATTTTATGCCGAAGACATTTTGTTTTATTCCTTCTTGTTGGGGATTCAATATTTTTTAACTCAAAATTTTTGAACACATTCTTAAAAAAACTATTTAACCCATGGAATTCTAACGGTTATTACCACTCCGGGTCAGAGTAGACCTCAGAGTAATGACGATGAAGGTGTAATCCACTCTCTCCAGTGCTCTAGAATTGGGACTTCATCACTAGATGCAATTTAACGTCATACCCAGGACACTAACCCACCGACTTCTAGCACATATACAAGGTGTCTCAAAGAAGTAGGAGTTGACAATAGGGAAACCGTTTAGGGGTACACATTTTTCTCTTTATATACGATGGTCATTCAATAAATAAGGTTAATCTTCTTCTGGAGTTGACAATAGGGAACACCGTTTAGGGGTATAAATTTTTCTCTTTATATACGATGGTCATTCAATAAATAGGGTTAATCTTCTTCTGGAGTTGACAATAGGGAACACCGTTTAGGGGTATAAATGTTTCTCTCTATATACGATGGTCATTCAATAAATAGGGTTAATCTTCTTCTGGAGTTGACAATAGGGAACACCGTTTAGGGGTACAAATGTTTTCTCTATATACGATGGTCATTCAATAAATAGGGTTAATCTTCTTCTGGAGTTGACAATAGGGAAAACCGTTTATGGGTACACATTTTTCTCTCTATATACGATGGTCATTCAATAAATAAGGTTAATCTTCTTCTGGAGTTGACAATAGGGAACACCGTTTAGGGTACAAATGTTTTTCTCTATATACGATTGTCATTCAATAAATAGGGTTAATCATCTTCTGGCGTTGGCAATAGGGAACACCGTTTATGGGTACACATTTTTCTCTCTATATACGATGGTCATTCAATAAATAGGGTTAATCTTCTTCTGGAGTTGACAATAGGGAACACCGTTTATGGGTACAAATGTTTCTGTATATATACGATGGTCATTCAATAAATAAGGTGAATCTTCTTCTGGAGTTGGCAGTCAATAGCAATATTTACAGTTACTGATTTTTTTCTCTATATATGTGTATCCTTTAATAAATACACTGAATTTTTCTTCTGGAGTTTGCAATAGGAACAACTGTTTTTCCGTTGCATTTAAAAAAAATTCCAAGGTGTCGACAATAGGAAGGACTGTTTACAGTTGCATCTTCTTTTAAGGAAATTCATAAGGAACCTTTCATATCGTAAAACACTGTCAGCATGATCTTGTTTATTGACCGATGCATCCGGAAATTTTTAATCACCGGGGAGTCAGTGTATATTTTCGACTCAGCCGCGTTGTGGCAAAGGCCATGTTTAATCAATTTATGAACTTTTTTCGACTAAAACATGATTCTCCGTACACATAACACATGTTTCTGTAAATGTTACACGGTATGATGACATATTAAGCCTGTTGAACTTTGTAATCATTTTGAATAGCCTCAAAACACATACTTTTGCAAGAATAAATAATATTTGCTATAATTCCAAAGAATACAGAAAATCTATGGAAAAGAATTTTGTAAAAAACTTTTTTTTAAATGCACTTACTAATTGAATGACCTTCTAGATTGTACCTGACGATTCGACAGCCAATACAATTGATTCAAAATCAGTTACAAGATAATTTATTTATTTTCCAATAAATTAGAATAGAATAATTTCTTAATCAAATGTTAATGATATTATGTTGTTTCTTATTAAACTAAATCACATTATATAACACACCTGTAAATGTCCGCCCTATCAGCTGGGTGTTAGAAGGAACCGACTTCACCTCTGCAGAGGGGTAAGACTCCCCCAATGGGGCCACCTGTTGGCCGTAGGTGGCGACCCGTGATTCTTAAGGATAGAGCCCAGGTGGATGAGCAGTTCATGACATGCAATACTCCACTTTGGCCCTATCTTGGGCTAGACAGGCGGTCGGAGAGGCCCCCTCCGATCAATCGGCTGGTCACGTCAAGCCCTAGCACCTATATGATTTTCCCAACCATATTGCCCTTATGGCAAGCCCCAAACCCTTTTTATCATATGGGTGCTAGAAGGTGGTGACTGAGGGTCTATATGTCCTGGGAATGACGTTAAACTCTATCTGATGGTGAGGTTCCAGTTTTGGAGGTTTGGGGAGCACCCCTTCATCACCATTGCTCCCTGGTCCACTCTGACCCGGAGTGGTAGTACCTGTTAGGGTCCCATCTATGGGTTAAATAGAAAAATGTTTTTATAAAAAAAATTGTATTATCCATTAAGCATTGATTTATTTCAAAACTTTATCGGCATTAAATGACCCACTGAGGTTTATATGCCGTAAAACAAAACAAACAAACCTGTAAATGTTTTTTTAATTTATTTAGTGGTTGTCTTTCAACACTACTAACCCTGGTACCCGGCTGTGTGATCGTCAATCATTCACGAGAACTCTCACAGTAGGTGCGAGAAATGATCAGACACGAGAACTTTGGGATTTTCGAAAAGGGTCAGTCACTTACCAGGAAAGCGATAAACCGCGACTTAAATTTCGAAACCGCACCTTCCACTCGTTGGTGGGCTACGGGGCTAGAATAGACCTTTCCTTGATCGACGAAGTTCTAAAAACTATAAAAAAATAGAAAAGCTGAAGGCCTCGACGAAGTACCTTCTGAAATATGGAAGACTGGTAAATTTGACGACATGCTTCTTCGATTATGCAATGCAGTATATGAACAAAATACAATAGAAAAATGGACGAAAGGCTGAATCCTCCCATTCCCAAAGAAAGACGGCCTCGGAATCACTAAGAACTACAGAGGTATAACTCTTATTGCCTTAACTGCTAAGGTTTGTCCTTCTTTACAATCACATCCAACCTAAAATATAGAAAATTCTCAGGAAAACTTAAAACGGATTTTGTAGAAATCGACCCACAACTTCTCAGATTCTGACTATTTGTCGAATCATCGAAGGAATACGAACAAAAATCCTGAGGTAACACTTTTGTTTGTAAATTTCTTCGGGGCATTTGACTCCGTACACAGAGAAAATATGGAGCAAATACTACTAGCATAGGATCTCCCAAAAGATTTTTGCCGGACATGAAATGTTTTGTTCAGGTTCGGTGACACTGATTTAATTTAACATTGTTGCTGGAGTCCTACAAGGAGATAGATAGGACCAATTTTATTTATAATCCGCCTGGATTATCTGCTAGGGACATCAATAGTTCTAATGAAGGAAAATGGTTTTATATTTTAAAAAATGGAAGAAGCAGACAATATCGCACAGAAACTATTATGGATGCAGACTAGCACTTAGAAATAAGCGAGTTCGAACTCCAGTCGTGCTATTAAGTCCACTTTCTGACTAATACCTTTAGGAAATTTATGAACCCCATTATCACCCAGCTATGTAGGCCGGTTTAACTCAGTCGGTAGAACGTCCACCTTGGAGCCACAAGGTTACTGGTTCTATACTGGCCCTCGCCAACTCAGCATATGAATAGCAAATGGATCTGTGCGGTAAAATAAGCAGCTGATGGTAAGTGTGGTGCTCCATCTCAGACGCTACACAAACAATCTCCTTGGTTTAGCGCTAGTGAAAAGGGGATAGACTCCCTCACTGTCTGGCTGATACCGACTTTAGCCCCCCCCCCCAACGACTTATTTACGTCTTATATAGTACCGCTACTGTTATTCTACAAGGATAGCTTTGGTATTAAATAACCCACGAAGGTTAATATGTCATTAAAAAAGAAACCAAACCAAACAAAACCTTAATAGAAATAATTTGTAGTTATCTGGTATCAAGTATTCCTATATAATCTATTAATAATGGAGATTCGCTTCTGGTTTTTGTCTGTAACAAAAATTACGTCAATGCTTACGTCAATGCTTACGTCACATTACCCAAAATCGTCATAACATAGAATAAATACATTCAAAATTTGAACATGCAACATTAGACAGTCCTCATTGTTTTTTAAAAATAGTTTTAACAAATACAAGACTGGTATTATATATCTATATATATAATTTGTTTTATTTTAATACACATTTAAAGTTGACATTTCAAATTGTTTTATTTTTTAATCCTTTAATGAATTTGATAATTTTACTTACTGACATTGAATTTGTTACTCCCACCCCTCAGGCAATATGTTTCAAAAATCTATTTTTACATAAAAAGGGCGTTTTTTATTTTGTACTAGTACTAATAATTTTCAATCATATCTATTTAAACCATAGATTGGACTTATATTACGATTCTGGATAAGAGTGGACCTGGAAGTAATGGCAATGAAGATATACTTTACACATTCCAGAGCTCTGGAATAAGAACTTAATCATCAGATGCAGTTTAGTTTTATACACAGGACAGCTCTTTTTGGTGTGTCTCATCGTTCTATAATAGGCGTCTGTGATGTAACAAGGTACCTCCCATGGAAATGTAATGGTTATCGTCTTTGAAAATCGACACGGCGATACGAGTTCAAATCGTGGATGAGGATGGTTGTAATTCATATTGTGCTAATATCCATGGGAAAGATATGTTTCCAACTAACACTGTCTATCTATGGATAAATAGTGTGGCAGACTGAGCTCTTTGGTATGGAAACTAAATTAGGAAAAGGAAAAACTCTGAATTCAAACCCGATTAAAAATTGACGCCTTGTCACATCCTGCTCGTACGGAGGGATTGGCTAAATACATACAAAGGATACCGTGAGCGTTCTTTAAGTCCCACCGACAGGGCATTTTTTGGGTGGGGGAGTAAAATAAGATATGTAAATATTAACTCTTTGCCTACCAAGATTTTCCCACGACTGTACAACATTTTCAACTGGTTCCCAATTGCAATAGGATCAAGTACTATTGTCAGGCTCACAGTTAAAACAAAAAATGACAGGGGTGTTACAATCATTGTAACTATTGTAGGGGTTCAGTTGTTCCGTTATTCATAGATTCCAGTTGGTTAATCCTAGTCAGTAGTTTCCTCTGTAATATATAAAAGTCCAAATCTGAAGTATTCCTCTGGTGTTAATCCCAAAGACAGGTCTTGCTGGCAGAAAGTTGAATTAGCAGTCGATCTGAGGACATTTGTAAACGATCTTAAATGCTTTCAGTTCTCGTCTCTCATTGGCCAATTTTTTATGGGAAGTGCCTACTGTTTTGGGGAAAGTTCATAAATAGAAGTGAGGATCTTGCGTACATCTTATACCTATAAGACAATCCACCACACGTAGTGACTTTTCAGTGTAAACAAGTGATACGTGCGATAGTCGCTCCTACCGGCTTACGTTAGGCTCGCAGAGGTGAGAGATCTGCTGTGAGCGGCTTAAAGTAGGCAAAGAGTTAAGTGACCATGATGTGACATATGTGATGTATGTCAGTAGGGGAAAAACTTATATTTTTTAATTTTTAAAATTTTTATTAAGGATTCTGGATTCAATTGATACAAGTTGATGCCAAATTGGTATTGGAATTCATGATCTTCGAGGCCAGAAATCTGCTCTTTGCAATATTGCGATTCTGTCCAACAGTAGGAACAAGGGTTAAAACGGTTTACTGTTTATTTTTGAACACCATCGTCCAAGAAAGAAATTCGAAGAATTAAAAAAAAATGATATTGATAAATAAAATAAAAAAGAAAGAAAGAAAGAAAAAAGAAAAAAATAATAGAAAAGTAAACGAGAAAACAAAACTTAAATAAGGTGTTCTAGCCGTCGTAGAATCAGAGAGAGAGAGAGAGAGAGAGAGAGAGAGAGAGAGAGAGAGAGAGAGAGAGAGAGAGAGAGAGAGAGAGAGAGAGAGAGAGAGAGAGAGGGGGCGGGATATATATATATATATATATATATAGAGAGAGAGAGAGTGTGTGGGGGAGAGAGGGAGAGAGAGAAAGAAAGACTGACAGTGTGTGTGCGTGTGTGTGTGAGCATGAGAGTGAGAGTGAGAGTGAAGTGAGTATGTATGTGTGTGAAAAAGAGGGTGTGTATATGTGTGTGTGTGTGCGTGCGTGAGAGTGAGTGAGTGAGATAGTGTGTGTGTGTGTGTGTGTGTGTGTTGCGTATGTGTGTCTGTGTGTGTGTGTGTGTGTGAGAGAGAGAGAGAGAGAGAGAGTGTGTGTGTGTGTGTGTGTGTGTGTGCATATGCGTGAGAGTGAGTGAGAGAGAAAGAGGGGGCGTCCACAGGACTTCGGGTGGGTTACTAAGAAGAGATTCATGTCTGAGCGAGCAAGTAGGAGTGGTAATTGGAATTTAAATATTTAAATTCTCCGAGAGGGTATATGAAAGCAGCTCGCGTGGAAAATGCCATCAATATTTATTGGGTGCCGAGATTGGGATCGGAGAAGCGCCATAACGGTGACGTCACCAGTCCCCAAGATGGCGACGACTTTACTTAGCGAAAGCGTATTAACCTTCATCAACAGAAAAGCGGTACAGAAGAGAAGTCATTGCTTTGATCGGCCTCTTGGACCTTGCGAATATAATCGCTGAAAAGATAGATGAATCAGTACTCTTGAATTTTCTTGACCGTTTCACTTTCATTTTGTTTTTGGTTGCGTCACTTTGGAGCAGTGTTCAGTGTTACATAATTCGTGTGTAGCCTACGAATTATGACTGTAGTGTATTAAAATTTTGGAAAAATATCTTGAAAGGAAAAAAATCTGGTTGGAATGCATTTTGCTTGTTGTGAATTATTTGTTTGAATTCCAGCCAGAGAAAATTCCGATGTTAAATATGTTTGGGGAAAATAACAATATACAACAGAATTAAAATATACATCTTTTCAACATCTCCTCGTGGGCAAATCACGTTTGGCTTTTCGACTTCACATGTTCCTATCATTAATTTTCTCTTTCGCATGCAGCAATCACGTCATCAACATTCAACGATAAACACCAATCAACGAACGGTAACGAACCTTTTTTTCTACATATTTTTCAAATTCAACGCATACAAAACATCCATCATCTTTTATCCACATAGATCCTTGTATCTTCTTAATCTCACAGTCCTGAAGAAGGTTTCCATTGTAAACCGAAATATTCGAACATCGACTATAAATTTCCATCCATCATAACATCCCGTGTTTGTTTTCTAAATTTTCGCCACATACAGAAATAAATAGGGAAAAGACGTAAGAAGGATAATCAGGTGATTAACGATAATCATAGAATAGGGGACGAGGATTCAAAGTCAGTCAGTGAGGACAGAAAGTGACTGGAGAAGCACGACACCGAACTTAGCTTAGGCGAAAATCAGCTGGCTTGCTTTCCTTCCTTCTTTCTAAAATTTAAATAACGGTATGGTAAATGAAAAGTAACCTTCATCAACAGAAGTGCGGTACAAGCGGTAAAGGCATTTCTTTCGTCGGCCTCTTGGATATTTGCGAATATAGCCGCTTAAATGATAGAGGAATCAGTACTCTTGAATTTTCTCGACCGTTTCACTTTCATTTTATTTTTGGTTGTATAGCGGGTGGGAACAGAAACTGAATTCTCAATCTCCTGATCGTGAGTGGTGGCTCGTAAATTTAATGAAAACACACCCCTAAGCTTCGAGATTGTGTTGGCGCGGGTGCAAATTTCGTACCGGTCGGGCAGCGCTAAGCGTAATTGGCCCGGATGTAAGATCATGGTGAGTGCAGTGGTCTGTCAATTAATATTTAACGCCTACCTTCCCACACCACAGGACAGTTTCTTTTTCATCTTCATAACCAGTACAGAGACGTGCCGTGACAAAAAAAAAAAAGAAAAGACTAGTGGTCATTTGCTTTGAACTAGAGACAAATGAGCATTTGCGTGGACAAGTGAACATTTGCGGTTGTATGGACGACAGTGATTACCGTGGTTGCTTTTGGTCGTTACTTCACACCACTATTTCTAGATAATAGGTATATTTCGCTCAGGTTGCACCACGTTAGTAGCAGTGTTTAGTGTTACATAATTCGTGGGTTGACCACGAATTATGAATGTAGTGCACTAAAATTTAAATAACTGTATGGTTAAATGGAAAGTTACTATTATAACTGTTATAGGAAGTGATTGACAAACAGTTCACCTTTCACTAACCTATACGTTGATTTCTCATTGGCTATAGGAAGAGCGTGTAAAGGGAACTGAGTTAGTTAGATATTGGCGGTTACACAAAAGGAGCAGACGTAATGGTCGTCTGTTCCCAGGTAAGCCATCTTCTCCCCGCCTGGTTGAACCTTTTTAGGCTTTGGTTTTAATAAAGATATCTTTGAAAAATAAACAGTCCTGTATCATCATTTAACGAAAAAAAGGATAGGCATAGACAACCGGAGCCAGCAAACAGAAGTCCGTATCAACGAGAGGAAGAAATCAAGACAAAGGAAGATGGCCAGTTGCCGAAACAGAACATTCTAAGAGCCCTCTCTCGCCATTTATATACCCGATACAAAAGGGGTATATAAATTCAGTAAATTGCTATACTAATAAGACCATTAAATGATAGATGAGTTTGCCCTTCCGAAAACCCACTGCTGTTTGGTCAATCTACCCTTCTTATACTTACGCCTAACAAAAAGCCTGTCGTGATTGTATGCCCCTGCAGGGATGGACTTGTGTCCAAAACGTTTATTTTCCCTTACGGTGAGTGTTTGGCCAATAGGTGACACTACTAGCTGCGTATTTAAACAGCAGCCCGAGAATTTCCATCTCACTCTCTTTTTCTCTTACTCTAGTATCCACGAAAGATGGACTAGACGCGTGGTGTCTGTTCATTAAGTGGGGGGATTTGCCAATCAACTATCAGTAAGTGACTGTCATATTTTTTATGAACCCTTTCGTACTTCCAAAGCACTCTCGTCCTATCTGTTTTTTAAAATCTTGTCATGTATGTTATTGTTCCACGTGTTCAGACAATAAAGTCTGTATTGTTGTTATGCTTTACTTCTTTGTTCGGATTATTCATGTACATATATGTACCTACGTTGGAAGTTACCCTGAGCCTTCTAACGTATCATAAGAACCAAACATTTAAATTCTTATGAGCCTTTTATCAATCTCTACAGTCTTACTAGACTTACCAATTACAGTGATTTTCTTGAATAAAGTGCCAGCACACTTTCTTCTTAATGAGTTTCTCCAGTGTACGGCGGAGGGTTCCGAAATTTTCAACTCATGTTGGCAAAATAGTCCGGTGGTCAGTTTTTACGACCAGGCGTAAATAAATAATATGACCTGTCTGTAAGTCAGATGGCATTCTGCCAAACCCGTTCCTGATTTCAGAGACTTCTTATTATAATCATCACATCTACAACTCCATGTATCCTCCTTGTATGTGGGGATTAATAAAAATAAAATTAAACCAAATAAAAATAAATAAAACAAAAGTAAAACAAAATTAAATATAAAAATGAGAGTAAAGTCGTCAGGGTGGCCTAAAGTCGGTATCAGCCAATCAGCGAGGGAGTCTATCCCCTTTTCACTAGCGCTAGACCAAGGAGATTGTTTTGGCATCTGAGGTGGAGCGCCAAACCTACCACCAGCTCTTTACTTTACCGCACAGATCCCTGTCCTCATACGCTGAGTTGGCGAGGACCGGAATCGAACTAGGAACCATGTGGTTTCTAGCCGAACGCTATACCGACTGGGCTAACCCGGCCCTATAATTAAATATAAAAAAATAAAAAGACACAAAAATTAACAATCTCCCAAAAGCCGGAAGAACCCTCTGAGCATGCGCAAAAAATCCCGAATTCTTGGCGCCAAAAAGGTATCTCAGCCCTTTACTCCAAGACTTTGAATGAGAAACACCTATTGATTTGCCCAGGAAATATTTCCCCTCAAAGAGGTAGTGTGAATCAAAGAATAAACCTCTTACACTAAGTCATCCTTATCTCTGTTCTTTTCACTTCTTTTCCTAAATACCCTTTCAGCTTAGCAGCCCACAAGAATTAAGAACCAAAGTATATTGGGGAATTATGCAATAATACGAACGAGATTAAACCACATAGAACAAACAACTAACCACTCTCCATATGTCCAAAAAAATTAAAACTATTTGGTGCCCAGCATCACATTTTCGATGTACGTGAAGTATAACTTTATCTTATAGGAATTTCACAGCTCCTGCTTTGTCAAAACGAACAAATTCCTAATGAAAAAAATAATGAAAATAATGAAAAATCAGGAAAAAGTTATCAGAAAATAAACAAAGAAAAACAAATATCATGTATCACTTAAGTTTTGGATCTTATATAGGTAATTTTGGTGGAGGTGCGTGGTGTAGTGGGTAGAGCCGTAGGAAATGGACTCGTCGACCCGAGTTCAAATCCTAGACGAGGCTGTTTACATTTCACATAGCACTAATACTCTTGGGAAAGGTATGAATTCAAATATTCTCCCTCCAACTATGGGTAAATAGTAGGACAGACTGGGTTCTTTAACCTTGGCTAGGTAACCAGTCTAGGAGAAGGAAAACTCTGAATTTAAACCTGTTAAACTCCGCTTAAGAAATTGACCTTGTATCGCACCCTGCTCGAGTGATGGGCTTTGGTAAATATATATATGAGTCCTTTTGTTTTATTTTTATTTATTTTTGAAAAAAAAAAACGACGGAGGGGATTATTTCAGCTAATTGTATTGTGACATTTTTAGATATTCTTTTTAAGGTTCGATTATATCAAGTAAAGAGGTTTCATGCCTGTCCTATACGAATAAATATTGAAATGTATCATGGTATATATCTTGTTCAATCATTCTTAGTCATATTATTACTGCCCTGTCGGCTGGGGCATTAGAATGCACCGACTGCACCTCTGCAGAGGGGTAAGACTCCCCCAATGGGGCCACCTGTTGGCCGTGGGTGGCGACCCGTGATGCTTAAGGATAGAGCCCAGGTGGATTAGCAGTTCATGACATGCAATACTCCACTTTGGCACTATCTTGGGCAAGACGGGCGGTCGGAGAGGCCCCCTCCAATCAATCGGATGGTCACATCAAGCCCTAGCACCTATATGATTTTCCCAACCCTATTGCCCTAATGGCAAGCCCCAACCCCTTTTTATCATATGGGTGCTAGAAGGCGGTTGCTACGGGTCTACATGTCCTGGGAATGACGTTAAACTCTATCTGATGGTGAGGTTCCAGTTTTGGAGGTTTGGGGAATGTGGAGCACACCTTCATCACCATTGCTCCCTGGTCCACTCTGACCCGGAGTGGTAGTACCTGTTAGGGTCCCATCAATGGGTTAAATAGAAAAATGTATTTATAAAAAATTGTATTATCCATTAAGAATTGATTTATTTCAAAACTTGATCGGCATTAAATGACCCACTGGGGTTGATATACCGTAAAACAAACCAAACCAAACCAAATCATATTATTATTTATTTGTTATGCCTCCTAAGGCATCTTCCCATTTTATTATCTTCTAACCCTAAAAAAATTGAAAAAGAAGAAAAGAAAGTCTTGGTCCTGGATATATACAATATTAATGAAATATCTACATAAAGATCTAATTCTCTTAAGTAATTCATCCAATAGTTCCCAAACATTCCATCTTAATTTTTTTACCATTATTTTTGACATCATCAAATCCAATCTTTACTTTTTACACTAATTGCTGTTGTTTTTTTTTAAAATCTCATAAGGCATTTTTCCCAAAAAGACATTACACATTCGTAAAAAATCCAATTGGTTAATAAACGTAGTTTGTGAAATCGGCCTTGATGGTAAATTTCTAATTTAAGGAATTATATTTAAAAAGTATCTACTATAATTAGGAATTCCATTAATTATTGTGAAAGTTTCACTTAGATAGCCTCATTCCTCTTTTGAGTAGTTAATCCTAATTCCATTAATTATTGTGAAAGTTTCACTTAGATAGCCTCTCATTCCTCTTTTGAGTAGTTAATCCTAATTCCATTAATTATTGTGAAAGTTTCACTTAGATAGCCTCTCATTCTTCTTTTGAGTAGTTAATCCTAATTCCATTAATTATTGTGAAAGTTTCACTTAGATAGCCTCTCATTCCTCTTTCGGGTAGTTAATCCTAATTCCATTAATTATTGTGAAAATTCCACTTAGATAGCCTCTCATTCCTCTTTTGAGTAGTTAATCCTAATTCCATTAATTATTGTGAAAGTTTCACTTAGATAGCCTCTCATTATTCTTTCGAGTAGTTAATCCTAATTTCATTAATTATTGTGAAAGTTTCACTTAGATAGCCTCTCATTCCTCTTTTGAGTAGTTAATCCTAATTCCATTAATTATTGTGAAAGTTTCACTTAGATAGCCTCTCATTCCTCTTTTGAGTAGTTAATCCTAATTCCATTAATTATTGTGAAAGTTTCACTTAGATAGCCTCTCATTCTTCTTTTGAGTAGTTAATCCTAATTCCATTAATTATTGTGAAAGTTTCACTTAGATAGCCTCTCATTCCTCTTTTGAGTAGTTAATCCTAATTCCATTAATTATTGTGAAAGTTTCACTTAGATAGCTTCTCATTCTTCTTTCGGGTAGTTAACCCTAATCTCTCCATTCCTTCCCTGTAACTGTAATTTTTTACTTTTTCTATTAGTTTTGACACTCTTCCTTTATGCCCACAGTGGTGACTTACCCCCTCGAAACGCATTTTTGGCTTCTCTGGTTTTGCTTGAACAAAACTAAAGAATTATAGCCACCATTGACGGGCGGCTTTATAGGGTGTGGTCTCGTTCTGTCTCGTTCGTGGCGTGGACATCGGGGCACCTATGCAAATTAGGCCCACGAGAACAACAGGATAAAAGGAGCTCGTTGTGGCAAAATTTGGTACGAAGGAGAACTACTGTGTAATTGTTGCAGGCAAAAGGACTGTTGCAGGAAAGGGATTACCGTAGCAGAAAGACTGTTGAATTGATTACAAAGACTCAAGTACACCCTTCAATCTCAATATGACTATCCAATTTCCATTTCTAGACACTGGAGCCTAGGTCTGAGCACACTACTCTAGTTGAGGTGTTTTTAGGGTTTTATATCTATTAATAATGGAGATTCGCTTCCGGTTTTTGTCTGTAACAAAAATTATGTTACTGCTTACGTAACATTAGACAAAATCGTCATAACAGAATGAATACACTCAAAATTTGAACATGCAACATTAAACAGTCCTCCTTGTTTTTTAAAACAAGTTTTAATAAATACATGACTGGTATTATATATCTATATATAGTAAAGTCGACGGGACGGCCTAAAGCCGGTATCAGCCAGTCAGCAAGGGAGTCTATCCCCTTTTCACTAGCACTAGACCAAGGAGATTGTGTTAGCATCTGAGGTGGAGCGCCACACCTACCATCAGCTCCTTACTTTACCGCACATATCCCTGTGCTACTCATACGCTGAGTTGGCGAGGACTGGAATCGAACTAGGAACTTTGTTATTTCTAGCCGAACGCTCTACCGACTGAGCTAACCCGTTCACATCTATATATAGCTTATTTTATTTTAATACATATTTAAAGTTTACATTTCAAATTGTTTTAATTTAATCCTTTAATGAATTTGACGATTTTACTTACTTAGGGTACAAACTCGCTGACATTGAACTTTTTTACTCCCACCCCTCAGGCAATATGTTTCAAAAATCTATTTTTACATCGCTTGGAGGGTGCTTTTTTATTTTGTACTAATATTTTTAAAACAATATTTGCCTCTCTTGCAATAATATTTCTAACCATCCAGCCAATCATTCAATTTTCCCTCGATATAATAGACAAAATAGATTATCAGCTTTAGATGTATCACTAAAGCAAATCCCTAAATATAATTTCCTCATTTACGTTTTTTTATTATTTTCCTGTTGTTTAATTTATATTATTTATTTCTATTTTTCTTATCCAGTATGTATTCTTTACAGATTTCTAATCGCTACCTGTAATAATGATATCTGTTTTTCCTTTAACTCTAACACGCATGATCCTCCTATCTTGTTGGTCGTCAGCCCGAAAAGGAATAATGGAAAGGAAAAAAGACAAAGAGACAAGAGATATTTTCAACGTCCAACTTTTCTTTCAGATTCACAGCTATTTTCGGGAGATCATTTTTCCCAGGCCAATGATAATTATGATTCCAGTCAAGGTCTCTGAAGAACTGCACAGTATTTTTTGAAGCCCGTTTTTCTGAGCATGCCCAGATGGGTTTTTTTTCTGTGAGAGGCCTCCTGGGAGAATGTGATTTTTTGTATTTACTCATTTTATTTTGTGTTTTTTTTATTTATTATTTCTATTTCATTTATTATGTAATTAGCACATGTCTATTCTTTATCTGAGTATCTGCTATGCTGTGCTAATTCGTCTATCTACTATCTGTTCTTCTGGTCTGCATCCTTGGGACTTCGTGGTCTTCTCGAGACTTCATGCTTGTGTCCGTTGTTCTTATTAATGGAAACAATGATTTGTATACTTTTCAGACGTCTTTATTTAACATAAGTTAAACAGGCGTGGAAAATTGGGCTATGGACGGCAGACGCCATATTTGCATCTGCCTCGTTCTGTTACTCAGCCAAAAACCAATGTTCTAACTAACTTTCTGTTCTCACAATTAGCATTGGCCAATCAGAGACCTGCTAAAAGGTTATTAAAAGGTTAAGACCTGTCAATTTACTTTTACGTTTTTTTTTCTATAATTCAGAATGAACGTTATTTCTGATATCTACACTACCTGCATAATTTATAGGCAACGTATCAATCATGTAACAAATCTGTATTTTTCACGAGCAAAACGAACAGTGAATAAGACATTCATTTTCTTCAAAACACGAAGTGTTAACATGTCTACACTTAGAAATCGGAACAGTCCAAACACAGAGAGAATATATCTTGACATTAATCCAGCGGTAAGGGAATATTCTAACATGATTATTTCATGAAATATTTTGCTATCATTATTCTATCACCTTTTAATAGGTAATTTTGAATAGGTAATTTTGAATAGGTAATTTATATTTTACTATTTACAAGTTTTTAGTTCTTCTGTTACTATATGTCATTTGTTTGGTTTTGTTTGGTTTGTTTTACGGCATATCAACCTCAGTGGGTCATTTAATGCCAAAGTTTTGAAATAAATCAATTCTTAAATGGATAATACAATTTTGTTTATCAACTCATGTTTTTCTATTTAACCCATAGATGGGACCCTAACAGGTTCTATCACTCCGGGTCAGAGTGGACCAGGGAGCAATGGTGATGAAGGGGTGCTCCACATTCCCCAGACCTCCAAAACTGGAACCTCACCATCAGATAGAGTTTAACGTCATTCCCAGGACATGTAGACCCGCAGCCACCGCCTTCTAGCACCCATATGATAAAAAGGGGTTGGGGCTTGCCATAAGGGCAATAGGGTTGGGAAAATCATATAGGTGTTAGGACTTGACGTGACCAGCCGATTGATCGGAGGGGGCCTCTCCGACCGCCTATATGTCATTTGTATTCTAATTATCATTACTATGAAAATAAAGACTAATA
>CM042154.1:61695095-61732595 GCA_023376005.1 Doryteuthis pealeii
TATTTGTATATGAATGGCAACTCAATTTAAAGTAATTGTATAGTGTGGTAAAATTATGCAAGCGTATCAGTATTCTTAAGTCGTGTCGTGGCTCAAGTGCAGGACTACGACATTATAGTAAGCGAGTTCGAATTACAGTCGCGCTATTGAGAAAAGTGTGAACCCTCTTATCCCCAAGCTATGGGTTAAATTGCACCACTACTGTTCTCATACAAAAATGAATTTGGCATTGAATTACCCACAAAGTTTGATAAGCCATTAAACAAAGAAAACAATATCTTTAAGTAAATATCTGGTTTTTTTTTGTTTTTGGTTGGTTGGTTTTTCAGCATACAAATCCTTGCCAGCGCTGTCGGCTGGGGCTTTAGAATACACCGACTGCACCTCTGCAAACTGTTGGCCGCGGTGATGCTTAAGGATGGGATACTGGTGAATGACCATACAACACCCTACTTTGGCCCTAACTTAGGCTAGAGTGGCAGTCGGAGAGGCCCCCTCCGATCAATCTGCTGGTCACGTCAAGCCCTAGCACCTATTACCTTTGTGGCAAGGCCCAACTCTTTTTATCATATATGTGCTAGAAAGCGGTAGCGGAGGGTATGACGTTAAACTCTATCTGATAGTGAAGTTCCAGTTCTGGGACTTTGGGAATGAGGTGTACCCCTTAGCTGTAAGCAAATTCGAACTTCAGTGACTATTACATTCACTTTAGGACTAATGCCCCTGGAAAAAATAAAACCTCTCATCATACCCTATATATGGTTGAATAGTATCACTACTGCACTTCTACAAGGATAGCTTTGGTATTACATAACCTACAAAGGTTGATAGGCCATTAAACAAAGAAACCAAACCAACAATTTTAGTACATATCTGATAGAAAGTGTTGGGGATCTGCCATAAGAAAAATACGGTCGGGACAATCGTATAGGTGCTAGGGGTTGACGTGACTAGCCGGTGGATTGGAGGGGAATTCTCCGACCACCCCGTCTAGCCTAAGGGTCAAAGAGGAGTTGCATGACATGATCAACTCAGTTACCAGGATTTCGTCCTTAAGCATCACGTGTAATAACCCAAGTCCAACAGGAGGCTGGATTCTACCACACTGCAGGGGTGCAGCCGGACTATTCTATAGTCCAAGCCAACAGGGCTTTTCATGTATTTCTATGCAAGAAATATAATTTGCTCACAGTTATATGGTTTACGTATTCCATTCTAATACTGATAATTTGCAAATAAGTACATGATTCCGAATATTTCTAGCAATTATATGGTTTCAAGTAACATTAAAACTGCTTTGTAAACAATTATATTTACAGTCCGCGACACCATTGAGGCCTATTTACTTTTTTACTACGTAAGTTTTCACCACTAGTTTAATTGAGCTCGTTGAAATCTTTCTTTTGCATATGAAATATTTTTTCACTCTTCACAACTACATTTATCTCCTAATAACATAAAAACATTGTATTAAAAATTGGCCTCAATGGTGTTGCGGACTGTTAATACAAATAATTTGCATAAAGTTATATAGCTTCAAGTATTCTTATCTAATGTGGTATTAAATATATATATATATCTAAAACTAATAATTTCAACACATTCATATGGGGTCAAGTAGTCAGATTTAATAAAAATATTTTGCACACATTTTTAGGGTATCAAATATTCCATCTAATTTTAAGCCTTTTCCGCCATCATATGGTTTCAAGTATTCCTATCTAATACAACTAATTTGCACACAGTTATATGGTATAATGTGTACCAATCGAATACAGGTGTCCTGGGTATAGCATCTCGTGGCGAGGTTCCAATTCAGGATCTCTGGCATTACTCCCAGGTCCACTTTGATCCGGAGTGGTAGTACCTGCTCGGGTCCCATCTACAGGTTAAATAGATTAAAAAATGAGTTAAAAAATTTGAATGCCCAACAAGAATGAATAAAACAAATACGTCTTCGGCATAGAATAACCCAAGAGTTGGCATGCCGTAAAATCCAACCAACCTAGATGGGTTGATTCGCTATTAGAAATCAGTATATATATATATATATATATATATGTGTTGTGTGTGGTGTGTGTGTGTGTGTGTGTGTGTGTGTTGTATTTTAGGGGTCTCCGTGTGCTTCTCTTGGTATATATTTTTATGTCTGTTTTATGTTTGGGGGTTATTATGAAGCATTTAAAAAATAAATGAAGGAACTCGACGTTATGGAGTACTGGATTCACTTATTTTTTATTATTTGTTATCATAAATTTTCGGAATCGTTAGATTCCCTTTATCAAATGAATGTCGCTCCTGTTCACGTAAGGAGACTGAATACCGATATCGGAATACTCCGTTATTACAAATATTTTACAGACGCTGCCGCTCTCAATAACAACAAAGACAAAGGATCCGTTGAACAGGGCCGACATTCATTTGAAAAAGGGAATCTAACGATCCCGAAAATTTAGGATAACAAATAATAAAATAGAAGTGAATCCAGTACTTCAAAAACATCGAGTTCCTTCATTTTTTTTAAATGCTTCATAATAACGCCGAACTTCAACATAAAAAAATGATATATATATATATATATATATATATATATATATATATAATAATTTTTATATTTTTACATGGTTTCAAGGATTCCTTTCTAATACAAATACTTTGCACACAATTATATGAAATCAAGTATTCACATCTAATACTAGTTTCTTCACATTCAAATAGTCTCAAGTATTCATATCTAATATAAATAATTTGCCCACCATTATAAGGTATTAAATAGTAATATCTAACACTAATACCTTTCACATATTTATATGGTTTCAAGTATTTGTTTCTTTGTTTAATGGCATATTAATATTTGTGGGCTATTTAATGCCAAAACAACCTTATAGAAGAACAGTAGTGTTAATACTTAATCCATATCCAGAAGGTTTCAAGTATTCATATGTAATACAAATACTGTACACGTAGTTATATGGTATAAAGTGTTCCTATCTAATACAAATAATTTGCGCAATTATATAGTTTCAAGTATTCCTATTATATTATACTTATAATGTTCAAGTTGATCTCATTCACCCATAGATGAGACATTAAAGGGTAGTGCCACTCGAGGTCAGAGTGGAACTGGGAGTAATGGCGATGGAGTGTGACGTTACACTCTCCAGATTTTCAGAATTGGAACCTCGCCACCAGATGCAATTTATACGTGTGATGTACGTGTATGAATTGTATTAAATGAGGAAATGAATATTTGCCTGTGCGTATATATGTTGGGTTCGGTAAAAAGCCATCCTTGTAGAAGAAAAGTAGTGTTACTATTTAACCCATAGCTGGGAGGTTTCGAGTATTCATATCTAATATAAGTGAGTTGCAGATAGTTAAGTATTATCAAGTATTCTTATCTAATAAATATAATTTGCACACAGTTATATGGCTTCAAATATTCCTATCATACTATACTAATAATGTTCAAGTTGATATCCATGGAACCTTAAAAGGTAGTGTCACTCAAGGTCATAGTGGAACTGGGAGTAATGGCGATGAATTTTAATGTTACACGCTCCTGATCTTCAGAACTGGAACCTCACCACCAGATGCAATTTATAAGTGTGATGTACATGTATGAATTGTATTAAAGAAGGGAATTAATATTTTCCTGTGCGTGTGTATGTTGGGTTCGGTAAAAAACATCCTTGTAGAAGAACAGTAGTGTTAATATTTAACACATAGCTGGGAGATTTCAAGTATTCATATCTAATATAAATAATTGTTATACAGCTTCAAATATTCATATCTAATTCTAATAATTTCCACACATTTATATGATTTCAAGTAGTCATATTTTGAGTGGTTGTTTCTTTCTGTCTATCTATTCATCTATCTATCTATCTATCTATCTATCTATTTATCTCCTTTTAAGTGGTATCTATCTATCTATCTATCTATCTATTTATCTATCTCCTTTTAAGTGGTTGGTTCTATCTATCTGTCTATCTATCTATCTATCTATGTCCTTTTAGTTGTTTCTTTCTATCTATCTATCTATCTATCTTTTTAATGGTTTTCTATCTATCTATCTATCTATCTATCTAAGTGGATGTTACTATCTATCTATCTATCTATCTATCTATCTATCTCCTTTTGAGTGGTTGTTTCTTTCTATCTATCTATCTCCTTTTGAGTGGTTCTTTCTATCTATCAATCTATCTCCTTTTAAGTGGTTGTTTCCTTCTATCTATCTATCTATCTATCTATCTATGTATCTCCTTTTGAGTGTTTGTTTGTTTCTATCTCTCTCTCTTTCTCTCTCTCACTCTGTCTCTGTCTGTCTGTCTGTCTGTCTCTCTCTCTCTACACACACACACACACACACACACACACACACACACACACACACAACATATATATATATATATATATATATATATTCTCTTGCGACATGATTTCAAGCAGTCATATTTAATAAAATATATATATATTGCACACAGCTATATGGTATCAAATATTCCTATCTGATTTTAATCATTTTCACACAACTTTATTGTTTTTAAGTATTCTTATCTAATACTAATAATTTTCAAGTTGATATCTTTCACCCATAGATGGGTCCCTAATAAGTAGTTCCTCTCTGGGTCAGAATGGAACTGGGAGTAATGGCGATGAATTATTACGTTACACTCTTCAGATCTTCAGAACTGGAACCTCACAACCGGATGCAATTTATACGTGTGATGTACGTGTATGAATTGTATTAATCGAGAGAATTAATGTTTTCCTGTGCGTGTGTGTGTTGGGTTTGCTAAAATCAACTAATGTTTGATGGGATACTCAACCGCTTCCGGTGATGGCCTGACATAACATTACCTGGTGACTCGTGGTGGTATCATAAAAGAATTTTGCCCAAGGCCAGTTGACCATTCAGATGGTGATACGTGGCGCACCCTTATGCCTAAAGGACTTTACCTTATCGCCTGCATGGAATGCGGTAAGATAGGATGTACTCAATTTTGCGTAGGACTTGCTCGGTTGTTTTATCTATCTATCTATCTATCTATCTATCTATCTAATTTTGTTCATTTCTATTCGTTTGTTCATATCTTTCTAGTTGTTTATCTATCTATCTATCTATCTATCTATCTCCTTTAGTGTGGTTGTTTCTGTCTGTCTATCTATCTATCTATCTATCTCCGTTTGTGTGGTTGTTTCTGTCTGTCTATCTATCTATCTATCTATCTATCTCCTTTTGAGTGGTTGTTTCTTACTATCTATCAATCTATCTATCTCCTTTTGAATGGTTGTTTCTTTCTATCTATCTATCTATCTATCTATCTATCTATCTCCTTTTGAGTGGTTCTATCTATCTATCTATTATCTCCTTTTGAGTGGTTGTTTCTATCTATCTATCTATCTATCTATCTATCTATCTATCTATCTTGAGTGGTTGTTTCTATCTATCTATCTATCTATCTATCTATATCCCTTTTGGTTGTTTCTTTCTGTATCTATTATCTATTCCTTTTGAGTGTGTTTTATCTATCTATCTATGTAATCTTTCTTTTTATCTATCTATCTATCTCTATCTATCTATCAGTCTTTTATCTATCTCCTTTTGAGTGTTTCTATCTATCTATCTATCTATCTATCTATCTATCTATCTATCTATCTATCTATCTATCTATCTATCTTTAGTTTCTTTCTATCTATCTATCTATCTATCTATCTATCTATCTCCTTTTGAGTGGTTTCTATCTATCTATCTATCTATCTATCTATATCTATCTATCTATCTATCTATCTATCTATCTATCTATCTATCTATCTATCTATCTCTTTTATCTATCTTATCTATCTATCTATCTATTATATCTATGGGTCTATCTATCTATCTATCTATCTATCTATCTATCTTTGAGTGGTTGTTTCTATCTATCTATCTATCTATCTATCATCTATCCTATCTATCATCCCCTTTTGATTGTTTCTTCTTTTATCTATCTCCTTTTGAGTGGTTGTCTATCTATCTATCTATCTATTTGATGTTTTCTTTCTTTCTATCTATCTATCTATCTCCTTTTGAGTGCTATCTATCTATCTATCTATCTATCTATCTATAACTAGCTGTAAACTAGGGTTACCCCCAAAGGGGTCACTTGTTGTTCGTGGGTAGTGACCAGGGCCCGACATTAACTTTTTTCATGACCGTCCCGAACCAAAATTATCAACCGTCCCGAATGGGGTTTGAATCGTCCCAAATGGATTTGGACCGTCCCGAAATCAAAATATTTTTGTTTGATTCATTAGCATCATCTATACTTGTCAGTCATCAGTAGCATAATAACATGTAATAAAACATTAATAAAAGCTGAAGCAATGATAATTCTGTATATTTGGACAAAAAATCCATTTCCTAGTGTGTTTTGAGCTAAAAAAAAAATATATTTTTTTACTTTAAGTTACCCTGAGTTTGATTTATTCATAACAGAATTGCTTTAAAACTCTAATAAATATGTTTACTGGTTTAAAATAATATACAGATTCCAAAGATAAGATTAAAGAATACTCCAATGCTTTTAATATTTTTTTTTTCGTAAATAATTACGAAAATCGTGATTACAATTTCTGTTTACGTTTATTTTTCAGCGTGAAAAAAAAGGGACGTAATAATTAGCCTTGAAATTTGATGATCGTTTTTTGTCAACAAAATGATACCTTTTTTTAAAAAAAATCTATCTAAAATCAGTTACATGTCCAATTTTAATGAAATTTTCAATACTTATTTATTTATGAATACATTTTCTTTTGAAATAAGTTTTGTGTGAGAAATATTATTAGAACTAGTTTTAATTTTTCGGGTAGACCCCCACCCCAGATGATTTTTGTAAAGAAAAAAAGTTTTTTGTTTTCAACAAATAATTCACTGTCATATAAAGATAGATCTTTAAACCATTTAAATAAGTAGCCTTTTTTGTAATCCATACATATATTCTTTTTTGATGAACCTCAAGTCGAACATTAAATTTGAAAAAAAAATATATAAGGATAATTAATTTAATCACGTTAACTCTTTATTTTATTAAAATATGCAATTACATTTCGAAATGTGAAGAAAAAAATTGAATGTTGAAAAAACAAGATTTTTAACGATGTTTTTAATTTTAGTCTCTTATGATTTAAAGACTACCTTTAAAATAAATCCCTTTTTTGAATTAATAAAACCCGGTCAAACAATCTAATGTTTCTCAAAAGAAAATGTGTAGTTTCCAATATTCAAAAAATGTTATTTTAGAAATGAAATTAAAGTCGTTTTTTTTTAAGATAGAATTTTGAATATTTTTTCAATAAATAAAAACGTTAAGAATCATGCCTCATAGCAAATATGGTAGCCGGGTAGCGTATAAAGTACAAAAATTGACCGGAGTATTTTTTAAATTATCTAGTCCTAAATCTTCCTTTCAGATGACAGGAGAAAACAGATAAAAATCAAAATAATCTTAATTAATACATTTTTTTTTAATTGTACATCCGTTAAAAACTAAAAAGAAAAAAATGAATGTATAATCAGGAGTTTCTGTTTTGTTGAACCATGATAAAAAAAAGAACGCTAGTCGGAATTTGTTTATAACCTGCTATACTCGATAACGAGCAAAAACATTTTTATTGGAATTTTTTTCGCCTAGTTTCAATTTAAAAAAAAAATTCAATTTTCATGTAATCATTGGTTTCCTTTTTCGGAAATGACATGCTGAACCTTTTGAAATTTTTACCGTCCCCGGCAAACTGTCTCGGATGACGTATTGATCGTCCCGGATGTAATTTTTTATCGTCCCTGGGACGACGGGACGGCTTTAGTGTCAAGCCCTGGTAGTGACCCATAATGCTTAAGGACAGAATTCTGGTGACTGCGCCGTCCATGACATGTAACACTCCACTTTGGCCCTTACTTAGGTCGGTCGGAAAGGCCCCCTCAAATCAATTGGCCGGTAACGTCCAGCCCTAGCACCTATGTGATTGTCCCAACCTTATTGCCCTGATGGCAATCCCCCTTTTTATCATATATGTGTGGTGGCCGAGGTCTTAGTGTAATGTGTATGACATTAACCTGCATCTAGTGGGGAAGTTTCAATTCTGGAACTCTGGGGAATGTGGAGTACCCTTTATCACCATTACTCCCAGGTCCACTATGATACGGAGTGGCGGTATCTGTTAGGGTTCTATCTATGGGGTAAATAGATTAAAAAATAAAAAATTAAAAAATGTTTTTTTTTTAAATGAGTGTGAAAAAATATTAAATACCCAAGAATAATGAACAAGACAAAAAGTGTTTGGTATAGGTAACCCATCAATGGTTGACATACCGTAATACCAACCAACCAACCAACCAACCAACCAACCAGCCAGCCAGCCGATTTTAAAGACAAATATTTAAGTATTTCTACTGCAATGATTTCTACTCTATTGTTTGTATATGCATGGTTTTACCTTTTTCCTTACCTTTCTGGACACGTACAAAGGAATTAGATAGTGATTATCAGATAGAAATAAGAACGAAAAGAAAAAAGAACAAACAAAGGAAATAAATAAATGAAATTAAAAGAAAAGGAAGGACAAAGAAGCAATGGAGAAAAAAGACTTAGAAAGAAAGATAAAACGAAAAAGGAAGAAAGAGAATAAGCAAGGAAGCAAGGAAGAGTAGAAGAGAACAAGGAAGGAAGAAAGAAAGACAGACAGAAAGAAAAGAAAACGAAAACAAAGAAACGAAGAAAAAGGTACAGATAGAAAATAGAAGGTAGGGAAAAAACATAAAGAAGATGATGAAAGAAAGAACAAACGAACTAAGAAAGAAGGAACGAAGGAAAAAAAGAAAGAAAACAAAAAGGAAGTTGGAAGAAACTGATAGACAAACAAAGAAAGAAGATATAGAAAAAATATATAATGAAAAAGAAGCTATGAATAAGCGTAAAGAAAGAAAGAAAGAAAGAAAGAAAGAAAGAAAAAGAAAATGAAAAAGAAGCCTAGAAACTGATTAATAAAGAAAAAAAGAAAAAAGTAAAAAAATAGAAAAAAAAGAAAAAATGAAAAAGAAATGGATCATTTAGTTTTGAAGTGAATTCATTCTTAATGGATACACAATTTTTTATAAACACATTTTTCTATTTAATCCATAGATGGGACCTAACAGGTACTACCATTCCAGGTCAGAGTGGACCTAGGAGCAGGACGGTGAAGGGGTACTCTATATTCCCCGACCTCCAGAAATGGAACCTCACCATCACATAGAGTTTAACGTCATTCCCAGGATACGAAGACACTCAGCCACCGCCTTCTAGCACTCATACGATGAAAAGGGTTGGGGCTTGCCACAAGGGCAATAGTGTTGACACAATCATATAGGTTCTAGGGCTTGACGTGACTAAGGGCCAACGTGGAGTGTTGCATGTCATTGACTGCTCAGCCGCCTGGGTTCCATCCTTGAGCATCACGGGTGACCACCCACAATCAACAGGTGGCCACATTGTGTGTGTGTGGGGGGTCTTACCCCTCTGCATAGGTGCAGTCGGAGCATTCTAAAGAAGTTAGGAAGAAATGTAAAAAAAGAAAGAAAGAAAGAAAGAAAGAAAATGAAAAAGAAGCTAGAAAAATAATACAGAAAGACAGAAAGAAAGACGATGAAAAAGGAGCTAATAAGAAACTATTTGACAAGAAAGAAAGAAAGAAAGAAAGAAAGAAAGAAAAATAATGCGCAAAAGATGCAATGGATTAAAAGAAAACGTAGGAAGCCTGGCCTATTTTCTGCTCCTGTTAGCTATAAAGCTCCCTCTCTCTCTCTCTCTCTCTCTCTCTCTCTCTCTCACACACACACGCACACTCACACACACACATTCTCTCTCTCTCTCTCACTCACACACGCACCAAGTACACACACACACACACACACACACACACACACACACACACACACACACTGTTTAACTTTCTTTTAGGGTGTAACCTGTGTTGCAGCTTGGACTGTTGGGAAAAGAACAAGATGATGAAGAGTTTTGTTCTGTTACGTTACTTAAAAGAATTCGGTCGACATGTTAGATGCTCTCTCAATGTATACCAACCACGAATTTACCAACGCATACATCCATTTATTTATGGAATTGTAGTAAGATCTGAAGCAACATGGATTCTCGTAGATCTATAGAAGAAAAGAAAAACGGAGCTCCAAACTGTCACAAAAACTAAGATGAAGCATCAGTATTATCAATTTAACCAGTATTTTCTTCATCTTACTTTTAGCATATACTAGTTATAACACTAAACTGCATGCAATGGATGCTGAGACTCCTGTTCTGAAGCTATGGTGAGTGTGGAATAGTCCTTCATTGCCATTACTCTATGGTCCACTCTGACCCGGAGTGGTAGTACCTGTTAAGGTAGCATCTATGTTATTATTCCCCTTTGGTCAGTAAGGGACTGACGGGAACCCGGGTATGGGGTTTTCGCCATGTTACTTTTGGACTGGGGTTTGGACTGTGTGGACGCAGCTAATCACGTGCTCGGCACTGTTGGGCTAGTTAAGTCACTTCTAGGGTAGAAGCATTCTCTACCCTGTGTTAAATAAAACCTTGTTAATTTTCCAACAACCTGGTCTTGCATTATCATTTCAGTCTTCCGTCTTTTATCTGTATGTAAAATCATAACATTCTTCTATCACGGGTAGGATGTGACACAAGGTAGTAAAGTTCGTTTGGATTCAGAGTTTTCCTTCTCCTAGTCTCGCAGACCCATTATTACTTATCGCGAGTGAGATCCTCGCTGGTTGCCCCATAAAAATCCCCACGGAATTATATAACAATATAGTAAGAAATTTCCATTCAATCATTTACAATTTAAAAAAAAAAGATACAAATGATGCAATTTATTCAATCAATTCAAATTATATTTTAAAGCGAAAAAGAAAAAAAAAAAAAAGAAAAAAAAAGATAAACAAAATAACATGCAAATGACTTTCCCTTCTGTTACTTTTCAAATTTGAATTTTTAAATATTTTCCCAAATATAGATCAAATCTTCATAATTATTGATAAAAAATCAAGCCCCGGTGATATCTAATTTGTATATATATTTACTTTGTTGTTAATTGTTTTATTTTCGAAGTTTCCTCCGGGCCTACAGATACACACAACTGCCCTTTATATATGTATAGATTTTTCCACATACTGTTGGATTTATTTCCATTTCTTCCTAACACACACACACACACACACACACACACACACGCACACACGCATATTCACACACGCCTAACTTAATTACATATTGATCTCAGCTCTGTCTGTTGAGGTTTTAGAATACTTTGACTGCACCTCTGCATGGAGCCACCTGTTGGCCGTGGGTGGTGACCCGCGATTGTTAAGGGTGGAATCCTGGTGGCTGAGCAGTTCATGACTTGCAATACTCCACTGTGATCCTTACTTAGGCTAGACGGGTGGTCAGATAGGTCCTCTCCGATCGATCGGCTAGTCACGTCAAGCCCAAGCATCAATTTAATTGTCCTAACACTATTGCCCTTATGTCAATCCGCAACCCTTTTTATCATATATGTGCTAGAAGGTGGTAGCTGAGGGTCTTAGTGTCCTGGGTATGACGTTAAACTCTGATAGTGAAGTTCCTATTTCGGGGAATGTGGTGTACCCCTTTATCACCATTACTCCCAGGTCCACTCTGACCCGGAGTGGTAGTACTTGTTAGTGTCCCATCTATGGGTTAGAAAAAAGTGTTTATAAAAAATTGATTACCCATCAAGAATGAATTTATTTTAAAACTTTGTCGGCATTAAATGACCAATCGAGGTTGATATGCCGTAAAACAAAACAAACAAACGTATAGAATCGTTAGATTTTCTTTCTTGTCTACTTTTTCACATCTTTTAATTCATTATATTTTCGAGAACTCCACGTTTCGAAACTATCCACAACGTAACACAAAATATAGTTATTTACTAAGGAAGCGCGTGGTGTAATGGTTAAAGTCATGGGAAATGGACTCGTCGCCCTGAGTTCAAATCCTGGACGTGGTAATTGCATTTCACTTAGCGCTAATACCCTTGGGAAAGGTATGAATCCTACTCTCCCTCCAGTTATGGGTAAATAGCAGGGCAGACTGGGTTCGTTAACCATGGCTAGGTAATCAGTCTAGGAGAAGGAAAACTCTGAATTCAAACCGGTTGAACTCCGCTTAAGAAATTGACCTTGTGTCGTATCCTGCTCGTGCGGAGGGGTTAGTAAATATATATAGTTATTTACTAAGCATAGCTTAGATGTGGCACAAGGCCAAAAGTATGGGGTACCCGATGAGAACCGAATTCACTAACGATGGTTTGCGAAATCCAACTCGCTAACCATTACACCACGTAAAGTGCCCACGTCACACAACATATAACCACACAACGATTAGTCATCTATTAGTAGAAAACAGAAAAATTCTCCATAAAAAACAACAACAAAAAACAAATGGTAAAATATTTTTTTAAATATGACGACAGATTCTCGAAGCTATACTCATTAAAAGGAAACAACCAAGAAACTAAAATATCTACACGATTTAAAATGCCTTTAACCTTCGGAACAGAAATGACGTCACTAACACGTGACTTGAAATATAGAAAAAAAGGTTTATATTCCTATTAACGCTGTCATCAACAACTTTAAGATATTAGCCTCTAACTCAGTTGGGGGAGTCCCCGTGGCATAGTGGCACTCGTGCTGGACTGTGACATGGTTGTCAGTGAGTTCGAACTCCTTTCACGCTATTACGCTCATTTTCAGACTAATACCTTGGGGAAATATATAAAACTATTCTACCCCGGTCTATGCGTTAAATACGAGGGTGAGTCAAAAAATAATGCCATTTTGTTTAGGACAGGTATAATTACCAACACAGGAACATGTATCATACATTACAATGAAGATGGTCCTCTGTAGATCACATCCCTACTTCTCCACATAGTCACCGTTTTACATGTATCCCTGCTCCGTAAAATTGTATTGACTGTTCTTTGAGCCACTTCTTCACTACATATTTCACTTTCCCGTCACTGGAATCCTGTTTGCCTCTCAAACCCTCTTTCATGGGTCCGAAGAGATGATAGTCTGAAGGCACTAAATCTGGTGAGTATGGAGGATGCGGTAAAGTTGTTCACCCGAATAAGGCTATTTTCTCCCTTGTCCTGATGCTTGTGTGTGGTCGAGCATTGTCATGCAGAAGGAGGATATTGTAGGGTCTTGTCAGATTCTTGCAATTTAGGACTTAGTTTTATAAAAAATTCACATGAAATAAAGAAAATGGCATTACTTTTTGATTCGCCCTCGTAGTATCAGTACTATTCTTCTACTAGGATGACATTAAATAACCCACAGAGGTTGATATGCCATTAAAAAAGAGAAAGCAAACCATCTAACTCACCACTATACCTTGATAATTACCAACGTAAGTCGAACAAACTTGGAATTTATTGGTAGTTATTTACCCAACCCGTTCGTCACAGGTTGGATGTGATGTTATGGGACCCCGAGTGAGGATTGAACTTGTTATTCAGTAATAATGGATCTGCGAGACAAGTTTGTAAACCATTACTCAACGATGGGTCGCCCCTCAGAATTTATAGATAGGTATTTAACACTATTAACACATTGGGTAATCTGATCTATGCAGTAAAGTGAACAACTGACTGTAGGTGTGGTGCACCGCCTCAACAAAAACAATCTCCCTGGTCTAGTGCTATCTAAAAGGCAATAGAATCCCTCACTATCCGGCTGATACCGACAATAGGCCACTCCATCAATTTTACTTCATATTTACCCAACCCCGTTCGTAATGTAGATATGACACAAGGTCGCAAATATGTGGAATCCAACGCAGATCAAACTCGCTATTTAGTAGTAATGGATATGTGATAGCTTGCTAACCATTACACCACGATCAGCAGTATCAATTTCTCTCCGGAGGTTAAGAAAAAAAACGAAATATGAATTAAAGATATGTTAAAAGAGAAAGAGAAATAATGAGATGATATAAATATAGAAGAGAAAATGGCTTACCCTCGGGAACGAAGTGCGTTTGTTTATGTCTGGCGTGTAGGGGAAGCTAGAAACTCAGAAAGAGGAATGTGGCCGTTCCCAGCCATAATATAGTAGACACTATCTTAGAGCCAAAAGAACTGGTATGTCTAGATTTTTGGTGTATACAAATTTCCCCGAGATCAGCGACACCATAAAAGAAAGCACGAGTGATAAAACACCCAGGAACTCGGTATTGTTCGCATCGTAAAAGACTGTTGTACTATTGTTGCGGATTTCCCTGAGATCAGCCACACAATAAAAGAAAGCCCGAGTGATAGAACAACCAAGAACATTGTTCGCATCGTGAAAGACTGTTGTAGTATTGTTGTGGATTTCCCTGAGATCAACCACACAATAAAAGAATGTACGAGCGACCAAGCAACCAGGTGTTTTTGGAACTCGGTATAGTGCACACGTTGTTAAAGACTGCAGTAATATTGTTGTGGATTGTTGGAGAGGATTTCTGTCGTCAGACTTGGAACATAATATAATTTCAACTTGAAATTGATTCCCTGGGTCTATTTAAGTACAATAGATAAAGCAGGGAAAATGGAAAAGAAAAACAAGGACCAATTGTTTGTTTGAATTACTGAGATGAGGTTTGATAATCTGTATTATTTTGGACAGTTGTGTTCATCTTTATTGTTATATATACATTGGAGGCGCGTGGTGTAATGGTTAGAGTCGTAGGAAACGGAGTCGTTGACCCGAGTTCAAATCCTGGACGGGGCTGTTTACATTTCCCATAATGCTAAATAAAACCAACTATTCTCCCCCCAGCTATGGATAAATAGTAGGGCAGACTGGGCTCTTTAACCTTGGTTAAGAAGGGAATCTGAATTCAAACCTGTTAAACTCTGTTTAAGAAATTGACATTGTGTCACATCCTGGTCGTGTGGGTTTGGTACATATATATATATATATATATATATATACAACGTTTCGGTCCATGTACCCTCCGGCCTTCTTCAAGTGTTTCTTGTCGAAAGGGTTGGGGGTTTCCCATAAGAGCAATAAAGTCGGGACAATCATATTAAGTGCTATTACCAGCCGATTGATCGGAGAGGACCAGTGTTTAGCTCAAGTAAGGGCCAGAATGGAGTATTGCACACCATGTACTACTCAGCTACCAGGATTCCGTCATTGAACATCACAGATTACCACATACGGACAACAGGTGGCCTCATTGGGGGTGGAGGGCGTATCCGTCAGCTGAGATGCACTCTGCGTGTACTACAGTTCTAGTCGACAGGGCTTAAATTATTCTGGCTCATATTCTTATTCTCTACTTCAGGCCAAATAATGGAGGTTAACGAAAGTATAGTGACAAGATTAGGAAATGTTTCAACACCGATAAAGAAAAACAGAAGGAAGAGATAATAGCGAATTAATAAATTATTATTTGGTCGCAATGAAAGACATTTTTTTCGCACTCTTTATTGGCAAGATGCAAAATAAATGATAGAAATTTCTTTTCAAGAACTTTTAGTTTCATTTCACTTTTCCCTCTTTATATTTTGACTAGCAGGGGCTACTCGGCGTCGCCTGGGTAGGGGGATTTTTTAAAGTTAGTCCCGCAGATCCATTATTACTGAATCGTGAGGTGAATCCTCGTGGGATGCCCCATTTAAAAAAACAAATAGATTGATCCAGCTACTCTGAAAAGAAATGTTAATGTCTACTATCTAAATTATTAAATGAAAAAAAAATCCATGCTGTTATTATTTAAATTCTATTTTTTAAATTATCTTCATTAATATAAATCAAACCTTCGTTATTTTTGCTCAAAAACCAATGATGTATATATATATATTTACTTTGTCGTTAATTGTTTTATTTTCGAAGTTTCCTCCGGACATACACATACACACAACTGGCCTTTATATATGTATAAATGGTGGGGGTTTATCGTGTTCTGTTTTATTTTATTTTTATTTTTCTGCATTTATTTTTCACCTTTCTTTCTTTCTTTCTTTCTTTCTTTCTTTCTAGTCCTTTTTTCTTTTTAAAAATTCTTTCTTTCTTTCTTTCTTTCTTTCTTTCTTTCTTTCTTTCTTTGCAATTTTTCATTTTCTCGTTATTTCACATTTTTCTTTGCACTTTTTCGCTTTTCATTTCCCCAGATTTTAAAAAATTTTCTTAAAATTTTTCATTTCATATTTCTTTCTTTCTCTCTTTCTTTCTTTCTTTACATTTTTCCTTTTTCTTTTACTCTTTAATTTTTCATTCATTCATTCATTCATTCTTTCTTTCTTTCTTTCTTTACGTTTTACATTTTAGTTTATATTTTTGATTTCCTTAAAAGTTTTCATTTATTCTTTCTTCCTTTACGTTTTCTCTTGACGTTTTAATCTTCTTAAAATTTTACATTCATTTATTCTTTCTTTCTTTACCTTTTTCATTTTTCTTTGTTCTTTCAATTTCTTGGGATTTTCTTTCTTTCTTCCTTTCTTTCCTTCTTTCCTTTTTTTCTCTTTATTTCCCCTTTTCTTTGTTCTTTTTAATTTTCTCAATATCTCTCATTTTGTATTTCTTTTTAATTTCTTTCTTTTTTGTTGCTTTTTCATTTTTTTAAAATTCCTTTGTTTTCACTCTTCTTCTTTTTCTGTTACTTTTTCATTTTATTTCTTTTTCATGTTCTTCTGTCTCTTTCCTTTCTTCTTATTTTTCTTTCTGTTAATTTTCTTTCTTCCTTTTCATTTTTCCTTTTTTCTTTCTTTCCACATTTCCATTTTCACTGTTTTATTTTAAATTTATTTTTCTCTTTCGCTGTTGACATTTTTCATATTCTTTTTCTTTCTTTAATAGTTTAATTTTTCTTTCTTTTTCGTTTTCTTTCTTTCTTTCGTTTTCTTTCTTTCTTTCTTTACGCTTTTTCATTTTCCTCTTTTTTTCCTCTTTCTTTCTGTTTCTATTTTCATTTGAAGAAAAAGCTGATTCCCAATTTCATTATTAAGTTATATGTCTGCAATTTCTCAGATTAAAATAAAACCATCATATATTACATATATTTTTTAACGATGAGAAACAGAAAAATCAGCAACATCCACAAAGTGGTTGCGGTATAAAAGAAACAGCACATGGAAAAATCAAAATTAAAAACATACTAAAATAACGTTAATATCTATCCGTCACAAGACACCATTGGTGTTAATGTTAAGCATTCGCCGAAACGAAATAGTCCGAAACTAATACTCTAACGGACAACATATTAATAGGGAATGTTACTTTTTCATTTTTCGAAGTTTCCTCCGGACATACACATACACACAACTGCCCTTTATATATGTATAGATGGTGGGGGTTTATCGTGTTCTGTTTTATTTTATTTTTATTGTTCTACATTTATTTTTTATTTTATTTTTTTGATAATTGCTCATTGGTCAAATCACAATCTGGTCACATGTATAAAGGACAAAAACCATTTGTCAGCTGAGAGTGACGCAGGAAGCGTTGATAAACAATTACGTTCGATGCAGGCTGAGAGGTGATCAATCAAGACCGGGTCAGGTTAGCGAGGGGATATGATGTTGAAAAGACCTGGACCCCCCACCCACCCCAATAAGCTAGAGAACATCACTGATGATGCCTCCAACCACTTCTTAGAGATGTATTTTGCAAAAAAATAAATTTTATAACGATAAATATGGGTTGTGTCAAATAATTTCTATTTTTCATGGTAAGGTTAATGCAGATATGCTGATAAGTACTCGTCCTAAGTCCTCGGCGCACAAAAATTTAAAAGGACGCAGTAAAATCGTATCCATGCGTTCCAGTGTTTTTCGTTTTTCTTCCCTTACCATTTCAAGCTAACTGTAAATACATTTCAATAGTTTCTTAGAAATGAATTATACAGGATATGTTACAAGGTAGGAGTTAGACGGCTTTAGTTAGGACCCATAAATTTTCCCGGGAACTCATTCAAAGCAAATATGTGCGACCCGGGACGCACTAAATAATAAAGCTATCAGCATCCCTGTTGATGTAATGTGTAAACAATTGAGATAAGTAATGAATTCAACTGAAACCGAATTTTGAGGGTTAATAAAAGGAATCAAAGATATTCCACCAAACAAAAACCTAGAAAATAAATCGTAAAAGGTCAAAACTTTCTGCCATGTAAAGGTGTTATTATGTCGTAGAGTCTCAATTCTTTCTTTCCCTCGTTTTTAATATTAGGGTCTTTACCTCTTCTTTTATCAGGATGGAGTGGGGTGGGTGACTTTTCTCCAGATCGGGGGTCAGTTCTGCTCGGTCCATTTCTGTTCCTTTGTTGGTGTATGTTCTTTTAGTTATCAGGAGGAAACACGCGAGGACGGGGAGCTGTCGAGCACACGTCGGATTTGCGTGTGCCTCATTCAGGCCGATCAAACTCAAATAATCTATATCCCTATTTTCTGTCTCCCTCTCTCTCTCTCTCTCTCTCTCTCTCTCTCTATCTCTATCTATATATATATATATATATATATATATATATATATATATAATATATATATATAATATATATATATATATATATATATATGAAATTAATATTTAGAAAAAACAAACACATGATATTTAAAATTCGCTGACAGAAATCTGTTTCGATCCTTTATTGAAGTGGTCTTCATCAAGAGCGATGTGTGTATATGAGATGTGTATATATATCACTCATATACACACATCGCTCTTGATGAAGACCACTTCAATAAAGGGTCGAAACAGATTTCTGTCAGCGAATTTTAACATCATGTGTTGTTTTTTCTAAATATTAATTTCATACTGTCGGATTCACTTCCATTCACTTTTTTCATATATATATATATATATATATATATATATATATATATATATATATATATATCCCTTCTTTCTTTCTTTCTTTCTTTCTCCTGCATTCTCTCCTCTGTACACTTCTTTTCTCTCGCTTTCTCATCTTCTTCGCTTTTGTCTCTCCCTTTCTTTCTCGACCTCCCCTTCTTTCTGGCCTTCTCCTCCACTATCCTCTCCTTTTCTTTGCGCTTTCCTTTCTTTCTCTCTTTCTCCCCACACACATACTCTCTCTCTCTCTCTCTCTCTCTCTCTCTCTCTCTCTCTCAGGTCATCTTCTTATCTTACTCGGTCGGTGATTTTTCTCCTACCACCCTGTTTCTCGCTGTTCCATGTTCTTGTTTGCTAGGATGAATACCAACATCTTCTTTTTGTGTACTCATATCTTTTTTTTTAAATTTCCAATTACATTAAAACACTCGTCCATTGATGGAAAATGATCGACCGCTCCCTTTAACAGTTCTCGGCTAACTAATTTTAAAGTTAAAATCCATCTTCTAACTTCTAGGATTTTAGTCACCTGAGTTTACAATTCCATATTTCAAACAGCGATTAAGGGTCATTGCCTGTCAATCAAACCCAGTTGAACTCAGGTAGACATTAACGGTTCCCACTTTTAGGACAACTATTAACTTTGTTTTAAATTATGGACACTACATACCAAATAAAAGGTTTGACCAATCTGCTATTGAAAATTTCTCTGAATGTTTGAGATGAGGCTTGAAGATTAGTATTATCTGCGTTATTCGGACTATTGTCCCCATCTTCATTGTTATTTGTGCAACGTTTCGGCCGATATACCCTCCGGTCTTCTTCCGGTATTTCTTGTCGGACTCGGGATACCCCCCTGGATTAAATAAAGGGTTAGGATCAAAGTTCCGTGATGGCTCCCGAATACGACAAGAAAGTTCCCGAGTTCGAAAAGAAGATTCCCGAGTCCGAGAAGGTTCCAGAGTTCGACAAGAAATACCTGAAGAAGGCCGGAGGGTATATCAGCCGAAACGTTGTACAAATAACAATGAAGATGAGGACAATAGTCCGAATAACGCAGATAATGCTATTTAAAACTTTCAGACTTCTGGTTGTGCTTGAAATCTAAAGAAGTGTTTTTCATCTAGATGCCAAAATTTGTGTGTATAATTCGATCAAGAGTAAAGCAGAAATTTCTGAAAAGTGGAATAAAAGTAAGTAAGTAAAGTCGTTGGGGTGACCTAAAGTCGGTATCAGTCATTCCGCGGGGGAGTCTATCCCCTTTTCACATTTGCTCTAGACCTAGGAGATTGTTTTTTGAGTCTGAGGTGGAGCGCCACACCTACCACAAGCTCCTTACTTTACCGCACAGATATCCTTGTGATACTCATACGCTGAATTAGCGAGGGCCAGTATCGAACCCAGAACCTTGTGGTTTCTAGGCTGATGCTCTACCGACTAAGCTAAGCCGGCCCATTCTCTGATTTTTTTTTAGATGAGGCTTGATAATTTGTATCCCTTGCTTCCGATTCCGACAAGAAGGTTCCAGAGTTCGAAAAGTAGGTTCCCAAGTTCGAGCAGGGGGTCCCGACTTTGAGAAGGTTCCCGAGTCCGACAAAAAATACTTGAAGAAGGCTAGAGGGCATATTGGCCGAAACGTTGTGCAGATAACAATAAAGAGGAGAACAACAGTCCGAATAATACAAGTAATACCAAAAGGGGTTGGTTTGTTGGTTTTAAAGCATGTCAACCCTTGTTAGGTTTTTTTTTATACCGATGTCAGTTTAACAATTATGGTTTTGTATAGGCTATAAACATATATCTGTACGAATAGAAAAAAAAGAGAGAAAAACAAACAGAGAGATAAGAGAGAGAGAGAGAGAGAGAGAGAGAGAGAGAGAGAGAGAGAGAGAGAGAGAGAGAGAGAGAGAGAGAGAGGGGGTAAAATATTGGAAGAAAGGATTAAAAAGAAAAATAAGTAGTGGTTTTAATAAGAAAATTGAATGGAATATATACACAGATATAAGTAAACATTTTCTTATCTCAAACATATCTATTAGACCCATAAATGCAACACTAATAGTTACTACCAACTGGCACAGAAGGAACATAGGAGAAATGGCAACGAAAAAATGGTTATTCCTTTTTGTCTGTTCATTTCTATCTATCTATCTATCTATCTATCTATCTATCTACATAAGTAAATAATCCAATTGACAGGTATGTAGGGGATGATTCTATTTGGGATCATCTAATCTCACTGTACATCCACAATATATTTGATTATTTTCTATTGTTGTTATTGTTATCATTTATAGTTTTTTTTATGTGGGCGCGTTCGAAGGGAGAATTTTCAATGGTCTTGTAAAAAAAGAAAAGGAAAGGAAAAATACTTCCTCTATTCTGTTTTTCTCAGTCTTTATGTAAATGCTATCTGATGATACTAGGCTCATGTTGAGTTCTGGTCGAAAATAAATGTATTATAGTCAAATGAGGTTTTTTAAAATTTTTTATTTCTTTAACAGTTTATCTATCTATCTATCTCTCTCTCTCTCTCTCTATATATATATATATATATATATATATATATATATATATATATATATATATATATATATATATATATCATTGTTCATATCTATCTAACAATCTATATATCTATCTATTAGAATCTGTTCATATTTATGGGCATCCAATCGTGGTGTAATGATTTGCAAACTAGTCTTGCAGATCCATTACTAGTGAGTAGCGAGTTTAATCCTCGCTGGATGTCCATACTTGGGACCTTGTGTCCCATCCTATCCGTGGCGAATGGCTTGGGTAAATATCTACTTTATTCTTATGTATTTATCTCTCTCCCTATCTATCTATCTATCTATCTATCTATCTATATCTATCTCTATATCTATATCTATATATATATATATATAATATATATATATATATGTACATGTATGTATATATATATATATATATATATATATATTATATATATATATGAAATAAAATGGAACTTAATCCGACAGTGTGAATTTGATATATTTTTTTTTTTTCAATATATCAAATATATATATATATATATATATATATATATATATATATATATATATATATATATATATATATATATATATGTTCATATCTTTCTATCTATTCTACCCTGTTCGTATCTATTTAGCTTTCTAATCAGCTCATATCCATCTATCCTACTCTTTGATATCTATCTATCTATCTATCTATCTATCTATCTATCTTAATCAGTTCATATCTATCAATCTATCTATCCTACTCTTAATATCTATCTATCTATTCTACCCTATTTGTATATATTTAGCAATCCTATTTTGTTAATATCTATCTATCTATCTATCTATCTATCTATCTATCGATCGATCTATCGATCTATCTATCTAATACAACGTAACGTCTTCAGAAATTCTCATGATTACAAACAATTTTATTAACTCACTCTGTTATCAAATACACAAAAAGATCTTTTGTGATAGGCTGACCAATATTGTTTCGTTGAAACGCTTAATCAAAGATAATGGAAGACTCGAATAAAAAGACAAAACAACACCCCCCCCACACACAAAAAAAATAACCCGGATATCTATCCAATCGATCTTATATCGAATTATAAAGAAAGAAGAACGTTGATATAAACAAAATTAAAAGCGAAAGAAAACAATCATTAAAAAAACCGCTTGCAACTTAAACGTTTGTACACACATAAAAGACTCAGCAGACAAGAGAGCGACTCCTTTGGAGACACGTAAGAACTACCATTGCTACTAAGGGAGATAATAACGATTGTATTTATTGTTTCTTTTTTTTCTGGTTTGATTAAAATGGAAACAGATTCATGAGAGATCGGAAGGGAGCGATGAATGGTTTAGAATAGAGAATTGTATTTATTACTCTTATGTTATTTCTTGTCACGTTTAATCCTTTTTTTTCTCTCTATCGTCCTTTGAAGATTGTTAGGACGAGGTTAGTTGGTGGGGGGTTCTACAGGTATCGATGGGGGTAAAATTATTTGCAAGAAAAGAAAGATAGGAAGAGAGAACTAGAGATGAATAAAGGTTGATAACAGAGAAAAGATAAAGAGACCCAGTGAATTAATGAAAAAGAAGAGATAGATAGATAGATAGATTGAGAGACAGACAGACAGACAGAGTCAGAGAGAGGTTTTCGAAAAGAAAGAAAAAGTAATCGGGGATTTTAGCCCTTGAAGAATAAGCATAAGGGAGATGAACAGATTGATAGATATGAGTGGACTATGATAGATACATATGAGTAGACAACGCAAGATAGATAGATAATTTGACTATTATAGATAAAGTAGACTATGATACACACACACACACACACACACATACATATATATAATAGAGTGATATATATATATATATATATATATATATATATATATATGTGTGTGTGTGTGTGTGTGTGTGTGTGTGTGTGTGTGTTGTGAAAATGGAATTGGAATTGAATCCGACAATATGAGGAAGAATGAATAAAGAAAAGAAAGTACAGAATGAATAATAAAAGATGAATTTAATCAATATCACTTACACATGTGTTTCGGTCAGTTTATCCTTATGTACACGATTCAAACTATTGTTATCATTAAATAAACAAATGAAACGAAATAATAATAATAGAAAAATGTGAAAATATTCCGTACACAGAGAAAATTCGACCTTCATCAGAGTGAAATTTTATTTTGAATGAAAAAATTCGTTGGAGAACAACGGAGAATTTTTTAGAAATGTTCGAAGATAATTTTAAAAAAAATTCTATTATTATTATTTCATTTCATTTGTTTATTTAATGATAATAATAGTTTGAATCGTGTACATAAAGATAAACTAACCGAAACACATGTGTAAGTGATATTGATTAAATTCATCTTTTATTATCCATTTTGTACTTTCTTTTCTTTATTCATTCTTCCTCATATATATATATATATATATATATATATATATATATATATATATATATATATATATATATATATATATATATCAGTAGAGTATGTGTAATAAGAAACAAACACACATCGTTAGGCTTAAGAAAGCTTTATTATACTTAGAATAATGTTACAGATTATTGTTGTTGTCCCCTGACGAACTCAAAACATTAAAATACACCCTCGAAAAAAAACAAAAAAACTCTGCACTAAAATTTACAATAGAACACAATATCAACAAAAAAAAATCCCCTTTCTAGACGTACTTACCGATTCCAGTAACAAAAAATTCATCACATCAGTATATAAAAAAACAACCAGCCTAAACTCCACATTACTTAACTACAATAGTGAATGTCCCCTAAAATATAAAATAGCCCTCATTAAAAACCTAATCCATAGAGTCTTCTACATTTCCTTATCTAAAACAATATTCTACAAAGAACTTCGTAAAATTAAACAAACCCTCGTTAAAAACAACTTCACTAACAAAACCGTAGATCAACAAATAAAACTATACCTGGACACCATTCACAAAAAATAACAATAACAACAAAAGTGTGTCCTATATGCCGTCAAATACGGTAATTTCGAAAATTCCGAAATTATTTTTCATAATTGTTATCGTACAAAAAAAAAATTCTTCGCGAAAAATCACGTAAAAAAATCACCGAAAACAATCGCAGCATTTAAAACTTGGGAATCCAAAATTTCTTGGATTGTCGGTCAAGATTCGGCACAGAATGTTTTGAATTTGCTCACGGAGTCTGCCTGATACCAAAGTGGTATCATATGTTAGGATACAGCATCTAGGTGTGAAGTTGAAAAATATGACACACTAACATTCGCATTTATTATCAGATATGTTGTTTGAGAGCCTTATGTGGCCCTTTGTTGGAGGCCGTGGTGTAATGGTTAGAGTCGAGGGAAATGGACTCTTCGAGCCGAGTTCAAATCCTGGCCGAATACAGTTCACATAGCGCTAATATCCTTGAGAAAGGTCTTAATCCAACTACTTTTCCTCCAGCTATGGATGAATAGTAGAGCAGACTGGGCTCTAACCTTGGTTGGGCAACCAGTCTAGGAGAAGGAAAGCTCTGAATTCAAACCTGTTAAATCCGCTAGGGGTGACCACTACTAGAATAGGCCCAGTCTTAATTAGTGATCTATTTCACTAATTTTTTTTTTTTAAATTTAAACATTTTTAAACGGGTCGCAAGAAATACTGAGAGCCACCTGTGGCTCTCACAATATTGAAAGGGTTAAATGCTAAAATCTTAAAATCAAAAAAGACTAAAGATTCAGTCTCGATATTTTTTGATCACACATCATATATTGGCATCACGTGTGCACACGTCTGTACTTGTAAAATCCTTCGTAAAACAGGTGCTCACGTACATATACGTGCGTAAATAGACGAGAACGGTGCGAACTCTATTCGTACATGAAAGACTAGCAATGCAAAGGTAGCGGGCAACATCACGATTAGATCGGCCCGTGGCGCCACCTACCGGCAGACCCATGACGTTTCAGAGTAAAAAATAGATGACAAAGTAAGACTACCGCTGTCTGTCGCTGCCGGATGTCGCAGTTCACATAATTTCCTGCGTGATATTCCCGCTTTACTCCTATTGTTCTTTAGATTTTTTGTATAGTTTTCGCGCTAATTTCTACACTTTGTAAATACCATTTGGATTGCAACTACAACAGCGATAAAGATCTTATTGTATTACGTATTCATGTTTAACAGATTATTTTTAGATCAAAAATACATAGTCATTTATTTTAGCTGTGACAATTGAGTATAACTTTTCTTTTCTTTTCTTTAATGACCCTGTTTGAAAGGCTGCATCTAAATCTATTCATATTTATCGATCTATCTATCTATCTATCTATCTATCTATCTCTCCCTCCCTCCCTCTCTCTCTCTTCTCTCTCTCTCTCTCTCTCTCTCTCTCTCTCTGAATATATATATTATATATATATATATATATATATATATGATAGTAAGTAAATAAAAAATGTGTTTATTTGATATGGCTTTTAGCCGACAATTTTTGGAAGATATGTGCTTAATTGAAGTCATATCTAATTTTTGAAAATTAATTAGTTAATAATTAATGAAATTAGGCGTGCATATATGTTCAATTGAAAATATATGCCCGCCTATCTTCATTAAATATTAACTAATTATTTTTCATAAATCAATTAAGCACATATCCTCCAAATATATATATATATATATATATAATATATATATATATATATATTACACTAAATCGTCTAAGATGAAATGAAAAGAAAATGTAAATACTGATTATCTGGTATTGCTTATCCACCGAATTCTTATTTTTTATACGTGTCGTCACCTCAGCTAAATAATGGACCATTCCGTTTTCTTTAGAAAGAAAGAAAGAAAGGGAAGAAAAATAACATGCTACACAGAAAAATATTAGAAAGAAAGATAATAGTGGAAAGATGGGGATAGGGGTAAGCGTGAGGATGTGTTTCAATAGAACATAATTAAAAGACGAAAAGAAGGAAAGAAAAAAGTGTGTGTGTGTGTGTGTGTGTGTGTGTGTAACATGACTGGTAGCCTTGATGATGAGATCTGCTTTCGGAATGACTTCCCTAAATAGCTGTTTTATGGGGAACTTATAAACGGAAAGCGTTTGGCTCAATGGCCCAAGATGAGATACAAGGATTGCCTGAGGTCGACCTTGAAAAAATGTAACATCGATGAGAAGACCTGGGAGAGTAAGGCTTTGGACCGTGGGCAGTGGAGAAGAGCTTTACAGGAGGGCACAAAAAAAGTTTTAGACCAACCGTATACAGCTTGAGCAGTTGAAACGAGATATTCGCAAGAATAAAAAAATAGACAACCAAGGGCTTCAAATCGGTCTACAATGTGACCAGTGTGGAAGGCTATGTATGAGCAAGGCTGGCCTGATCAGTCACCAATCTGTGCATCGGCGGGATGGACTAATAAAATACCCCATGCTCCCTGGAATTACCTGTAAATGTGGGAAGATGTGCAAGACTTTGGACTAAAAGTCACTTTCGTGCAACTCATTGTTGAACTTTTTGAAGCTCACCATTATATTCTTTGAATAGTTGAACTTTTTTTATATCAAGCAATGGCAATACTTGAACACGAGTTTGCTGCCATCATGTATGTATGTATGTGTGTGTGTGTGTGTGTGTGTGTGTGTGTGTGAGAGAGAGAGAGAGAGAGAGAGAGAGAACGATATATAATGTTTATTAAACTTTTTACATATTAAACTATTTTTAATAGTAATAGTAAACATATCAAACGGTGTGTTGTTGTTGTTGGCACCCCTCCGTCTACTAAAGACGATGGTGTAGCGTCCATTTTTTATTTTTAAAAAATCTGCAACTGCGTGAGTGGCTGAACAGACCAATTCTTGAATGGCAATCCCTGGTGCAGTGACTGCAAGCAAACAGTGATGCCTGCTGGAGTTGCTGCTGTCTCTCCTTCCTTTTGGCTTTCTTTCCGTGGCGGCTACTTTCTTCTCTTTTTCACTCCTTTTCGTTCCTTGTTTGACGAGGAGTCGCCAGGTCGCACTGTCTTCTGCATAAGCCTCCCATGTATTGGTGTTAATGTGGCATGTCTTCATGTTTCTCTTGCAGATATCTTTAAAGCGCAGGCGTGGTCTCCCGACTGATCGGGTGCCCTCTGCTAATTCACCATACAGTAGGTCTTTGGGGATGAGGCCTTTGTCCATCCTCCTGGCGTGACCAAGCCAACGCAGGCGTCTCTCGCAGATGATGGCGGGCAAACGCTGTAATAATTAAATTATCATACTGTGGTATATTCAAAGGTCCTTCTAGTTGTTAATTATTTTCTTGCTCTCTGCATTGAAAACACAATATTCAACAAGTCTGATCTCACTAAAATATTCTTCATGAATAATAAAATGTTAAAACACTGACCAAATGCATATACGAGGGTGAGTCAAAAAGTAATGCCATTTTGTTTAGGACAGGACAAATTACCCACACAGAAACATGTATCATACATTAAAATGAAGCTGGTCCTCTGTGGATTACATCCCAACTTCTCCCCATAGTTACCGTTTCTCTCAATAGCAATGTTCCATCTTCGAATGAGACCATGTATCGCTGCCCCGTAAAATTCTGTTGACTGTTCTTCGAGCCACTTCTACGTTAGAGATTTCACTTCCTCATCACTGGAATAATGTTTGCCTCAGACTATCATCGGTCCCATGAAAGGGGGTTTGAGAGGCAAACATTATTCCAGTGACGAGGAAGTAAAAAACTGTTTCTGCGAGTGTGAGTCAAAAAGTCATTCTACAGATTTCACTTTTCATACTCACCAGATTTAGCGCCTTCAGACTATCATCTCTTCGGTGCCATGAAAGAGGGTTTGAGAGGCAAACATTATTCCAGTGACGAGGAAGTGAAATGTGTATGAAGAACTGGTTCAATTAGAAGTCAACATACTTTTAAGGGGCCGGGATACATGCTCTCATTCGAAGGTAGATCATTGCTATTGAGAGAGACGGTGACTATGTGGAAAAGTAAGGATGTGATCCACAGAGGACCAGCTTCATTTTGATGTATGATACATATTCCTGTGTTGGTAATTATACCTGTCCTAAACAAAATGACATTAATTTTTGACTCTCCCTCGTATGTTTGTAGATGGATTTTCTTTTATTGCCTTGTTAGGAACACCTTTTTATAGATAAAAGTATTGGTATTGACATTGGGATGAATAATCTATATATTAGTACGCTTGTTCCTTAATCTTCGGACCGTTATCAGCTTACAACACCCTCTGATTAAAAATGAGACTGTTCAAATCGTCGAAGTGGAAATCTAAAAATGTAAACCTTGATTATCTGGTGTTGCTTATCTACCGAATTCTTATTTCTTATGAGTGTCATCACCTTCGCTATATAATGAACCATCCCATTTTATTATAAAGAAAGGTGGGATGAAAAGGGACACGCTGCACAGAAACATATAAGAAAAAAAAAAACGCAAAGAAAGAAAGAATAAATGAATGACAAATTTTAAGAAGACTAAAATATCAAAAGAAAGTGAAAAACGTAAAGGATGAATGAATGAATGAAAGAAAGAAATAATGAAAGCTTTTAAGGAAATAAAAAAGATAAACTAAAATGAAAAACGTAAAGAAAGAAAGAAAATGAATGAATGAAAAATTATGAAAAGAATTAAAGAGTAAAAGAAAAATGAAAAATGTAAAGAAAGAAAGAAAGAGAGAAATATGAAATGAAAAATTTTAAAGAAAATTAAAAAAAACTGGGGAAATGAAAAGTGAAAAAGTGCGAAGGAAAATGTGAAATTACGAGAAAAGGAAAAAGTGCAAAGAAAGAAAGAAAAAAAGAAAGAAAAAAAGAAAGAAGAAAGAAAGAAAAAAAGAAGAAAGAGAAAATAGAGAGCGTAGTTGAGCTCACTAATCTGTTTCAATCGAACTTAATGAAAAGATGAAAAGAAGTTAAGAAAAAAAGAAGCGCGAGTAGATAATGATTGATGTTGCATTTAACATTTTGTACTTTATAAAATCAGCAAAAGAAGAGAATGGCAAAAATATTCCAGAGGTGAGAAATACGAGGAAAGAAACTATCATGATAGAAATTATGTTTACATTTCGAAATTTTAACTGTCAAAGATAAGATCAATCAGCAAATCCAGTGTTATGTCTAAGTACATGTGAACATGGCAACAAAGAATTTTCCATCGAAGTATTTATAGAAAAGATAGAAGCAACCTCACGATGATGTGATAGTGATTGAAGACGACATTATAATTCAGAACCAATAATATTAACGATTCTTCTTTGGTTAATATTATCTGCGTTATTCGGACTATTGTCCTCATCTTCATTGTTATCTGTACAACGTTTCGGCCGATATGCCCTCCGGCCTTCTTCAGGTATTTCTTGTCGGACTCGGGAACCTTCTCGGACTCGGGAACCTTCTTTTCGGACTCGGGAACCTGAAGAAATACCCGAAGAAGGCCGGAGGGCATATCGGCCGAAACGTTGTACAGATAATAATGAAGATGAGGACAATAGTCCGAATAACGCAGATAATACTAATCCTAAAGCCTCATCTCAAACATTCAGAGAAACATTTTTCTTTGGATTTTATCTAAATTATCTAGAGTAGCTATCACCCTTTCAGCACTCTACCAGATGGTCTGGCTCATAGCCTTAAATATTCTACGATTAAGGACTTCAACGGTGGATTATTAAGCTGATTGATAGTCGGACTGATCTTACTGCATTTGGCTATACTGCATTTGACCCTCCTCTATTTTTGTAAGTTGTCTTGTAACACATTGTTCTGTGTTTTTGTATGTATCCATTAGCACCTGATACTGGTGCAGAATAAATATATTAAGCACCCAGTTTCTTCTGCGTATATATTTAACCTTTGCTATACCCCTCAGCACGAACAAGATGCGACACAATGTCAATTTCTTAAGCGGAGTTTAACAGGTTTGAATTCAGAGTTTTCGTTCCCCTAGACAGCTTACCTAACCAAGGTTAAAGAGCCTAGTCTGCTCTACTATTTACCCATAGCTGAAGATAGAATTGGATTCAGACCTTTCCCAAGGGTATTAGTGGTATGTGAAATACAAACAGCCTCGTCCAGGATTTGAACTCGCGTCGACGAGTCCATTTCCTACGACTCTAACTATTACACCACGCACTTCCATAATTTCTCCACAATTTCTTCTGTGTATTATTTCACCCCAACGATACAATAATCTAGAATCTCAGAGTATACAGCATAAGCAGTAGAGGCAATTATACTCCATTCAAGGGTTTTTGATTTTTTCTCTCTCTATTCCTGTTTGGCATCTCAGGATGGGTGTTAATAGCAGTTTTGCGGCAAACTTATTGTTTAATTCAGCGGATTTTTCATTTCCATGGCAAGTAAGGCTGGGTGATTTTACAAATTTCCCCGCCTTGCCACACTATCTCTTATTATAATGGAGATTGTGTGTTTTTCTGTCTGTAACCGAAACTATATTCCTACTCAAGTCACAATTCCCTTAGTTATTGACATCACATTCTCAATGGTTTTATTTTTATTTTAACCTCAATTATTAATAAAATTGTTTTACATTATTAATACTGTTAACCATATCTACACGATATTTACCGAGTACCCCACTTGTACGGGTCAGGCACAAAGTCCCTATTAACGTGGGACCACCCACAAGCCGAAGCTCATGGAGTGACAGGTGAAAAATTGCGTCGATCCCGTCGGCATTCACCCTCAAGGGGGTGCCTCAGGCACTGGGCAATAAACCCAGCCCTGCCCCTTTAAATCAAGGGGGCAGGTGTTGCCTGGGGGGATGGCCCCCTGGCATCGACGCCGTTAATTATATCAATGGTCCAGAGGCCGAAGCCACTGTTGACCATATCTACATAGTATTTACCGCGTACCCCACTTGTACGGGCAGGCACAAAGTCCCTATTAACGTGGGACCACCCACAAACCGAAGCTCATGGAGTGGCAGGTGAAAAATTGCGTCGATCCCGTCGGCATTCCCCCTCAAGGGGGGCGCCTCAGGCACTGGGCAATAAACCCAGCCCTGCCCTTTAAATCGAGGGGGCAGGTGTTGCCTGGGGGGATGGCCCCCTGGGATCGACGCTATTATTATAACAGATCCAGCGGCCGAAGCTCACCGGACCCCCGGTCGAAACCGGGTGGGTTTGCATACTATATTTACCGCGTACCCCACTTGTACGGGTCAGGCACAAAGTCCCTATTAACGTGGGACCACCCACAGCCGAAGCCCATGGAGTGGCAGGTGAAAAATTGCGTCGATCCCGTCGGCATTCCCCCTCAAGGGGGCGCCTCAGGCACTGGGCAATAAACCCAGCCCTGCCCCTTTAAATCGAGGGGCAGGTGTTGCCTGGGGGGATGGCCCCCTGGGATCGACGCTATTATTATAACAGAACCGGTCCAGCGGCCGAAGCTCACCGGACCCCCGGTCGAAACCGGGTGGGTTTGCATACTAACAACATGCAATTATATTTATATATATAACAAAATAGCGGTTTACAGTGTGAATGGGAAGGCTAATTTGCATATTGATATTAAAAAATCGAATTTGATAAATATGTGCTCAGTGTTATTGATTTCTAATTGTTTGGTTTTATTTTAATGAATATAATAAAAATCTCTTCAATGAATCTTAAATGAAATCCATTAACAAGAAAAAATAACAGTCATTTTATTCTTTACTTCCTATTTTAACTAAATACTTAAATCAGAAAAAAATAACAATGAAAGATGAGAGTGATGGAAGAGTAAGTTTCAGTTGTTATATTTTTCGATTATAGCCCCCTCTGTTTCAAACCTTTTTATCTGCATTCTTATTTAGTATCATTAGTCTTTCTAATTTAATATAATATTTTATTACATTAACACTTAAATACTTGCACCCGGAGGGTGCATATATTTGCTAGTGTATATAAAATCCGTATCATTAATATGAATGGAGAAGGGTGTATATGGTTCGTTATTTTGTTTCAATGTATTGGTAGAAATAATTTTTTATGTTAGATTTTTAATCAACTTCAGGCTTATTAACTATTTGCCTACTTTAAACCACTCACAGCGGCTCTCCCACTACTGCGATCTTACCCATACCATGGCCAAGCAAAATGCCCCCGCCCCAAAAAAAAACAACAACTGATGGTTAGTTCATTATAGTTTACAGAATGACTCAGATTACAGTAATAATTGTTTGAATAGAATGAGTTCTGTGGTGAGAATTACACGTTTGGTAAATATACCAGTTCGCGGACACGCAGACACTCGTGATTTTTATAAATTTTATGGTTTGCGTGCGCGTGTTGGTCATGTTTGTGGCGTCGTAGTTTCGAAATTCTGGTTGAATCCTATCAAGAAAACACTTGATATCATCCACACACACACACACACACACACACACACACACACACACACACACACACACACACACACACACACACACACACACATATATATATATATATATAGTATCCAATTGCCGCTTTAACTTTTCCGTTGCAGTGGCATCAGTAAATAATCAAAAAGTGCGCAATATATTAAACACATAGAGCAGTAATAATAATGATAATACTACTACTACTACTACTACTACTACTACTACTACTAATAATAATAATAATAATATTTTGTTTGTTTTGTTTTACGGCATATCAACCTCAGTGGGTCATTTAATGCCGATAAAGTTTTGAAATAAATCAATTCTTAATGGATAATACAATTTTTTTATAAATACATTTTTCTATTTAACCCATAGGTACCTAACAGGTACTACCACTCCGGATCAGAGTGGACCAGGGAGCAATGGTGATGAAGGGGTGCTCCACATTCCCCAAACCTCCAAAACTGGAACCCCATCATCAGATAGAGTTTAACGTCATTCCCAGGACATGTAGACCCGCAGCCACCGCCTTCTAGCTTCCATATGATAAAAAGGGGTTGGGGCTTGCCATAAGGGCAATAGGGTTGGGAAAATCATATAGGTGCTAGGGCTTGACGTGACCAGCCGATTGATCGGAGGGGGCCTCTCCGACCGCCCGTCTAGCCCAAGATAGGGCCAAAGTGGAGTATTGCATGTCATGAACTGCTCATCCTTAAGAATCACGGATCGCCACCCACGGCCAACAGGTTCAGAGGTGCAGTCGGTGCATTCTAACGCCCCAGACGACAGGGCGGTAATAATTTTTCCTGTACTAATATTATATATACTAGCAAATATATGCACCCTCCGGGTGCAAGTATTTAAGTTTTAATGTAATAAAATATTGTATTAAATTAGAAAGGCCAATGAAACTAAATAAGAATACAGATAAAAAGATTTGAAACAGAGGGAGTATAATAAAAGATTTGAAACAGAGGGAGTATAATAAAAAATGGAACAACTGAAACTTACTCTTCCATCACTCTCGTCTTTCATTGTTATTTTTTCTAATTTACGTTGTCAGTATGTAAAATACGTTGTCAGTATGTAGACATAGTTAACAGTATTAATAATGTAAGACAATTTTATTAATAATTGAGGTTTAAATAAAAATAAAATCATGGAGAATGTGATGTCAATAACTAAGAGAATTGTGACTTGAGTAGGAATATAGTTTCGGTTACAGACAGAAAAACACACAATCTCCATTATAATAAGATATATATATATATATATATATATATATATATATATCAAATACTAAAATGATAGGGGTTTAAGTAATTAACTCGTTAGGAATTTAAGACGTATGTATTGAAATGGGTCACTAGTTATGAGTCTAATCTTTTTTTTTTTTTTTAGAGCGGGAGATAAAACTGGTTCACGCTGTAATGGTTGGGGATCAGGTTAATAAGAACATAGAAGGTTGTAAGTTAGAATATATAAAATCAATTAAGTTCATAGAAGGGACGAATTTACTGTAAGCCGAATCTGTGGAAGGTATTGAAACTGGAAGTAACCAATAATTCCATCATATAGAAGTAGTAGGGTGGATGAACTTATTCATTGGCTCAAACTGACTGTGGTCCCTTGATTTAAGAGGTCGAGTTTTTGTAGTTTTAATCGTGGCAAATGTCAAGACTAGTAGCACGTAGCTTGCAGGGCGGCGACTTGAAGATGTCAGTTTCAAGTCGGGTTTGCTATCGGAGCAATAATATGATGCACAAGAACCCATAATCGGCGATGAAGTGTATCACTGACGACCACCCTGTACGCATTCAAAAGATGTATCTTACGACTATATATATATATATATATATATATATTATATTTATTTATTTATTTATTTATAATTAATAATATAATTTCAAAGTCGGTCCTACCATTGGTTTCTGAATATCACTTTTTCGATGTTATTCGTCTTCAGAGGCGTTGACTTTTGAAAATATATATATATATATATATATATATATATATATATATATATATATATATATATATAGATATAGATAGATAGATAGATTGATAGATTGATTGATTGATAGATAAGATAATCCAATTGACTGGTAAGTAAGGAAGGATTCTATTTGGGATCATCAAAATCTCACTGTATATTCATACTGTTTTCTCATGTAGGTGCAAACTTATAGATTCATACAAGGATTTTTATAAATCCCCCAGTAAGCTCAATTTATAACTAATAAATTAATTATATACAGGGCAATATTTAAGTTTCAAAGAAAGTCTCATCCGCTAAACTTTACAAAAATGTTTGTAAAGTCTATCTGATGAGGCTAGACTCATATTCAATCTCTGGTCGAAATTAATTCATTACAGTCAAATGACGCTTTGTTAAGTTTTTCTTTCTTTGAAAGTTTATATATATATATATATATATATATATATATATATATATATATATATATATATAGATAGATAGATAGATAGATAGATAGATTGATAGATGTGAGGTATCCAAAACTTGGTAATAAGAGATGATTCTATATGTGATTTCTAAGACACACTGTATTATTATTGTATGATCCAGTATGTATAAATACAGTGAATCTTTAAACCACTACTGAGAGCTCAATGAATAATAATCTTTTTAGATTATATACAGAGTAATAAAATAATAAAAATTGAGGGCGAAGAAGTTCTATATTGAGAAAAGTTTTCTGTTATGCAATTCAAATTATTAGTGACTATCCATCTGATGAGAATTAATTTGGGGAGCTTTGTTAAATCAACTTAGATTTATAAAGGCCCCAGTTTTGGTCGAAATAAATTTATTATGGAATAAAGGTGTTGAATTTTTCCTTCCTTTCAAAGATATATATATATATATATATATTGGGAAAGGTATGAATCCATATATTCTCCCTCCAGCTATGGGTTAAATAGTAGGGCAGCCTTGGGGTAGGTAACCAGTCTAGAAGAGGGATAATTCTGAATTCAAAATTCCTGAGGTCGGTCGTTGATTGGGTTTGTGGCAACCGTTGATGCACCAATTCTTTCCTATCGACTGTGCCAAAAAGTGTGGATGGTCCAACAGAAGCCTTCACCACTATAAACAAATCCCTGTGTGGGAGTTCATTGTGTGTATGAACCCTCATACGTCGAAAATCGACGGGAGAGTCCATATTATATATATATATATATATATATATATATATATATTATATTAATAGTCGTGTTCTTAATTGTACGACCGTTATCATGTTCCAATCTTTGTGTGTGTTTGTCCATTTGTGTGTGGGGTGGATATAAACCAATTTAAAAATCAGAAGTGAATTCTGAAACAAAGACAGACTTGTTAGCAATCAATATTTAATTAACAAGAATTGTGGGCGTTGTCTGTGATCTACCCACAGTCTCTACCCGCTTGTCTCTCCGTAATTTGATTCATCAAAGCTTTTCTGAATAAACCGCTCCACTAGAATTCATTTTCTTCTATTTGTCTGCATATTTCTTTTTTATATATTTTGCATGTAAAAAAAAATCTTTAAAAAATCACAGCAATCTAACATATTTTGATAATGATGTAATTGGCTGGCTGGTTGGTTGGATTTTACGGCTGTTCTTTTATATCTATCTATCTATCTATCTATCTATCTAGTCTGTTTTTATCTATCTATCTATCTATCTATCTATCTATCTACACCCGACTTCTTCTCTTCCCTTACTATAAAAAATAAAATTTATTTTGACACACAATGACACCTCTCCCCCTACCTCTTACACATCAAACGCAAACAGAAACTCACAAAGTTTAAAGAATATTCTCTTGCCACCTGAAACACATCGTTTATCAATGTAACCATACTTTTACACACACACACACACACACACACACACACACACACACACACACACAACCTTAAGGTTTATTTCCGCTGTCGTTTATCGCAAAAGATTTATACACACACACACACGCAACCACACACCTAAAAATGCACAATGTTTCCTTTCGATACACACACTTACACCGTCCCATACTCACGCCGTAAAATAGAATATGTGACGTCATATTTCAAACCGTCTCCCCTTTTTTGCAAACCTCAAAATTTTTTAAACAGACTGAATAACAAGGACTATCACACAAACCATCCGAATGAGACGTACAAGACATGCTGGACACTGCTGGAACGATATCATAAGTGACGTTCTCCTGTAGACGTCTTTACACGGATGCACCAGTGTAGGCTGACCAGCAAAAAAGTCACATCAATCAACTCTGTACGGATTATGGATGCTGTGTGGATGACCTCCCAAGGGTAATGGGTGGTGAGGAAGAATCGTAGCATTGTTGTACAGTTCCAATTCAGCTTTTTTCCAGATGGTACAGCCATATAGTAGCACTGGCACAACTACAACCTGGAAGAATTCTTGCTTTGTATTTGATAAGAAATACTAATATTGTAAGTAAAGCTGGTGGATTGGCCTATTGTCGGTATCAGCCGAACAGCAAGGGAATCTGTTCCCCTTATTTTGCTGAGGTGGTGCGTCACACTTATCGTCAAGATGTTTTACCCCACAGATCAGTTTAACTAAACTATGGTCAAGTCACGCTGAAAGCACCGGTTTTTGTTAGATCACTGAAGTTAAGCACCGATGAATCTGTTCAATA